>VYXF01012142.1:145009-188068 GCA_013397295.1 Polioptila caerulea | reverse complement strand
CCCGGCGCCCCACAAAAAGTGAGTACGGGGACCCCCGACCCGCCGGGACGGAGCCTCCCCCCGCGGCCCCTCCGTTGTCTGTGCGTCCCTCGCGCGTCGCTCCCGGCGCCCCGTAACCCCCTGCGGGCCGTCCCGGCTGCCCGGTCCCGCCGCCCCCGGCTCCCCTGGCAGGGCACCGCACCCGCCGGGCCGGCCCTCCCGCGGGGGATGTCGCCACGGCCGCTCGGGGACCGTCCCCAGCCCGGGCGCCGGGCTCAGCATCCTTCGGGCAGGCCCGCCCGGTGCCCCATCGGTGCTCCGGCTGCCGGCCCTGAGAGCCCCCGGGTTGTTGGGGATCTGCCCAGCCCACGTGTTCCTCTTGATTCTCCCTCCAGTTCTCTCATCTTTGTGGTCTCCTTTCCCAGTGCTTTCTGTTCCGAGGTTTCTTTCTGCATCATTGTCCCATCTATAGGCAGTCCTTTTCTCATCCTTCTCGGTACCATCAGGCTATTTCCCTTTCCCAGATGTGTCTAATCGCCAACGATGCTGATACCGGTATCTCTTGGGTTCAAGTTTCTGTTAATCTTACTGATAAGAACAGAAGTTGTTCTCTGTTTTCCCCTTCTTGTCTTCTGCTAGCCCTTCTTGTTCTTGTCACTGTCCAGTTGATCTTTTCTCATGACGCTTGTTCACCAAACCACATACGAACATTCTTGCATCTCTGTAGTGTTCACACTTTACTCTTTTCTAGGACAGTGTGGCTTTGGACTATTTCATTTTTCGTCCTTGAAGAATTACATGCTTCTGTCACTAACTTTCACTGTGTTTTGTTCAGTAGGACTTTATTGGTGACTCATTAAGTTGCCAATAGGCTCTTGTCTTTGTTTTCTTTACTCGGAGATCCAGTCTGCCTGCTTTGTTCTGACAGGGAAATATGTCCTGATGTCACTCATTCCCCTCTCCTATTTGTCTAGTCTTAGAACTGGGAAGCAGTGTATGGTGGGTGGATGGATATGTATGTGCTGGGGAGAGATGTTGCTGTATGCTATGGCAAATGATTCAAGGGACAAGTTCCTTTTCTTTGTGATTTCTATTGGAAGAAATAATAATATATTTCTGACCATGAAGTGTTTGGTTTGCTTTTTTTTTTTCTAGTTATAATGAATGGGTGCTTTTTTCCCGCTTTAGGATGGGTAAAAATAACATAGATGAGGTTCTGGTGTAGTGGTGATCAGACTTTGACAGCTAACTTTTGTTCACATCCTGTTCCACTAGTGCTGTTTCCTCTAGCATTGTGTAAAAGCTGTATTACACTTTCAGTTGTTTGAATTTGGAGTTACTGCAATAGAAACAAATGTTATGTGCAAGCTGTGCAGTAATTGATTCCCTTGTTTCCAAAAGCCTTCAGTTTGTAGCGTTACATGGATTTGTTTTTTGCCAGTTTGAAAACGGAAATAGGTTAAATTTCATTGTTGCTCTAGGTTCAGAGTTATTTTTGAAGCTTTCAGTTAAGTTTTAACCACAAGGTTGTTAACAAACTAATATTCTTAGGTGATAGAGCATTTAATACACTCATAGAGGAGCTAAATTTTGCTGAAATAGTTTGTTAAGAGTTTGCTTTCACAGAGACTTAATAAGTACAGAACTGGTAGTCTTTGTGTTTGCTGAAGAAACTGGCTGCTGTTGAGTTGGGCTGCACAGTCAGGAGCTGGCCATTTGCCTGACTGAGTCGGCGTTTCTAGATGCAATGCTCCAGTCAGTTGCCTCATGAAACAAGTGGTTTTGCTGTAGTTGACAAGAGCCATCTTTTTTCTTCTGCTACATGTTTTCTCTTCAAACCACTTCTATGCTCTGGAGACGACCTACCCTGTTTTATGCTTCTATATGAAAGCAAAACTTTAAAGTTTTTGAGTCTCCTTGCAAATAGTTGAGGCCCCCAAAGTAAAACCAGTATCAGACATTTTCAGTATCTCTTTTGTCTTGTTTCTAGCCTTACTTTAAATTCAACTGCTACAGCAAATACTAGTATTTAGAGGCATATGGTGTCTGTGATGCACATCAAATGTACAGTATCTGCAAATGAAAATGTTGATTTGAGGGGTGGAGATTCTATACCGTAAGTTCCCTGTAGTGAACTTGTTCACTGCAGGAAAATAGTGACTTAATTTTGAATCCAAAGCAGTTTGATTTTTAAATTTTTTTTTTCTTTTTCTTAACTGTGGTTCTTAGGAAAGCTTTCCTCTGTCAGGTCAAAGCTTTATGGAGTAACTTCCATTGTTGCTGTTAACAATGTGCTTCAAAGGGAACTGCAGGACTCCTCTTGTAAAATTGGCTAGGAGAGTTATATCGTATTGTAGCTTACTTGCAGGCTTTTGTTTGAAGAGTATTAAGGTGATGACACAAGAAGAAAAAATTGCAGTACTCTGAATAGCTTTTTTTCTGTTATGGCCTTATTTGCTTAAGGAGGCCTAAGATTGGTCCTGTAGCTGCTCAGTGTTGACCCCCTAAGTCAATGAGGAGAACGGATGGAGGTGAATCTGGGATTTTTTTGCAATAGGGTGGAAAAAAAAAAGAAAATAGAAGCTAAGTGTCTCATATTTTGAAGAGGAAGCACTTTGTCTTGAGTCAAGATTATATCTTTGGTTGCATTTAATAATAAAATTTACTTGGTATGGCTTTACTTTGAAATTGAACACCCAGGCTACTGAAATGGAGTATTAAGATAAACGGAGTATCTCGCTGTATTAAGATAAGTTGGCACTTGATTTTGGTTGTAATAGATGAATTTGCATGCAGCGTGTGCAAACTACTTATGTATTTTTTCAACTGGACTAAAGATTACTCAAAATTGTTAATTTGGGTCCTCTGTGATTTATTTCTCCTTAAAGTGGAGGTCTGCATTGAGAGAGGCCTGTGAAATAGTGATTTTGACAGATACCTCAGTCTGTTCAGAGATAAACTTGCTTACAGTCAGACAAGCTTGTTTACTGTCCTTCACTTAGTGCTAGCAGATGGTCTCAGGTGCATCTACCCTTTGCATTCAGTGGAATGGTAGGCTCTTCATGTTCAGACTAGTACAGGCTTCAACTGGGGTGAACTTCTACCTTGGGTATATTTTTTGCTTGACTTTATTTCTAAGTGAATATGACAAAAACCAGACAAACAGCCAGTTAGAGTTGTCCTTTTTAGCATGTCAACTGTACATCTTTATCCAAAGTTAAAAGAAAGCACTTTGTAAGTAAAAAAAAATCCAGATGATGGTGTGTAAACCTATGGAGAGAGGATTATGTTTGCTGCATATTTTGGTACAAATGCATAAATCCAGATAGCAAGATTGATGTTGGTTTCATTTTTAAGCAGTACTGTAGAACAGGTGATATGGACTGTGATACTGCTTTGCCGTGGTGCAGTACATCCCTGTTGGCTAACATGGGAAGTGCCAGATTTCTGCATGGTGCACTTCCAGAGGTCTGACTTCTTGAACCCATAAGTATTGTACAGCTCTCAAGGTTTAGGATATATTACATTATTATGCAATCTTAAATGTGTGAAAGTCATGCACTACTTTTGTTTGTGTTTCTTTACCGCGGTGTTTTTCAGCCTCTTTAAGTTTTTTTCCTCACAAGCAGCATCTCTTAGGCAGTTCCTGTTTCTGTGAGTACTGACTGAATGTATTCTGGGCGCTGACCAAAGGCTGTGGATGGAGCTCTTGGCCTTTCTATATGAGCATGACCACAAACTCACACAGTCTGCAGTGGTCTTGTGTCTGCCCCTCAAGTGTAACATTTGTGAAGTTGTTGGCTGGTTTTTTTTCTTCTTGGGGTGATTTACTGAGGAATGTTATAGAAGCTAATGTTAAATTTTTAAAAGCTTTTAAAGAGGAGGATTAGAAAAGATTCAGAAGGATAGAACCCAAAGTTATGCCAATTTCTAATGGATAAGATGACTTCAATTCTCTACCAAAGAAAGAGATAGGTTTGATAAAAATGAAAATGTGACTATATAGCAGTAAATTGATCCCTTCTCTTTTAGTAGTAATTGCTGTTGTTGTGATTCTACCAGACTCTTCTTGCAGCCTAGCCTATATTTAATAATCAATAACTAATTCTGTTCTGATTGCCTATGGGGACTTTGGGAATGGACACTGTTTTATTAGAGTGTTTAAAAAGAAAATTAAAAATATTTGAAGAAACAAAAAATTGTCTCTCTACCTGTCAGTTCCCAGTATTTGTATCTTGAAAGTACTGTTTGTCTCATCCTTCATATATTTGAAGTGATAACCCTTCCAGGTTTTCCTAGCAAGACTTTCTTTTTTCCCTTCTCTACAACCCTTATCCATGTTTTTTCAATTTTCACTTTTAATCTGTTGGCAGTTACAGTATATGGTAAGTATAAGAGGGATGGTCCTATTTGAAGTGCAGAACTTTTACAGCAGTCTTCTTTTGTCCAGTCCCTACCCCATAATACACCTTTTAGGATGAACTCTGCTTTTGGAAACTATTGCGTTTAGATGGATCTCTGATAAGAATGGGGAGAGTCCCTTCCCCATCCATCCCCCAGCTCACAGGGGGAGGATAAGATGGGATGGTAACACTGCCCTGCCAGGCTTTAGAGTCACAACAAGGCCTCTGGAAATGGATGCCTGGATGAATGCCTGATGTTAATCCTCTTTTTGGGGCGAAACTGTGGAATTTTGGTGACATTTCTCAAGTGGAAGGCAGTGATTTCCTCTCCAGGTGATGCTCCCAAATCCCCATCCTTGGGATGACCTCACAGCCCTGCCTCTGCCCTTGCCCTGCACAGAAAGAGATGCTGAAGATGGTGCTGCATCAAGACCCAACTGGACCCAGGGGTGGGCTGGAGTGACCCATTTCTGGGGTCTTTGTCCTCAGGAATGTGGTTTGGGTCAGAGGCACTCTGTCCCTTTCAGACTTTTCCTTTGCCACCAGCCTGGCTCTCACTCTGTGCAAAGACACCTGCCCTAGCTGAAGAAGATCCCCTGGAGGATCCCAACCCACCAGATGGTCTCAGGGCACTTTGGAAGGGCTTTGGAGTTTTCTTCAAATAGCCAGAGTCCACCCCCTGAGTGGCTTCCTCCTCTCCCTGCTCCTCTCCCTGCTTAAAGATAGGAGAAAAGGAGCATTGAGAAGCCACATCTTTGGAGGCCAGGAGGATGATGAGGACCTGGAGGAGGCAGTGGTGCCATTTCCAGAGCATTTTCCTGAAGCTGCTTTTTCCTTGGACCTTTCCAATCTCTTTACCACTCAAAGTGGACCCAAAGCTCAGCTCACTATGAGGAAAGAGAGCTCCTTCAGGCCCCACCAAAGTGGCTCCCAAAAGTCTAATAAAGCACATGGTACAGAACAGAATTGATGCAATCTGCATCTAAGCCTAGGATAACCATAGAAGAACTTTTTGTATTTAAAAGCTTTTTGGCTGATAAAGGTGGTCTAAATTTCAAAGTCAACCTCTGTAAAGGTATTAACTTTTTCTGCATTTTTTGTGTGCTGTTTTTATTTTAGGCTCTGCTTTGGGAAATAGTATGATTAAAATAGTGTGTATGTCTAAATAACACATATTTTTGTTTTGTCCAGCAAAGCAGCTGGCAGACTTTTGACCTTTATAGTTACGTCCTCCATAATGAAGTAATGTTCTGCTAAGGAAGTATCTTTGAGTGTTAATGCTAAAGGAATCTAATCTTGAGCCTCTTGGTTAAAGGCAAACTACTGAATAGTGAAATAACTCTTCTTGACAGTATTGGTGCCTCACTGTTTTTCCTCAACAGAAGTTAGTCAATTAAAAGTCGATAATTTGAATGTAGGAGATTAAAAGAATCAAGGGCTTCAGTTGCCTTGAGCTATTATCAATGCTTAGTTTGCAGTTTTCTGAAATGGGAGTATTCTGTCATTAGAGGTCAATTATATTTTCCTATCCCTGAGGAAAAAAAATTTTTCTCTCTTCTGTTCTTGTTGCAGTGATAAAGGTCAGAGCAGTCTAGCTACAGTATATGTACCTTAAATTCCTATGTTAAAATCAGTTGTTTACTACTTTTCAAACTGTATTAAAATTATACTGGTTTTGTATTTGTGTTTCTAAAGAAAGCTGTCTTGGGACATATTTCTTCCCTTCAAATTGCTCTGCTTTTTCTAGTCTTATGTTTCACCCCAGTAATTTCTGTGTAATAACTGTGTTTATCTGCTACTTGATATGCTCCTGCTGTTGCTCACCTGTATGTGATGTTATTCCTTCATCACAGACTGGGATGTAGATGCTTTAAAAAAATCATTAAAATCCAGGTAAAAAGTAATTAAATGAATGCCAGTTAAGTGCAGCTGAGACTTCAGTTAGGTAAGGTGCTTGGCTAAAAATGTAATAAATAAAGCTGACTTTTTTTAATGGCTATTTTAATGTTTGAAAGCTAATATTTTAAAATAAATTGTGCTTCTCTATAAATTGTGGTTTACATTTATGGTCATTACATAGTTCACATTGTACTATTTCGAAAAAGACTGTGTAGAACTAAAAACTGGCTCAAAGAAGGAGATAGTAAAGATGATTGAGGATATTGGGCAGCTTAATTTATGACTAGTACATTTCAGATATGTAAAGATGATTAAGGAGCATTTTAATATGCCTAAAAATCATGACGAGTACAGAAAGGGAAGAAGAAATAACTTGCCTTTACTTATTACAAAACAATGGTATTCAAAGAATTACTTCAGTGAGAAAAACCCAACCAAACTTATTTTTGTACAGTACAAGAGACAGAATGTGGCTTTGCAGTAGTGTTTAGGAATTCTGTTGTCAGTGCAGTGTGATTTTCAAAGCGCCTGTTTGCTGAAGACCTGTCAAGCAAATTTCTCTTTATACAGAGTGATGTGCTTGTATAGGCATCCCTAAGCATGTGTTTCTGGCACCCAGTGGTGTAATACTGGCCTAGGTATGTGTTTGACCTAAATTAGAGTGGCAGCCCTGAGATTTTCAAGGCCACCTCTGTGGATCCCTTGCAGCATCTGATGGTGTTCACAAGTCTGACAGGATCTGTGAGCCTGGATCCAAACAGGGGGGTCCAGTGTGTGACACTTCTGTACCTGGCTCAGGAAGGAGCTGTGAAACTGGAGCTAGCTCCTAAATCCAAGTGTACATTGAATCAGCAGAGGTGTGTTTGGGAAGAGATTTCATGCCCACGAACAGGAAGGTTATGATGATAGGGTGAGGAGGCTTTCCAGGGAGTGAAAAATACTGAAGGAATGGGCAGGCTTGAAATGCTGCTTTCCTGTAGGCTTTGATGCCATCTGCAGGTCTGAGTTTGATGCCAAAATGAGCCTGGGATTGCTTTAAAATTGTGAATCTAAGAATTATTTCCTCAGTTGTTGTGAACAAATAGCTTTATTTTAAGGTTTCAGTTCTCATGCTTATGTAATAGCTCAGTAGTTCACTCACCTGTGAAGTTAGAGTTAAGATGCCTGAGGAATTTCAAGCTTCTTATTTCAACCTGCCTTGTGTAAGTGTCAATCATAAAATTATAGGCCGTGCTAGGCTTTGGTGTGTAAGGGATGGCCAGTAGCTTTACACCCCCTCTGCAGAATAATCAAGAGCAACAGCTGATGGAGTTGGAAGGTGAGTGATTAAAAGGGAAGCGTTACTATCAAGTTTCACTTACACACAGGTATCAGCATGCTGCTTGACTGCTGCCAGGTAACTCTTGAGTTACAAAACAAACACATGGTGATTTGGTTAGAATGAGGCTGTATGGGTCGTTAAAGGATTTTTCTTTTTAGCACAACGGTCACAATTCAGCATTTTTATGAAAGAAGGAGCCCTGAGGAGATCAGAGGCTTAAGCTTTCTTTCAAGTTGCCTTTCCTGATGTCAGAAGGTACAGTGTGACAGATCCCTTTTGCCAGGATTTATTCCCAGGTGAATGTTGTAAAGTGTCAGGGAAACCTGACTACAACCAGGAGCCTCAGGATACTATTATGAATTCTGGCTCAAAAGAAAAAAAATCATCTTCATGGATAATAGTATCTGAAAAAGCATTTTACTTTTTTTTAAAGTAGTCTATTGCTTGGGGGTGACCTGTTTTGTATATTAGTAACGTGGTGTCTCAGCACTTGTTTGTACCCAAGTCCATGGTGCTGGTCCCTTGGCATCTCATCAAATTCCACTCAAATACTCTTAGAGCATTGCCTCTCTTTTTAATGTTAATTAGAGATTTTAATGTTTATTTTTTTGTTTCCCAGAAATGTTTGCTGTATAGCGACTTGTAAGTTGGATTGTGTCAACAGTGTTACACCCAGTGATGACACCCAGTGATTTTGGTAGTTGCTTCCACACTGTGCATTTCATAGAGGTGCTCTTTAACCAGGAATGAGCAGTGCTGGGAGTTGGGAGCTTTGTGATGAGCTCGGCAATGCTGCTGTGGGCAGACATAATTTGGGCACACCAGCCAGTCAAGTTGGAGAAGCTGGATGTGAAAACACAATGTGTAAATCTCAAGTGGACTAAAAATGTGAGCTAGAGCTATAAAGAACTATGCTGAGGCTACTGCTGTTTTAGATCACCTGTTACATGACTGCTTTGGTGTTTAGTATGGATCAGTTACTTATAAGTGTTGCATTCTCACTGCTAATCCGAGTTGTTTAGTAAATCCACAATTTAAAAACAAGGTTGAAACTATTTATTCCAATATACAATATCTATTTTTAGTTCATTTGTCTAAAACAAGTATTATTGAGAATTGGTTAGTTTATCGAAAAATAATGCAACAAAGTTTAACAAATTTTTTACATTACATTTTTTACATGGCGCAGGAAATAAAGTTATTTATCCTGTTCTTATAATTGAAAAGTAGTATACTTGTATTCTCCAATGTTTATTTCTGAAGCCAGAAAATCAGTTTTGTGTAATGAGAATATTTGTCTTAGGAATAAAGATGTTACTCTTTTAAAGTGATAATTTTGATCTAATTTTGTGTTTCCAAAGTGACTCTCAGTAGCTTGTGTCTCACAGGATGCCATATTTTGCCCTAATTGAGATAAAGTTTAAGTAGATCAGACTCCCTTCTCTTCCACTTGTACCTTCCCTGCAGGAGCTGATTGTCTTAATCCTTGGCTTGTGCTTTGCCATGCCAGTGAAAACAGAGAATTTTTAATAGCTGCAACTAAAAGGAACATTAAAATAAACTACAGCTGAATGCATATATTGAAGCAAAACCACAGGTTTATTTTGAAAGTTTTGCTGTTTACATTATAGTTTTTTTTATACATCAGTGTGTGGGATCACTGTATGTATCAGTGTCTGGTGAGCAGAATTAATTTTATAGTTAAAGTTCTAGGCCTTTCTTAATGGATTTGTCTGATATTCTGCCTTTGCAAATGATGAAAAAGGAACATGATCACTCGAGGGCTATACATATAGAAAGGATTTAGTCTTCTAATTCTGCTGCAATCTGAATCAAACAATTTGACATATTTGCATTGTTATGCTTCTTTTCCACTTTAAAACAATCAACATTTTAGAGAAGTATGTCAAGTAGTAAAGCCACTTCAAAAATAAAACTATGAAACCGTAAAAGGTGGTCCTTTTATGATGGTTTTAACATCAGAAAGTTGTGTCAGCATTACCTTTTCTGTTTATTTGTGAGATGCATAGATTGCTAAAAATCACTTTATCTGATTTCTTCAATGAGTGGGAATTTTAATGGAGGAAGTGCATTTAAGTAGAAGAATTTGACTGAGATTTTAAATCAGAAAGTGGCATTATGTATATGTTGACAGTGTCTCTCTTAAATCTATACAGTACGTGTTTAATTATGGCAAAAATAATGAAAATAATGCAAGTGTTAACAAAAAACTTAAAAAAGCATACCAGACCTCATGGGACTTCTCTGAGTTGTTTCTTAGCATCAGGACCTGATGAGCAAAGTGCAGAGAATGTGCTTGTCCTGTTGGTTTATTCACAATGTTTTTAAGACAGTGGTACAAGAGCAGTGGAACTGAATATGTGCCAGCTTCTTCCTAATTACAGTTCACAGCCCCAGGTATTAAGCTGAATTGAAACTGTGCATAGTTGAAATTACTGTGTTAAACTCTGAACTGTGGTGCACCAGATGCTGGCATGTTTGACTTAGCTATGATTGCTGCAAAGTAGCAATGCCAGCAAGAAGAATCTTTAACTCTCAGAGTCTTTTTTCAAACTGTTTCTCAGATTTTGCTCTGGAGTGATATTTCAGTGTTGATGCCATGAAATTTACATTGGTAATAAAGGAGCTGCTTTAAAATAATACTGCAGAGCTAAGCAAAAGATTTTTTTCCTTTTCAGTGCTTGTATACTTAATCGATTTTTTTTTTCTTCCTTCTCCACAGTTTGTGTCTATTCTGTCAGTATTTTATTTTTGAGAAAATATGTTAGACTTCATATTTCATGGTTGATTTGCATTAGTATCAGTAATAAGTTATATATGTGCACATAGATAAAATATTGCCTTTACATAAGAAACTTAATTTGGGAGTCTTTAGCTATAATTTAAACCCAGTAGATAAAGTCCCTTTAGTCTCATAGCAGGGATGAAGTGTGTAATCTCTTAGTGTTCCAGAAGAGTCTGAAAATCACAAAGTAGAAAATTTGGTTCCCTCTCACTTCTTTGCCTAGTATTATCACCCTTCTTCTTGGGTTTTCTTCTTGTGATGTTCTGATCAATGTATGACAATTACAAACAAGTGAAATAAAAAGGAGCAAGCTGCCTTGTTTTAAAGATGATATGGTTTCCTTCAAACTGAATTATTATAGGTCACATGGAAATAAAACTTAAACAAGAACTAAATGAATATTCACCCCATTTCACAGATAAAATTTAATTTTGGCTTTTATCAGCTGCAATGGAAAGCAGCAAAGGCCATATTTACTGCCAGTAAATAGAATATGTCTAGAATATCAGAATGAAGAGTCACTGAGAGTATAGTGACATTGCCTTATCTTAGCAGATATCCATGAATATAAAGGGGGCATGGCTGGAGAAAGGAAATAGAAGATAGGGCAGAGCCAGAGTAAGGGGACTATTTTGAAGATGGAAAGGCTGATGTACAATGTAGGGTTTCACTGATGGGGAAAAAATGTGCATGTGCTCCAGTTAATGTGAGCAGGCACCAAAAATGCTGTAATAAGTCTGTGAAAGTTGGAAATGGGGTCCTAGTTAGGTGAAGAGAGCATGTCTGTGTGTTTGTATGTATAAATGGCTTGCTATTTCCCCTCTGAGTAACACATTGTCTTAGTTACAGGATGATAAATGAATTCTGAACTCACTCTTTTCTTTATGGAGCCTGGGAAGGAGGGAATCTAATGACTATTCCACCTGTGTGCTTTCTCAGCCTGGAGTTCTTTACTCTTGTCTCTCATGTTTGCAGCATGATCTGCACCCTCCAGCTGCTGAGGTATTCTATTAGTGCAGCTTGGACATGTATTTCTCTGCAGGTTAAATTGCTGCTAATTGATCCATCCATCTGTGTCTGCCCTTCCAAATCTTGGAGTCTCTTCTCGCTGCTTTGTTTGCGCCCTGGTTTCAGAGAGGTTGCTAGAAAGTCTTAAAGGTCAAACCAAATAATTATTGATTGTTGAGTTACAATGATATCAGTGTTTGTTTCTAGTTGCTTACAGACAAAACGATACCCAAGCTTTGTAGTACCTGCTCTTTTTCTGGTGCTATGCCTACCCTTCTGGGATAAATGCTTTCATTTGGGCAAAGGGAGGGATATTGCCAGTCATCAGCCTCCTTGCCCTGCTTGATGTTGGTAGCTGTTTACTCCTTATTCGGAAATCCATTTGAATAATTATGTGATTCTACAGGTTCTCTCTGTGCTGCCTGGTAAATCCATGTTATAGTCTTATCCAGAATTATATGTTATAGAATTATCCAGATTTACTATATAATGGTGTATTTTATGTCAGTTTGGTGCTTGTTCTTTGTTACTTTTGTGAGTGGTTTTGCCCAGCTCCCAGGTTAGCCAGCAGCTAACCACTGGTGAGGTGTTTGTAGCACCAAGTCTCTATATCATCCTGTCACATTCTAGTCCTCTGCAGCAGTTCCATATCTTGAACCCTTTATACTGCATTTTATTCCAGCATCTTAAATAGTTATTTATGCAGGATAATTATTATTGCTATATTAGTTCCAGATATATGTGTAATAGTTGGTGCTACACTGCACAGCTGTGCATGGTGGAGCAATAGCTCAGACAAAGCAGGTAATAGTCCTTTGGTCACTGGGCTGTTGCTGTTCAATGCTAAAACAAATCTCCAGGCAGGCCAAATCTTCAGACAGCACGTGGAAAGTCTCAAGGATCACCTTAACACAAAGGCTGTGGCCCATTACAGGCAATGGCAGCTGTGTTTGTGTTGGCTCCGTGGTGAGCGGCGATCGCTGTTCTCCGTTCAGGTCGCCTGCATGCAAATGTGCTGAACACACCAAACTGCTCCTTGGATCTTGCTGCTGCTCTGGTGATGGCAAAGCTGCTGAGAGGCAGTTAGGCAGTCACGAGGCATAAATTTAGTGTGGATCTGGTGATGGCTGAGTGAAGTGGCATTCTGGGCCTTTTTCCAGGAAGATGGTTGATGTAGGAATTCAAAAGATAGTACTTAAATCAGCACATCTGAGAATGTATTTGCAGGAAGTACAAGGAGAAATTTTGTCAGGGGAAGGGTTCTTCCTGAACGTTTGAAAAATTGTAGGAGGATTAGCTTTAAGATTCCAACACAATCTGCTTTGTTTTTACAGAAAGTCTGTATAGTCTTAAAGTATTTTATTATTATCTTAAATTATTTCCTTGCTGGGAACTGCAGTAGCAGCTAATAGGAAAATCGGGGTAGTGGGAAAGTTCTCATTTACAAATCAGCTTTGGAAAGACCTTTGAAGCTTGGATCTTGTTGAAGTACTGTCTTGAAATCTTGGTGGTTTGCAGAGTAGCTTTTGGTTTTATTTACATTTAATATTTAGTTATTCAGCACCTCATTAGAAAGCTGTTATTTCTTCTTGAAATAGAACTTTTGTACCTGCAGTCATGAAAGAAACTCTAAGGGCTTTGAGACATAAGAGGACAAAGCTATGTAGCATTGAATTGACTAAACATAGAATAAACATTTTAACTGAATACAGTTGTAAGGACTTGAATGCATTTTGAAGGTATTATCTTCATTTTAGAAATACTAGTGTTTTAAAGTAAACCAGAAACATGGCAGTTAATAATGGAGGGATCTTTTGAGTATTTAGAGGATAATATTGTAAGCAAAAGACCTGGTATATGTTTCTCCTCAAGGTTAAGGAAAATAATTTTTTTTCTTTTTTTTTTTTTTCTTTCCTGATTATGACCTCAGCATCATTTTTTTATAAAATGTATTAGAAAATGTGGAGAAATAAGCACTCTCTCTATGTGTATGTAAATATATGTATTTGTGGGCTGTGCTATAATAATGCCATTGACCTTCTTGGCCACCTGAGCATGCACTGGTTCATGTTCAGCCATTGTCCACCAGCACCCCCAGGTCCTGGTGGGCAGTGGGCAGCTTTCCAGCCACTCTGCCCCAAGCCTGTAGCACTGCCTGGGGTTGTTGTGACCAAACTGTAGGACCTGGCATTGGTCTTGCTGAACTTCATGCTGTAAAAAAAAGCTTGGATGGGTAGACCCACAAAAATTACACAGGTTTTTGAAACAGCAAGGTGAAAAAAAAAAGAAACACCAATGCTTCCCCAAGATGCTGAAGATGGCTGTAGTCTGGTCAAAGAGCAGGGTTATCTGTAACTGCAGGACTCTATTTTGTGTATATGTTGGTTTGGATCAAAATGAGCCTGTGTGTGCCTGGCTGGCCGAGAAGGCCAGTGGCATCCTGGCTTGTATAAACAGCAGTGTGGCCAGCAGGACCAGGGCAGTGATTGTTGCCCTGTACTCAGCAATGGTGAGGCCACTCCTCAAATCCCATGCTCAGTTTTGACCCCTCACTACAAGGACACTGAGGGGCTGGAGTGTGTCCAGGGAAGGGCAGCAGGGCTGGGGAAGGATCTGGAGCACAATGGGGAGCAGCTGAGGGAGCTGGGGGTGTCCAGCCTGGAGACGAGGAGGCTCAGGGGTGTGACCTTATCACTCTACAGCTGCCTGACAGGAGCCTGTGGTGAGGTGGGGGTTGACCCCTTGTCCCAGGGGACAGGTAGTGGGACCAGAGGAAATGGCCTCAGGTTGCACCAGGGGAGGCCTAAATTGGGAAGTTTCCTCACTGAAGGGGTGGTCAGATTGCAGAGGAATGGAGTTCAAGTGAAGTGATGGAATCACTGCCTGTGGAAGTGTTCAAAAGGCATGTGGGGAGACACTTACTGATGTGGTTTAGTGGTGAGCATGGTGATGCTAAGTTAATGGTTCCAGCTGATGTCTTTTCCAACCTAAACAATTTTATTATTATATGAAATAGCAATGGAAAAGCTGCATAAATGCAAAGCACTTCTTGTCTAGTTTTTCTTTTCTCTTGTAACTAAGATGCACTTGCCAGCAGAATTGTTTTGAAAGTTGTTTTCCCACATAGTAGGACTTGTTCTCGGTTTTATTTTCTGTATTTAGGGTATTCAGATCATCTTGACATGAAACATACAACAACAGACCTACATTAAACTGAAGACTAGATCGATGGGAAGTATTTTCCTCTTCTCTATTTTGTATTCAAGCAAGTGAAAAAAGTGAACTTTATAAATAGATTTTTGAAGTGGTACTTCTCTGGAATTATGAGCTTGGAGAGAGTTTCAATATTGCATTATTACATAACATAAACCAAATGATTTCATGATGCTGTTTTATTCTGGCCATAGAAATAATATTATTTTGAGGAGCATGTGCTACCTTAGGCGTACTTCTGTATGTAGTTCTTGGGGATTTCCTTTGTTTTGGATGGAAAGAGATTAGATTTTTCTATACTGGTGAAAACCCATATCTGATGGGTTTTGGGAAAGTTATTGTAGATGTTGATGTTCTCCTGCTGGCTTTTATGATCATTTAATATTGTTGAAACAAGCCGCTAGGTGGCAATATCAATTAAAAAATTTCCAATACATGCAATTCAAGTTGTCATCTAAAATGGGGCACTAAGGAGTAGGTTTGATTAAAGTGAAAGCATTACAACTTTTATGCAAGATTGTCTTGATGTAGAGAGGAAGTGTTCTGCCAAAGCACTCAGTGTGGGTAATTGGTGACTGAGGACAGCTGGGTGTATTTGCTTGGATAGAGAGGAAATGTGGTTTTCCCTTTTTTGTATTTCTGCACTATTTGTTAGACATTTGCAAAGGTGAACCATTGTCATACTAATTCTTGATGAAACTTGTTTTAACCTAACAGAATCAGCTGGGTTGTGTCAGTGTTAGTTGAGAAACAAATCCTTACTGTGTGAACATGAAACATTTCAAACTACTTAATTTAAAATCAATATGAATTTACTTATGGCTGTGGGTGAAATCATGAAATATTTAACTGTCTATTACAAGTAGACACATATTTGTGGATGTGCTGATTATATCTTCTTTGGTGTGGGTGCCACTGCACAGCACACAGGCTGGGTTTGTATGTGAGAGAGAAGACTGAGGAGACTTGCACAGCTGAGCACATACAGGAACCATATCCCATGTCTCAGGGCTTGTCTTATCAGAGGTGTCTAGTCCTTGTCTTTAGATGTGTATATCTTCTTTCAGCATGTTTATTGAAGATGCTTTTGCTGGTGTTCCTGCTCAAGGAACTGTTCAAGCTCCTGTTTGGGTAATTACTTTGGGAATGCATATAATGAAATTTCTGGCATATGATAACAGTGGGGTTTCTGTTTGAGTGTGGTGTTACTGGAGTTCCTGTCTGCCTGCTCCATCCTGCCTGTACCACTCCACATGCATTTTTGAAACATCTGTGTAGTATGGTATACTCTTGTTAGGCTTTCTTCCTGGGTGCTTTAAGTTGTTGGGGTTTGCTGATTATATCTTATTCTGTCACTAATGGGCATGTCAGTAACCCTGCTGTGGCCCTTGGATATTTTTGAAGAGGTAGTGCTGTCTATTGCTTTAATACTTAGTCTTTATTTTGTTAGGACTTACAATCATTTTATCAGCAGTGGCTGGAGGAACTAATTTATCTCAGAGTGATTTATATTTTGCTTTTGTTCTGGTTGTCTTCTGTGTATTAGGGTTTTGCATTGGCTATGCTTCTCAGTCCTTGTGACATGCAATTTCTCCTGATGTATTTCTGGTGTGGTTGATGCAGCACAAGCATTCCCTTCAAATGCTGCTTTTCAAGTGGTGTTGAAAAGTGTTGATTTGATGGTCTTTGTGCCCAGTGAACTCTGTAATAGATAAGACTGGATTGCTTCTTTAGAAAGGTTGTGAGTGATGCTTCCTAAAGCATGACAGTAGTTGTGTTCTCGTAAGTTGCTATGTCTAGTATATGAGGTCTAGGCAATTAAGGGTCTTCCCCTTAAGGACTAAATTTTTTTTTTATTTGTTTGCTTGTTTAAGTTTTTTACAGGTTTAAGTTCAGTTTCTTTTCCATTTTTCTTTTTAAGGTAAGTAATTACATCATACATGGTGGTATTGCTGCTCTAATGTGGTTCCCTGCATTCACTCCCTCTGTAAGAGTAGGTAGTTTAATCTTACTGTAGTACAGTAGACATTTAAACACTACTGGGATAAAAGGAAAATATTTCCAAAACTTTATATTGTGGTAAGACCTATCCCTGTAGAGTCTGCTGCTATTAAGGTTTTTATTAAGTTTAATAATTTATAATTTATGCACTATACTGTTAGAGTCTGTGTAGAAAGTGTTTCATGGTTATGGGATGTCTTAGGCTTAGTAAAGCCACATTGATATTGTATCTGGGATAACTGAGCAAGGAAGGTAAATGCTAAAATTCACTTAGCAGAAAAAATGAGTGGGCAGATGCTATTAAAGGTTTTTAGACTCTGGTCCAGACTCCAGTGCTTTCTTGCTGTTTTTCCTCTTACTGGTGTTCATTGCTGCATGCTTCTGTAGGTGAAGTATCCTGTTATGTTTGAGGTGGCCTGTGTTAATGCAAGGCAGAAACTTGCCTGTGTTGTACATTAGAGTGTATTTTTCTGTGTTGGTGTCAATTTTGAATCCTGGTCGTATTTCTCCTAGTATGAAGAAACACTGAGATGTCCTTTTTTCTCTGGGTGTATTGTATCCAAAAATAATGTTATGTCATTGCTGCTTAACAGTTTTTATTCCAGGTGTGGCATGTACTTTGCACAATGTGTCCATGCCTGGTATTCTTATTCTGAGTGCTTTGCTTTCTGTGATGGTCTGGTGTCAGTGTTACCACAGGCTTACCATATCTGAGTCTTTTCAAATGGGTCTTCTAATACTTCTCCGATTTTCTACCTCAGTGTTGCTCCCTTGCCTCTTCAGGCTGCTCCTGGTTCTATAGGGACAAGGACAGCCATGACACAACCTGAACATTCCCTGTACTTCAGTGCTATCATGCTTTCCTTGTTGTGAATTTTTTTTCTAATATTTGAATTGTACTTCATTTGCCATTTTTTTTTTTAACTGAAGAATTGTATTGAGGTACTGAATGCCTTTGTTCTTCTAATGCTGGGTCGTCTTTTACTGATTTCATCTGGGTTAGTCACTAAGTCAGTAAGCAGTCACTGATCACATTTATGTCTGGGAGAGCTTTTTTCCCTTTGCGAACAAGAATCCTTGAATAGGTAAAAAAACCCAAAAACATAGGAAAAGCCAACAGATGGACTGCTGGAACTACCTGCCTCAGCAAGTATCCTATCAGGACTGGTGCTCTGTAGACAGCCCTGTGCTTTTGTCTAAGACACATCAGAAGGTGGGATGCTTTGTGGGATGTCTGTTTTCTTTTTCTCTGCCTCACATGCTGCAAATGCTAGCTTTAATTCCCTTCATTTAAGGCAATTTTAACATTTTTTTGCTGTGCTTTCCAGTTAAAAGTTTATAGACTGCACATGTTTTTTTCCTTATGCAAATAACAGCTTTGTTATTTTCCCTTCTGCTTCTTGAAGACAGAGTAAATTCTGTAGTGTGCCCTTGGTTTCTGTCTCCCAGGGATCCAGCAAAGCAGCTCCTGGGTTTGTGTCTAGCAGCAATTCAGCCCCAGGGAGCTGCAGGCTGCTTCTGCAGTGGGGAGATGTGGCTCCTGGGAGGGAGCCTTGAAAGCAGCACAGGTTGAACACTCAGCACCCAAGCTGACTGATCTGTTGTTTCTTTAAAATCACCAGAAGTGTGTAAAGTAGTTCGCTGCTTCTTCCTGTACCTTATGATTTGTGCTTAGGAGCTGCTACTACTCTGTGTTTGTTTGTAGACCCTGAGATAAAAAGTGTTTCTGTGTTCCAGTAGCTCCTTAATTGTGACATGACAGGCAGGGAAAAATGATTTGCTGTGACTTTGCAGAGCTACAATAAATACAATGTTAACAATGAGTTTTGGTGGTGGTCTGAGAAATTTTGGAGGGTGGAAGTAGTCTTTGCTCCAAAATCATCTGAATCCGTCTGCTCCCTGTGTGGATTTTCATTCCTATTCAGTACTACATGCTTTAGAGAAACAGATTCAGCAAAGCATGGATCTGTTTTTGATAGCTGGAATACAAAACCATTTATTTGTGTGTAGTAGAATTATTTTCCTTACTTGTTTTTTTACTTTGTAAAAAGATGAACAAATGCAATGCAGTTTGGCTACAGGGCTCATTTAGTTAAATCCTGAATATAAACAAAAAGTGTTTCTTTTGTATTGAGTTTTCTCCTGTATGTTTGTTATCTCAGGCAAATTATCCATGTAGCCTAGGCCCAAGATCTTGTCTTGAAAGATAACCAAGTTATATGTTACAGAATATATTGTGTTCCCATTATATTAAGTTTTGTTTCCATTTGTATCCAAGTAATTATCTGTTTACAAGGTACATGTTGCCTTTTACCTAATTTCTCCTGCAATAAAAGGTAACCACTCTGTCAAACATGAATGAAATTTAACATATCATTTACACAGCTCTTTGTAAGTCATGTTTACATGACATACAATTGAAGTTTTAGCTGGCTGAGAAGCTGGTTATCTGTGTGCTTATGAACAATTTGAACAAAAGCACAAATCCAAATAATAAAGGGGAGTCAGTTTCACAACCACAGAAAAAAAAAGCTGCATCTTTTAGTACCCTTTAGTGCATTTATTTTTTTTTTTTTTTTTTAATCCTCCCACAAAGATTTGGCAGTTCTGTGGTAGCAAGCAGAATACTGGCCATCAGTCAGCTGCAGGCTTGGGTTGACCTCTTTCCTACTTTTGTTTGTACTGCATAACTGATAAAATCAGTCAAAAATGCACTATTTAGAATGTTTCACAGAATTAAATATTTTGTAGTTTATTTCTAGGAGCATGGGGACTATATAATAAAAATGCAACTGTCCTTGTAACTACCATGATACACTACAGATGATTTTTTTTGCTTGAAGAATGAGCAACTTAAGAAGTGTGCTACTCTGAGATAGGTGGAAGGTCCCACCTATTGTCCTGTTCAGATTTTCTGTGAGTGCTGTCCTCTTCTACAAAGGGATTTTCTTTGAACAAAGCTTTTTTTTTTAATTCTTCAGCATAGAAATTACATTTTGCTTTGGTGGATTCAAGAGCCAAGAGAGCACTGGCTTATGCTTTTGTCTAAAATAGTCTATGAAGTAAAAGAGGTCTCACTTCTTCATGCTGTGGTAGGTTTAAAATACTATTTTAATTTGCTTTAAACTGTATCAGCTAATGTAACTAATCTCCATGTTAGCATGTTGAGGGGCTAAGATGAGCTTTACATGTCCAGAAATCCCTTGATGTGTGTATAAATCAGTCCTAGACTGAAAATAGTAGCAAATACTAGAATACCTATTTTTGTAACTTCTAAGTACAGAGTGGTGGTATTGCAGAGAAGTTAAGAGTTTCAAAATCCTCCAGGAACCTAACAAGCTTTGCAAGCAGTAACTTTTTCTAGACTAGAATTAAAACCAAGTCAGGAGAACTGGGTCTCAAAGACAAACCATGAGAAAGCATTGGAATTTCCTGCTGGCAGGGAGTGCTGAATTAGCACCTCTGGTTTGGGCAGGTGTCAGTTTTGCTGTCCTGTGTCAGGAAGGTGTATTTGAAGGGTGTTGGAGAAGCTTGCAGTAACTGGAGTAAGAGAGTGGTGGGGAAAAAAATTTAAATCATGGGCTGTCAGGTTCTGTTAATTATGTAATTTTTTAATGACAGTGTACTTGTGCTTAGTTATTTTTGCAAGTATTTCTACTCACCCTTTTGAATTTATTCAGTTAACATACTCAAAATCTCAATATTTTAAAACTTATAAGATATAACCCAAATATATCTTAATAAATATTACTAAATGTGAAAATTAGTGTGGGAAGGAAGGTAAAAAGGGTACTTCTGTCTCATTTAAATTGTGTAGTTGGTTAAATTATTCCTAACATCACCATAAATACTAATCAGTATTGTCATTAAGAAAAAACACTCCTGGATACCATGTCCTGCTGTGGATTTACCTTGTGCTGGAGAGGGAGCTGTGCTGCTGTTAAGATTATTCTTATGCTGTGCCGTGCTGCTTTGGAAAATGGCTTTTGTGTTCTGCAAACCTGGGACTGGTGTCTAACAGGGATTTGTGACTTGTGACTGCATTTGTGACTCACTGCCAGGCTATGGTGGAATGGCTGCAGAAAGCAAAGCTTACGGAAATCTCTTCACTGTGCTTTAAGACTGGAACTTTCAGCAAGGATTAGGTATTCCTATGCTGCTTTATTTTTGGATTTAGCTTACAGATCCATCTGCATAACTGCAGTGGCCTGGAGTGTGGATATGGCTTTGAAGATATGCTGTTTCAGGACTGCAATATGTGTGTTATGGTGCCCCAGTGTTATAATTTCAGAGTTATGAATTTTGTACTGTCCTTTAGCTTGTGTGGTATTATTTAACAAGGTGTAAGGAAATGGCTAGTGAGAGTGAAGCTGATACTGTGTTACTTAGTTTTTTGGATACCATTAGGATGATGTAACTGCTTTAGAAGTGGCATTTTGCACTTGTGCTGAGGTGAAAAATATGGGGTGGACAGAAGTGGTTGGAAGGCTTTGTATTCAGTTGTGTGAGAAGAGCAATCAAAGTGCTAGTTAGTCTTACCTATATCAAGTTAAACCACTAAAAACTGCAATGGGAATCAGATTAATACCAGAAGAACAGGGCAAGAAAGCTAATTTTACTTTAAATAAATTAGATCACTAAGGCGTCTGCTTGGGAATTATTTAAAAAAAAATTAATCAAAGAAATTGGCATATTAAGTTTTTCTGGGTCAGATTTGGGGAATGAAATTTAAGCCAGGCGTTATGGCATTTATTTGTATTTGTAGAGACTTCAATGGAAGTGAAATCCCAAAGCAACTAGGAATACTTAGCTGCTTATATAGACACTGATGGGAGAAAGAAAACCCCTGACTTGTAAAGGAAAACCTTACAGTAGCTTATAGCAGGCTGAAACATGGGTAATTAAAGTGCTAAGTCAATGTGGATTATTTCCAGCATGAGCCAGTCTGAATTTGCTTCATTATTTGATTATGCTGCTGCTGGTGATGAACTGAAATCAAGACCTTTGGTAATTTAATAAATCCATATAAGGAGATGAATCATGATTAGATTTATAATCTCAGTCTTGTACTGATTTTTAGCTACTCGCAGCAATGCGTGTATTTGAATCAAGTGTTCTTGAATTAATATTTGAAAGACATCAGTAGACCAGACAATTTTGTTTTTTGCATGAGACCTATATTTAATTTTGTTTTGGACTCTACATGTTGTTCATTTTTGATGTTCCTTGTAGCACATTTGGTATTCCAAATTTAACAAACTGGTGTTTTTTGTAATAACTTATGCTAGATAAATTCAAAGTCTTTAGCAAAGGTCACATAGGAATATAACCTCATATTCATGCAAGCTGCAGGCTCCTCCTTTCAATTTAAGTGACATGCCAGAGGTCACTTGGAAAAACATCTTGTAGGTAGACAAAGGGGACCTTTCATTCCCATCTCAGACATCAGCTGATGGGGCTCTCCAAACAAATTCTTTGTTTATGTGCATCTCATTTACAGTTACTAAATTACCAAATGAGAGTTAAATACTGTCTTAGGCACTCAGAATATTTGTACAGTCACATTCTCCATCAAAGCAGGAATTATTTGTCAGATCTAAAGCAGATAAAAAATAAGAGGGAGGGTTTAACACTTGAGATGTTTTAAGCAGAGCAAATATTATTTATTTTTTTTATGCCTTCAAGTGATAGATCTATGTACTACAGAATTTCCAAAGTGAAATTTTTTGTCAGACTCATGTGGATTGACAAAGCTTTTATTTATCTTTTACTATATATGTTTTAGAAATTATTTGCTCATTTTGCCTACTCTTGATACTTACATTAGAGGTGACTGAAGATGTTAGTTCTTTTATATAGCAATGTTTTTACATGAACTGTATAGTTATAAACCAGAAGCCCTAATACATCATAGGTGAAAGCTTTTCCAGTGCTTTGTTAAGAAAATAACTAACTAATAATAGCCTATAAGTAAAGGGAAAAGAGAAATTCCTATAAATGTTCTCAAGGTGTTTAAATTTGGAGGAGTATTTGATATTTAGTCTGCCTTGCAAGGAAAAAGTCTTGGTTTGAATGTCATTACTTCAAAGTTTTTATCTGAAGGATTTCCCTGCTGGCAATGATGTCAGCTTTCAGAACAGAGGCCACTAGTATAAGGAAGAGGCACTTGTACAGGAACTGCTCAAGCAGGGTCACCCTAGAGCACAATGCCCAGGGTTGCAGAGACACATTCAGCTCTCTTCTTGTATGTATGGTTTTTATTCTAACATCGAGAATGATTTGTTTGTTTGTTTGTTTCATTTTTTCCTATACCTGTATTTCATTTTGCAGAAGTCTAAACCTGATGTAGTAACTTATCTTTCCAATAATGGTAAGCTCTGTAATTGTTTTTTGTAAATAACACTGAACATTGTGGTAGCTCACCATATGCCAGCTCTCCAACAGAGAAAAATACTTCACATTCTCTAAAATTGCCCTCTTAGTAGGTTTTATATTCTGTCTTTTGCTGCCTGCTTGAAAGAAATTATGGGCTGAGGGCTCTTGAAGCCCTGTTGGACATTTCTCACTCAGTGTAAGTCATGAACTTCCTCATCAGTATCAGCAGTTCTGAATTTTGAGATGTGCCTTTCCCATAGGAAAAAATACCTCAAGCACAAAGCCAAGTCTGGGGATTGCTTGTGGTATTTAATTCAGAGAGAATTACAATTCTTCTACATTATTGTATTCTTTGACTGTAACTATTAAATATACAATAATTATTAAATATACAATAGTCAATTCATTTTTAGGTAATTATTAGGAAGTATTGCTTTGAAAATGAATTCCCTTAAATTTGGCCTTCTGTGTTTTGATTGATGATCTACAAATATTAAAGCATTACCCTGTGAAACCCTGTCCCACTAGGTTTCAGAAGTTATGTGTCTGCCTTTTTACTTACCTTCTTTATTTTTAATGGGATATAAATTAAATACACTGGTCAGTTCAGGCCTCATTGAAGAGGTGGGACCTTCTGAGGTTCAGGGTTGTATGCAGACTACATGCAAACATAAAGCCATTAGAATTTATGTAAACTTTTTGACATAAATGTTGTAGATGTCCCTAAGACTTTGATATCTTTGACAGCTGCACTGAAGACTCCATGGTTTGAGTAATTTCATTCTGTGTTATTTTTCTAGATCTGTTCTCATTGAACTTGTTTTAATCAATTGTCTTGATGGTAGAAAAGCAAGGACCTTGAACTGGTTTGTCCTGATGATTATCCACTCATCCATGTGTTGGTGACTGTTACAATTTGAAGTCTTTGGGGGCTCTTCTCAGTGGGCAGGTAGTGCTTTTGACAGTGACCATGCTGTGAGATCATTATATTTAATTAGCATAATTTACTTAAAACAGGACTTTCTGCTTAGGAATTAGAAGAGAAGGAATCAATAGACAAAAAAAGATTTTGATCTTCATTTATTTTCTGCTGTTTCTTTCTAGTTCATCATTTGGTGTGTGACCTTTGATTTTTTCTTTAAGTTTTTTTTTTTAGATAGCTATAAAGCTGTTTAACCTTTTTCCTTCCTGATTTGGCAAGCTACACACAGTTAGAAATTCTGCATGCCAGATTTGTCCTTCAAATGATGCTTAGCACCATCTTCAATAGAGTAGTTTCAGAGTGAAGGTTGGAGTGGGTGAAGGCTACTTTGATCTCTGTAGTTATTGAAGAATCTGGGAAAAAGACAGACACATGATCGTCTTTTGGAGAAATAGTTGAGTAATTTAGCATCTTTTGTGTGTTGGGTTCAGCTGCAGGAAGGAAATGTTGACTGGTCATGTGCCATTGTTGATAATTAAATTACTAGCAGCCAGTGACGCTGTGCAGTTGCCCACTTCATGATACAGAAATGTGATTCAGGGAAAGCATTAGAATATAAGTGAATGGGAGCAGTTTCTCCATATTGCTTCATACTTAGAGGCTGAAAGCAGATATCCATAGTGTTAAAGGTATGCATATTGTTTTAAAGGTTAAATAATACTGAGGTATCTTACTATTCAGGCATATAAAGTGAATACAGAATTCAGTAGAGATTTAAAGAAATGCACATTTATTTAAGAAATCAATATAGTTTTGTCATCTAGTGAAGTCATAACAGGAAGGTATTTTAAAAGTACATGGTTGTAGAAGACAGTCATTTAATTCATAGTGTTTTTCTATTCCTGCTCTCAGAGGCATTGCAGCAAGATTATTACCAATCCCTTCTTCAAATTTTGCATAATATTAATTCCATATGTTAAAGAACACTGTGCTGCTAAAAATACCATATTGCAGATGAAGTTGTGTTAGACTGCTGGTTCATTCCATGTGAAGTTAGTATGGAATCATGAAAGCTCTTAAAAGAATTAAGAAAACCTCCCCAAGCTCCAAAAGACCCCTGGTGTGTGATATTGTGCTGTGACTTGAAGTAGAAAATGCAGAAGAGCATCTTAATTGAGGCTGGAAGCACTAAAATATGTTTATATGATAAAAGGCAGCTTCTCAACTGGGTAGGAGAATTTATGTGAGAAAGGAAATATGTATACCTTATCTACCAACTTGATCACTGCAGGATCATCCCTCTGAGTCCTTCCAAGGAGCATACACAATGAATTCTATTTCTGATTTTGACTGAAGTATCCTTTCAAAATTTCTCCGTCAACATTTGCTCCAAACTGATCCAGATTATTTTTTCCCTATTATCTGCACTTGCCTACTCTGTTCCTCCCTCATGTGCAAATCTGACTGCATCATCTGTCTCTTCATATCTGTCAGCATTGTAAGCCTTGCCCAGTCATTCCTTATCTCCTGTAAATGCTCCATTCTTCTTCCCATGGTGTTCCTGCCCTATAAATAGCCTTCATCACTAACATTTGTAGCTGCTGCACTCATTTTTTTCAACCTCCTCAGCCATTTCTGCCATCATAGCCATAAGGAGCTGAGGAGATGATGGATTTGGTTGGCAGTTGCATTACTCTAATGATAAATGTTATTTGTGTAGATGCGCTTATAAATGCTTTTATCTCGCCATGCTTGCCTTCTCTTCCTCCATGGAATAGTCCTTGTATTCTTAGCCCATAAACTCTTCATTCAGGAAAGCAGTCTTGCCTCTTATGTTTTTATATGGAACAGTGTCTATCCCTAATAGAGGGTAATGTAATGTAAACTCTGTATAAGAATACATCATTATTATCTAAGATGTTTTGGCTGCTGTAGAGGGGATCCTCAGTGTTTGCTGTGAATTGTGTCTGATGGCAGCGTTGGAGCTAGAATATGAAAAACTGGAGTCTTAGTAGCATTTGAAGTCTGTCACAAATGCTCCATGGCTGTACGGCTGAAGCAGATAAAAATAAGGACTTAGCATGAAAGTGTATCTTAAAAAAGGCTTTAATACCATAAAGTAGATATGTATTTGGAGCATGCTTATCCTAGCATTTCTTTGTGAAGGTACAGAAAGTACTTACTAATGTGCAAAGAAAAAAAAAGTGATTTTAATTGGAAGGCAGTACAATAGTCCTCAAAAGGGAAACATGTCTGGGATATCCCTGACAGTTGACCCTCTCCACAGTCACTTGAAAAATTTGCATTTTGAATTTTGAATGAACTTACGCTACAGTGCTGTGTCAATAAATCACAGATGTATCCTGGTACTTGTTGGTCATGATTGTGGTTTTTTGAGGAACTGTGTGCAGTACAGCTGTCTCTGAGGTGAGAGGAAAGCAGTGCTTCAAGAGCATCATCAGTGCCAAGTGTCCTCTATAGCATTTTGCTTACAAAGAGAGGGAAGGCAGTATTGTGATCAGTCTGCCCTGAGGAATGCCGCAGGAAAAAGATGACTAATGATTTTTTTTTCAAACAGTAAAGCAAAGTGCAAAGGAAGAGGGATTACTAGAGGGATTTAAACACAGACTGTAATAAAATATTGATTTCAACCCCTTTTCCTCTCTGCCACACTAATGAATGTTTTCATTGTACTTGGTCAGAATGAGTCTTTCTGGGCAGAACTCAGGTCAGTGCTGAACATATCCTCCTCTTCTAGAGAGCCAGTCTAGCTCTGTGGGTATAGCAAGACTGAAATGGTTCTTGTCTCAGCATTGGAAATATGTGGTGAAACCTACTGTGAGCTCTGCAAGCATGGAAAACACTGGACTGACTGACAGGGTCAGGCGAACTGAAGTGAATATTACTTAATCAGGAGCAATATTTTCAGGTAGCTCTGGTATACAGCTTTGTGTTTAAAAATGGAAAACACTATTCACCGTGTTTGTTTTCCTCATTCTAAGTAACAATTTACTTAGTCTTTTCATCTTTAGTAGAAAGTTACTGCTTTTTGAGCCAGTCACAACAATGCCACAACGTAATGAAGCCATTTGAGAAAATGAACATAAAGATGAAGATGAGCAGTTTAAAACATGTGTTCTCTGAGCACATTCTCTCTGGGCAGATCTTAATAGGTTAACACACAGCTTAAAATATATAGCTATTCTCTTAGGTATGCAAAAATAGTCTTAAGGACAAGGCAAAAAAAAAAGGAATCCTTGACATTAATGAAGACCATGTACTCTTGATGAAGTAAGGAAAGATGAGTAAAAGCCTGCCAGAGGTCTTAAACTGGGGCTGTGATTAATGACACCACATGTGAGTAAATACATGCAGATCACAGGTTTGCTTTTGGCATGTGTATCAGCTAATGACATGCAGGTTTTTATCTCTGCTAGGAACCCCCTAAGTTTGGTTACATGTTGGTCTTGTACTTGTGCCCGTTTTAGCATTGCCAAAACCTCCTTGACTGGCAAAGAGGGACAAATCTTGGCTCTAAACTTTGGAAGACTTAAGGCAAAATTTGTGAAATTAGCAGCAGTCTTGAATATTTGATTGCTGGGGCTGTCTAAGGGCAAGAGGGAGGAGGCAAAAATAGGCTCTGCCCAAGTTGCACATGCACCAGCCCTCTACAAGTAGGGCCAAATGATCAAGTTAGGCATTTCTGGTATTTTGTAATGACTAAAAATCCCAAACCTCTGTGAACCCTCTACCCTTTCAAGCTATTTTGCAAAACACTCATGTCCCCATCTCAGAGGAGAAGTTAAAAAAAACCAACAAATCAAACAAAAAACAGAAAAGGAAAAAAAAATAGAGGGAAACAAACTCATCCAGTTATCCTCCAGTTGACTAGTTTTTGTGGGTGCTGTGCCAGAAATGCACAGAAGGTAGTTAGGGTATGGTTGTATTTTGTGTATTTGTTTTTCAACTCTGATTATCTCATGCAATTATTCTTGCTTGGACACTCACTATGTGCATGCTATTGTCAGGAGAGTAATGGAGAGGCAATTCAAGCTGCTGTGGTGCCAATCTGTGTGCATGGCAGTGTGCAAGGCATAAGCCAACCTGGGCCATTGCTAGACAGCCTCTCATTAGCTTCTTTAAAGATATTTCCATGGTCTGACACTGCAGGTTAATTGGCAGAATAAAATAATTTATACTTTGTGACATGGTTTAATGAAAGCTAGCTACAATTTAAGTAATATTTTCACTTGATTGATCACACTCTTGGTTTGAATTCTAACTGTATATTTATATTTAAAAGTGTTGCATTATTTATTTTAATATAAACATTTAAAATAAAAGTGTTAAGTCAGAACAAAAAACAATACATGTCAGCAGTCTGAGATGGATTTTGCCACACAGCAAAAGGATGACATCTTTGTTGATTGACCTATTTCTCTTTTGCCTGTTACTTGGACTGTGGAAGATTCCATTTTATTCTATCATTCTGTTAGTAGATTTGTTAAAACCTTAGTTCATTGAATGGTTACAGGATTAAGTCTTCTATTGTTTAACTGTTCAGCCATTTTTCATCTGATGTTTGCTGAAAGGTGCCCTATTATAAGATGCTTCAGTCTTTCTGATGAGGATTCTGTTCCTTGAACCTGATGTGTGTCTAAAACCTTGTCTTCTGTTAGGAATTCACATGCTTGTATATGAACAGATAGAAAGGTATTAGCTTCAAAGTTAAAAAAAAAAAAAACAACAAAAAAGCACAACTGAATTGAAAGGGGTCTATAATGGTTGCTCTAACTGTGGCAGTATCCAGAGTTTTTCAGAGCCTGGCCCTGCCTGCAGGACACAGACTGGGGCCTTACCTGTTCTGGAGCACTCATGCTCTGGAAACAGCACAGTGGCTACACTGAATTCTGTCATGCTGCCAAGGGTAGCAATATATTTAACACCTCTGAAATTTTAAATTTTCTAGGACAGTAAATAAAAATAATTATTCTACAATAGCCTTTACTCTCCCCATGAAAGGTTTTAAAAATTTGGCTTGGTAACCCGGAATTTCATATGAATAGAGATTAGGGGCATTATAGGTCTGAAAATGTTCTTACAGTCCTGTATGTGTCTCTTAATCCACAAATATATCTGCTTAGATTTATCCCATTTAACTCTATCAGCCTGAGTGCATTTCCATCAGTATTTAAATTTCCCTGTGCTGTTGTGTACTTCCTTGTCTATCTTGCAACAGTACTTTAAAAAAAGCCCTTTTGTTACTTTGCATAAATATGAGTGATGATAAGAAGGAAATACAACAGAAATTTGTTTGATTTTTCCCTGTCTACTTTTTAAGAATTATTTTTCTCAGCCAACATGCCTATGTACTCTTCTTACAATTTTCTTTGAACTTTTATAAGCACTCCACTTTTTCTCCACTGATATCCTCTCTGGTTAGTTGTGCATTTCCTGTTTTCAAACTTGTCATATTCATGTTATTTCCTTTTTCAATGAAGATGAAATGTTAATGTGATTGATGACTTGTGTCTGTGTAAGGGGTTTATGTGCTACTGGAGGTACATTAGTACCTGATCTGATCTTTCTCATGTGTGGATTGCAGTGAATAACAGCAATTTAAAAAATTGAACAACTGAGGGACTCTACTGTTTAACAAAGTAAAAAACCATCCAAGCCATAGCCTTCTTTCCCTGTTTATACTTTATAGAAGGAAAGTGAATTGGTTTCATTAACAGACAAAGATGGGTGATGTTAAGAGATATTTTAATCCCGCGTTAAATAACAACAGAAGTTGGTAACTAAATGGGTGAAGATTATATGAATTGATACAACTGCCTGAGTCTGTACAATAAAAGTGGGGTTCACTTGATCTCATGTGGCTGTCTTCAGTGTAGGCATCCACATCCTCTCTGGTCTGTTGGTGGTGGGGAGATGCTGGCACCTGGGGGGATTCAGCCTGTTTGAGATTAGAGTAACCAATTAATGAGCTGAACTCTCAACATAGGCAATTTCCCTGCCTGTGGTGAAAGGAGTTTGGTAACTCAGATGAATACACCAGTGGGCAGAATTTGTTTAATATGGCTAAAAGTTCGTGGCTGAGAATTGTCATTGTGCCTGTTCAGTCAGTGGAACAAGTAGAACTGCAGGAAAGTATTTTTTTCCCTCTTAAAAATAATGCTGATATCATCAATGATCTTGATAGTGTGTTAGGGGTTTATACACCTGCAAATGCTGGGTTTAGTAGCTTTTACAACTGGTCCAGCTAGATTTTTAAGAGGACCTTTGGACATAGACAAGCGTACGTAAAATAATTTAATTTACACTTCTTCTGGATGTGTCCTTTTCTTTATCTAGTTCCCTTATGTGCTTTCTCTGGGATATTAACAGAGGAATGAAATAATTATAATAATTATCCTAGAGGGATAAAGTCTGAATATTTTATCACTTTCAATCACTATTCCTGATGATATTTCTAAGCAAAAATAAACCAGGGCAATGTTAAGTCTTGCCCTTTTTTTTATTCTTGTTGGAGAAATGGTTTGCTGACTCATTTTGATTGGAAGTTTTTCCAACTTTAACATAGCAATTTGGGGGTGTTGCATATTTAAAAAATAAAAAAAAGCAAGCTCTTTTTCCTAGTCTTCTGTATAATTAGTGTGAAGAATAACTAATCAAAACTCTGAAGAAGATCCAATTTTTAAATTTATGTTTTACTTCTTTTTTCCATTATGTGCTGCCTTATTCACAATGGGCAAAAACTGAATTTCTAATGTAAAAAAAATAGATGCTACAGGTTCTCTAAATACGCTTTGTACTCTCTTAAAGTCAGGCTAAATTGTACTCAAGATACCATATTTTTCCAGTGTATAGAAATCTCCAAAACATGGTTTTAAATATGAGGTGATGGGTGCAACTTGCAGATCTGCCATTTTCTCAGCTGCTCTTGTCATTGCTTAGTTGCTTGTTTGAGTGGAAGCAGCAGTGCAGCCGTGGAGGGAGGGTAGTAATGTCCTTTCTGTCGTGTCCTTTTGGGTGGACAGCAGGGGTTATTTTCCAGGGCATACTCTGGGGGATCCTGCATAGAAAAGCACACATCCAGTCTTCCTTAAAATATTCAAAATGCTCTTGTTGTCCTTCTCCTTAACAACCTTATATCAGCTCATTTGAACACATTTATTGCATTTAGTGCTTTTCCTTGCAAGTTTTAGTCCTCATTTTTTTTAGTTTGGTTTTCTTCCTACACTCTCCTGAGCTTTCTCATCCTTCTTTGTCTACTGTCTTCAGCTGTCTGTTTTTGCCGTGGCAACATACCTTTTCTCTGTCCATGTTCCTTCTCTTTCTTTCAGAAATTTTGCTGTATTTTTCTATTAATTTTTCTCTCCTCTCAGTGATTTCTGCCCATTTTATTTTACTCCATGTGTTTCACAGTCTCTGTACTCTTTTTAATTTCTTTTCCTTCATGTAGTTACTAATTAACATTTGAAGCTATATTGGTGATTCTCATAACTTAGGAAAATCACATTGTTGAGAATCAATTTGTTAGATGGTCTCTTCTTATGATGCTTATTCATAGGTTCTCATTATGGGTTTTTAAATACCAGGAGCAAATAAAGATTACATAAATGTAGTCACATTCCATGTTCCCCAAAGGTAGGGTGAAGTAGCAGTGGCATTAAAAAATATAAAATCTTCAGAGTGTGTTTCCTCCCTTGTATGGGAGCCAGGATGATCATTGGTGGGGTTTGTCTGGGCTAGACTTGCCAGTCCTGTTGAAACTTGAGTCATCTGATTTTCAAGCACATAACTTCTGTGACTGTAAACTTAGATACTTCAGGGAGTAGTGAAGAGGATAGTGAAACTGGAAGAGAATTCAGATAGTACAACTTTTCATTTTCTTTTATCAGGTTTTTTATTTTATTCAACAAGGTTTTCAGTTTGTTCACCTGTGTTTATAGAAAGGGGAATGCTCTCAGGATGCACCCTTACTCTTGAGTCCTCAGCAAAACCTAAAATAGTAGGTGGAGTGTTACCTGCTAATCTGTCCTCCCATTTTCTTTTTCCTTTTGATGTCTTTGTGACTATCTGCATTGGTCAGTTTTGAAAACAGTTTCTTTTAGTTACGTAGAGTTTTATTTTTATGAAGGACGTAACTGACCCTGTTGGCAGCCTCTTCAGCACTGTACGTTGCTTAAATGTTGCTCTAACAACTGCCAGACTTAGGACTGTGTTGTTGAAAACCTGTCTGGCCTACAGTGAAGTCCCTGCCTGGTGTGTGCAGGGAAAGAGCGGCACGTGTAGAAGCGCTGAGTTCCTGGTTTGCAGGTGCCATCGGCCGGGCGCGGACAGCGGCAGCGGCGCCGTGGGCTGGGTCAGTCACGGCGGGTGATGGGCCGGGTGACGGGCTGGGTGATGTGATGTCCTGGGTGACAGGCTGGGTGACATCCTGGGTGACGTCCTGGGTGACGGGCTGGGTGACGTCCTGGGTGACTGGCCGGGTGACGTCCTGGTGACGTCCTGGGTGACGTCCTGGGTGACGGGCCGGGTGATGTGATGTCCTGGGTGATGTGATGTCCTGGGTGATGTGATGTCCTGGGTGACAGGCTGGGTGACATCCTGAGTGACGTCCTGGGTGACGGGCCGGGTGACNGTCCTGGGTGACAGGCTGGGTGACAGGCTGGATGATGTCCCGGGTGATGTCCTGGGTGATGTCCTGCACTTCCAGCAGCATCGCTCAGTGCAACCTGTGTCATGCAGGCTGGGAGAAGATGGGAGGTACCAGGGGGCCATGACATCACCACACATTTGCTGAGTGGAGGGTGATTTCTCGCCACCTACATAGCTGTGTCTTCACTACAGAAGAACTATTTGTAGCCAGCTTTTAGGCAAGACAATAGCAGGTTTCTCATATGATTGCTGAATAAGTGATGGGGAAGTCAGATGGAGAAGAGGAGAGGGTGTGAAAAGAAAAAAAGTAGAGCTAAAAAAAACAACCTTGAAAGCCTTAATGTTTAAGAGGTAGGTTTGCAGGCCAGCCAAGAACACTTGTAATTTTACATCAGCAATGGCTGATTATGATACAGTGTAGATGAGATATTAATGAACAACAGAAAAAAAAGGCAAGCAGCATCGATCTAAATAGCTTTACCAATTGCAGGATCAGATCTCATCAGGTCTGGACAAACCTCTGTTTTATGTAAACTTCTCCCTTATAGGGGTTGCTTTCAACTCTGTTCTTTCCTATAAAAATATTTTGCCCTTAGAAGCCAAAATTTTCTTTTGATCAGATTTTTTAAAGTTTCTTCTTCCTTTCCTCATATCTTGCAGGAAAAATTTATAGATATTTCTCCAGATTCCTTTTCTTATTGTTGTTGCACATCTATAATGTTGTTTTGTTTTTTTTTTCTTTTCAAATCATCCCATTTCTTTGAAGAACAGAGCAAAAACAAAGCAAGGGGATGTTTTGGCATGTATTTGCTTGCATGTTGTATGTTTAATCTATAAAATTAAAAATATTCCTAATAGAAGTCCTTCAGGACTAGAAGGCTTTCATAGCATTCCCTTACCCGGAAACACTTTGTATTTTCTCTTTCCACTTTTGTGAACATAGTATGTCCTTTTCAATATTTCCAATTATAGATATTCAGTACATGTGTGTATTAGGTGGTAATTACATTCAGACTTCACAAAGGCATCTGAAGAATTAAAGGTATTTCCGTTCCTTACAAAATGGGAAGTGTAAGCTGGCTGAGTGCCAAGTTATCAGTGTTGGGTTTTTTAACATTTGTGTCAGTTTAAAGAAATACTGCTGTTACTGCTATGACCATTGCACTAGGGAGAAGCCCAGTAGAAAAATCCCCAATATTTTAATGTTGTTATGTAAATCCAGAGCACTGGCAATTAAAGAGTGAAAACGGTATATGTGAGAAAAACACTTGAAATATAATTAGATGGTTCCTCCTTTCGTGGGCACTGCATGCGTATTTAAAATTTGTCATCGTTACAGTTTTATCTCCAGTAATAATTCTGAAATTAAATTTTTCTGAGTTACAGCTTTACTGATGATACTGTTTCCAAAAGATTAAACTTGGTTGAAATGTAATTTAAGAATAGGTAGTTCCATTTATTGAACTAAAAAATCTCAGATAATAAAATGATGCTGTATTAACAGAGAATCGTATTTATTCTCAGGTGTGATCATGAGAGCTTTATTGTGGTTACTGGGGGTGTGTGTTACAGCAGACAGCGATTTCCTTCTGTGCAGAGTCTCGGGGTATTTCTGACGTCAGTGGTGGTGCTGGTGGCAGCAGGAAGGCACAGCCACATGCGAGAGGCAGCGATGGCTGCAGTCAGTGCACGTGCATTTCCAGTGACTGGAAAGTGGTGGTGCTTTCACGTCAAGTCTCTCCTGCCAGTTGTGTGCTTTACCTCAGAGATAGCAAAGGTGTGTGCAGGTGCCACCGATCCAAGCCTTGTCCTTGCAGTAGTTGATGTTGGTCTGAAAGGCTTGAGCGGAGTTTCAGAGCTTGTGTTGGCCCTTCAGTTGTCTTTTCAACAAGAAACAAGCTGCAAAGAGCATACTTGGAGGATGGCTGACTGCTCAGATACAGAATTTCGAGGTTCATTTAGTACTGGGAAGGTTGCTGTGAGACAAATCCTTCCTATTTCATTCAATGGTGTCTGGTTCCAGAGCCTATACTGCTGAGTGGACATGGTCAGGCTTACTTACACAGGAGTTGTGTTGTGCCCAAATGTAGGAACTGAGGTAAAGCCAGGAGTATATGATGTTATTTGGTGAGGGTGGCGTGGTACAGCTGGCATCAGTATCTTGGTTTTGACACTTTTAATGGCTGCTGAGGATGCTCCTCTTGCTCTTATTCCTTCATGTAAAAACACTTTCTGTTTCCCTGTTCTGCCCCTTGTCTCTGTTATTAACAATATGGAACATTTTATATGAAGTTTTACAGAGACAGCTCTGCAACCTGTCCAGTGTTCCTCAAGACTTAGACTTTGGGTAAGCTGATCACCGTGTGGGCCCATGTCCCAGTGGGGCACAAGTCACTGCTAAAGTGGAAGGATTTTTGGCTTGCTTTGTGCTCGGGATGATGTGCCTTTTTGATGGAGCTTTTTCTGAGAACTGTTTGTACTCTCATGAGCTCAGGAAAAGGTGAAAAAATCCTTCTCGTGTCCTGGAGGAACAGGGCTGAGAATGTCTTTGCATCCGAAAATTCAAGGAGTTTAAGAGCCTGATGATCTGCTGGATAAGAAATGTCAAAAACCTTGCAAGAATATTTGGAAAAAACAGTTGTGTAGATACTTTAATAATAATCACAATCTAAAAACTTATTGAAAAGCATACAGTGAATATGGTGTCTAATTATCTCAAGTTTAAAATATATAAAAAAAAATAAGGATTTTTATCTATAAATTTTATATGGAAAAGTAAAATTATAAGGCTTTTTAGAACAGTGAATGATTCTGAAAAAAAAGAAGAAATTCTAACCTGAAGTTTAGGGTTATAACATGTATTCAATAACTGTGACCTCATTTAATCCTTTTGGGTAAATCATGTAGCTTCATCTCCTAGGAGAGGGAGGAATCAGTGTGTGCAAGATTTTATGAGTCACTGCTTTAATCTTATAAGGTAACACAGGCTTGACTCAGTTTGGATGAACAGAAACCTGTTTTTCTTTAAAACTGGAATTGTGATTCTGCTACATTAGAGCAACTTATTTTTCTTCTTGAATTTTGAAAAGAAAATAAAAGCACATAATAACAAATGATGGAAAAATAATAGTAGTTGAAAATTTGAACAGCACTTAAGACATTTAGGCAAATTATAGACCCAAAAGAAAATGCTATTATCAGAAGGATCCTAACACAATAATAATTGTACACTAGAATACAAAAGGAATAAATTAGAGATATTTTGGATTAGAAATCAGAAATCATTTACTCTGTCCATTGAGGTAAGATAGTAAGGATAGCAGAAATTATGTAGTTTGAGGGTATCTAACACTCATTATTTTGCTGGAAGTTGAATCTTTTTCAGCTTTGGCAGAAAAGCTGTCCATGTACTCAGCAAACCACTTGCCTCTAGATAAGGTCTGGAAAATATAGCAAATGACTTACTGTGTTTTATCTGACAGAGTAATAAGTTTTGACTTCACTCTGTCTCTAGCTACCTTGTGTCCAACTATTTCCACATGGAAATACAGTTCTTTGCCTAGCTATAGGAAGCAATTGGCAGCTGATTTTTAAAGGACAGAGGATATGTTTTAACATACTTAGAATATTTTGGGTTGGATTGGTTTTTTTTCCCTCTAAAATTGATAAACTCGTAGAAATAAGCTTTCTGTTTCCTGGCAGCTCTAGGAAATGTTCCCAATTCTGTCTGTGTCCCGTCCAAACAAAACTGTTCTTATAAACATTAAATACTTATAAATAATAAAGTTCAGTACATCAGTAATTAGGAAATAACATGCACAGATATATTTGGAGTTAATAGTATTTTCTTTGGGGTGCTTACTGGTATTTAATGTGACAAGTAGTTACGCAAAATGAAGAATTCTTCTTCTTTGCAGAATGGCTTTTTGTAAAAACACAGATTTTCAAAGAAACTTTGGTCAGAGTTGTTTGTTGGCCTGAGATGGGAGGAGGGAGGGAAAAGCAATGTGGTGCTGGGCATACATCTGGTACAGCAAATGCTGCCAGACTCAGCAGAACTATGAGAATAAAGAATTCCTCTTATTGTCACCTTTTGTGTTTCCATAAGCATTTTATTACGAAATATTGCAGTCTGACAATAGAGCAAATGCCAGATTATGTCAACAAGTCTTAGTTTAGTTATGTGGATGACTAAAAGAGATAAAAATTATTAGTTATGTTTAACTAGTTAAACATAGGTAATTATGTTCATGATGGGCCATATATTGAATAACTGTAGCATACAGTAATGTTTTTCTTCTTAAATATCTAATGCTTCCTCAAATTTATCTACAAACTTCCTTCAAAATTATTAATATATAATCTGACTGTATTATAAATTCTTCAGAGGTATAACTTATGTGAATTATGTATATTTATATATTTAGAAACTAATTATTTAAACCAGTGAAAGGCAAATTCATCTGTGCATTTTGTGTTCTTTTTTCCCTTTTGAGAAGCAGAAACAAGCTTGACTGTATGGTGTATGTTCTCAAGCTTGTTTGCACTCTTGTGACCTGCAGTGTGTCCTTCCTTTGTACCATGTTTCACTCCTTTTGGTATCTTTTGTGTTTTTCAGTGTCCTCCTCATGGCAAAGATTCAGTGAAGTGAAGTTGTAAAATGATAGTACTGGTGTTGTTATTTTTCTTAAATGAAATACCATTGTTCTGTAAGCTTTCAATAAGTAGTCTTCCATTTTCTTCTGCAAAAACAAAACCACAATTATCATTTAAGGTATTTACTGTCTTTCAGATCAGCTTTGGCCTCTATTTCTGTTAAGAAGAAGAGTGCTAAGCAACTGCCAGTGTCATCTGCACGTGAAGGATGTCTGTCTTTAAGAATTAGGGTAGACTCAACTCCTGGGTACAAACTGGGACTAGCAGCCATAGGAAGACAGATTTTCCTTAGAATATTTTGTGACAGTATTATTTTTTAACCACAGCTCACATATGGAAAATGTTTAGAAAGACAGCAGTGATATTACTATGAATATGTTCTTTAAAAGTACCTGAGCATATGGTTCCAGTAGTTTTAAGTATATCAGAAATGTAAAAGGCAGTGGCTCTGAGATCACTAGGAGAAGATCAGATGCAACATATAGTTTCTCAAAAACCCCAAGTGTGTACTGTGAAGTCCATTGACTGCACCTGTAGATACTGAGTAAATCCATCTTCCCCTTTATGCAAGGGAAAATGATATAATTTTTTCCCATCATTAGATATTGACTCCTAGATACTGTCTGCCAAGCTGAGCATGAATGGGACCCAGCTGCTGCTGAACTTGTGCAGTGTACAGAAAATAACTTCCCTTTGTATCTATTATCTGGTCTCTAGAACTTGTGTATGGGATAAGGAAATGTTTTTTCAAAACTTGCTTTACATTCAGAGCAGTAATTTTCTTACAAAAATGTTTAAAATTTAAAGTGCATTTTGATATTACTGACTTTTTCTAATACATGTCTTTTGGAAAGGAGAGAGTTTGCTTTATCATTTGAAAGTAAACAGTTTCTTAAAATGGTGATATTAATGTTTCAAGTATTTAAGGCATAACCTTAAAAGTTCAATTGTAATTTCCTCATGCTCTGAGCAAAAATATCATTTAACATACTGAAGAGGAATAATACTAAGAATATTAATGTAATCTCCTCAAGAGGAGATTGCAAACAGCTAGTTTTTCTGTCATAGTGAGGCAGTTGCTGGCTTGTGTATCAGTATTGATGTGAGTGTTATGCATGAGAGACCTGAAGAAGTCCATAAAACTATGTTTTTTCCTCACTTCAAAAGCTTAGTAACATCTGGATGATCATTTTATTTTAGGGCAGTTATACTCTTTATGCTTCCATACTATCCCATTTAGTATTGATGTGCTTATCAAATTTATGCTTGCTCTGTTTGTGCCATTTTGAAACCTGTTTTACTCACACGGCCTGTGATTCTAGCAGTCTTTTAGAACTATGTATTTTAAAAATACATGACCTAAAACATATAAAGCAGTGAACCTCTCAAGTTGTGTGCAAAGCTGCTCAATTTTGTCTGGGGTCCAGTGCCTCATCAGGAGAATTTAAATTTGTTACCTTTTGTGCTGTTTAGCATGTCACTTGTACAACAATTATCCAAAGCTCAAAACAGATCTGTCCACATAAAATCACGTTATTGATACCAAAGTTCCTAGTGCATTTCATGACTTCAAGGCTGAAAAATTACTTAAAATAGTCTGTTTCATTAATTTGATTTGTTAAAAAGTTTCAGATCTGTCTTCATAGATTCATTTGGGGAGCAGGAACAGAGAATCTAACAGTGACACTGGAAATAGTCAACTTGGAGCAGGATGAGGGTTTTATAGGCAAATTGTAAGGCCCAAGCAGCTGTAGCTGTGATGTAAGGATGGCCAATTCAGTGGAAAATAGACTAGGATGGATATTGCTAAGGAAGTACATGTTTAAAGATACTGTAGAAGAAAAGCTAAAAGCACCTCAAGCTTGTGTCTGAACATATACACCACAGAGGAAATGGAAGAAAAGCACTAAACCTGCTAGTTTATAATCAGATTAGACTAACAAAATGTGTGGATGAGCCTACCTGTTAATTAAAAATGAAGGGGTTTTTTTTGCATCTGTTTAGTATAATATTTAGTTTGAAAAGGATGTATGGGAGCTTGTATGACAGGGTTTTCCATCACAAAAAATTGCAGGTGCTTATGTGTAGATGCTACTTTGTCTCTTCCTTTGCTCCCAAAAAGCAGGGGAGTGGTGGGAGGAAGAAGCTGTATTAGTTGAGTTCTGCAACAGTGGATCTCTGCCCTGGATAAATTTAATACATGCACTGTCAGTAAGATATTTTAATCTTGACTGATGAACATGTTGTAGACCATCCAGATAATCTGTTTGTGGTAGACATGATTAAATTTTTAGTGAAACCGTGACTTCTGTCAGTTGACTTTGAAATTGTGGTGACTCTGATATCTACCCATATGTCACAAGGAACAGTTTGTGCAGTGCCATATACCTTGTCCACACTTTTCCATCTGTGCTTAAACAGCAGCTAGGATTTTTTATTTTCTTTGTGGAGAGTGCTTGTGGGGTTTTTTTTAATTGATAAAACAAATAAACAAAACTCCAGGCTAATTCTGCTCCTCTGTTCTTTTTTCCAGATTATGTATAAATCCCTCAGAGATCCCTAGTTCCCACATGAATTTGTTTTGTTCTTCTTTCACATTGCTGAAATAACAGAATTTCTCTTCTTCATCTTGTGCAGAGAGTTTCTTCCCTTATAATTTCTGAGGTGGTTTGTTCTAGATTTGATGTGGAAACTTCAGGTTGCTTGGAGCTTTTGGCATGATGCTGTCCGACAAATCCCTTGAATTTAGAAACTGCCAGCATTTCTTTCTAGGACTCTCCTCTCCATTTTTCTCAGCCTCTGGTCTTTTTATTTGACATAGCAAATGCCTTCCTGCTTTAACTTCATCTGATGCCTTTTTCTCTGGTCTAACGCACAATTTCCACTTGAATGTATCAGAGGAGGCAAACATCTAGGCTAAAAAACAATAAAATTATGGTTAGTTTCTGCTTTGCTTTGGTTTGAAAAAGTAACAGTTGTGATGATTAGGAAGCCATTTTGGGCAGTGTAGAGCCGTTCTGGTTTTTGTTTTCATTCAATCACAGCCTGAATAGTATGGCTTTAGAGACTTAGTGTATCTGCTTCTCTCAGGCGTTGGCTGAGAGCCAGTTGTCTGCCACTTGATCTGTACACAGTGCAAAATTACTCAAAGTAGGCTGATGAAGTGCATGGAATGGCTGAGGAGTTGGTGACAATGATACTACCCCATACCTGAATTTATTGTTATTTTGTAGCTGAAAAAATTTACTGCATTAACTGCTGCTTTGAGATGTGCAAGCCCTAATTTTCATTCATCTTCAACTTCTATTCAGTCAGTGTTATTATGATCTGTTCTGGGTGTGGTTCTATGTAGAGTGCTATCTTTTTTGTGGCCTCAGAAATTAAGACGACCCAAAACTCTTTGGTAAAGATGTAAATGCTTGCTTACTAAGCAGAGGTTCACTGTACCTCTGGGTGCTGATAAGTGAAGTTATCGAATCCACTCATGAAACCCATTAAAGGTGTGGTTCTTTGAATCTGTAAGAGGTGTAGGTCCTAAACAGCCCAGCATTTGCCTTTGTGGCACTGTATTTGAGGTGAAGTGGAAGTGTTAGTTCTCTGTTAGGTTGGAAGGTCTTCAACAAAGAGACCTCCAGGAAGAGCTGTTCAATTTTAAGACTTTCCTTTTTCCTCTTTTCTTTTTCTTTTACTTTACAAATACTGCTGTAATTTGCATTCTTCTGGAGGCAAAGGCTGATAGAGTGGTGCTATGGTGACTGCAGTTTGAAGGGTTTTTCTGTTATGTTATTTGGACTTGGGATGCAATTTTTAAGTTCTAGTAAGTTCTGTAAATGATCCCAGAATTCTGGATATGTAATTTATAAATAATAAAAAATAAACAAATGAGAACATGGCTGTTTCTGCAGCCATTATTCTCTTACAGCCTAAAGGCACTTAGTGTAAAACTCATGTGTCTTATTTTGGTGATATTATTGCCATGATCAGTTTTGTATGAGGAGTGATAGTGATGGTATCAGCCTGAGTTTGCTGGTGCAGTATGGATGTGTAAAGGTATAGATTTGCTTTTAAAAATGAACAAAAGTGGTCCACAAAAGATTGGTAAATCCCAAATAAGAAAATATTTCAAATTGACAGAAGAGAAATAGAGGATAGAAAAACCCCAAAACCTTGTGATGAAAGTGTTATCTAATTGTGGAGTAGAATTCTCATGAAGACATTAGATTTGTTTTTTCCTATGAGTTCTCATTTTATTTAAATTCTTCTTGCAGCTATATTAAATAAGTCTTTGTTGTCACTTGGTTACTAAAACTAGAAGTAAATTATGTGCTATAATACCATAGTGGAGAAATGTCTGTGCATCTTGTAGGGAATCCAGGGACTCAAAGTTTGAGGTGAAGTAACTTATATCTTGGATTTGTTTTTAACATCTTGTAGTGTACTGTTAGCAATAAAGTCTTAGTATAATAATCTCTAGACATCCATTGCAAACCCTAAGTGGAGGCTTAGTTATGGAATAAACCATTTGATCACTTAGTTCCAAACTCTGTGGATTTTGTTTTGCTAGAAAATCCTACCTTGTTACTATCTGTTTATGTAATCAATTTTCATTTTTAAGCATCTTCAGAAGGAATTAAAAATTTGTTGGACTTTGAAGTTGCAGACCATATTTATAGTCAGTTGGTGTCAAGGATCTGTGGTAGGGAAATGAACTTTAGCTTATCCCTGCATTGGGATGTGAGTCTGAGTGTGCAGAGAAGCATCCTGATAGCTGTGACTGTAGGACCACTTGCTGCCTGGGATGGACAATGGTAAAAGAAGTTTTTTATGGTACTTGCAGTCATGCACTGGAGCCAGTTGTGAACATACTGACATTTCACAGACACGTTTTCAAAGACCTGAGGAGGTTAGTTTCACCTTGTTCATTTTGGATGTGAGAACTGAGATACTTCTTGGAGGTTCCTCTGATCAGTGTGTTTTGGGAAGAACAAGTGGCATATGCTTAAAAAGGTGATGATCACTAGCTAGCTTGGAAGCCTTCCACCAGACCATGAGAGTGATAAACTCATTCAGAAAATAATAATATTTTTGTAACTTTGGTTGAAAAAAATGTAAATCTAGTTACCCAGCATCTCTTCTGTTTTCAGAATTTTCTGTGGCTTTGTACCTGAAATTTGTGAAGAGAGGAAGAAAAGTCAGGTTGAAGGTCTTCCACTGTGGAATGGTTAATCCCAAACAGTTCAGGTTTACTGTGATGTTGACAAGTGAACAGTGTTGCTCAGGTGTCTTACCAGTATTACCATAGGTGGCACTACGGTCTCCGGCTGGGATACGATCTTAAAACGATGCTTACATTCCTGACTTTGTTCTTTCGGGCTTTTTTTGGGTCACAAACCTCTCGGCTCCAGAGCTCCTGTTGAATTCACTTTGCAGCAGTCTCTGTTCTGCTTCGACAGGATCTTGTGAGGCGAGTGGCGGGGTGCCTGTCCCCTTGGTGCCATGTCCCGGGGTGTCCGTGCTGGGCTGTGCCGGCGTGTGGGTGACGGGGCACGGGCCTGGGCCTTACAGCTGCTGGGTTGGAAATCACAGAATCACGGAATCACAGAATGTGCCGCGTTGGAAGGAACCCACCAGGGCCAGCCAGACCAGCTCCTGGCCCTGCACGGCACCATCCCCCAGAGTCCCACCCTGTGCCTGGGAGCCTTGTCCAAACGCTGCTTGAGCTCTGTCAGCCTGGGGCTGTGACCACTGCCCTGGGGAGCTGTTCCAGTGCACAACCACCCTCTGGGTGCATGACTAGGTATTAAAAAAA
>VYXF01012142.1:42717-144169 GCA_013397295.1 Polioptila caerulea | reverse complement strand
CAGCCCCCGCGCCCGCCTGTCACGGACCCCGCCGTGCTGCCCCCGAGCGCGGGCAGCGGATGGAACTTGGCGGAGCGTTTCGTGCCCTGCTATGTGGAAAAGGGAGTGTCCTTTGGAAAGTAGCTCAGGAATCGCAAATCCCCCTATTAGTCACATTCTCTAAGATAGATGTGATCCCTGTTCAAGTCTGTGCTAGGAAATGGAGCAGTCGCTGCATGCAGTAATGGTTCATGCCTGCAGGTAAGGACAAAATGACTCAGAAGTGTTTTTAAAGCAATTATTTTATCTGTCAATCAGATTAGTGCTATTTCAAGTAGCTGTTTCATTTTTAGAGAAATACTTCAAGGTACTAAATGTACGTTTAAATCTTCTGGCGTGAAATAGGCTCCTGGTGATTATTTTGTTGATTTTAAATAAACCAGCCCTGCTCTCTTCTATTTTGCTTGCATCTGCATTTTAGGGCATTTTTATTTTTGAAACTGCTTCAGTCTAGAGAAACATAATACCATTTCCCCCCTATTATTTACAATAAACATTTTGGCTGTATGCAAAAGACCCTCTGAATGTTCTGTTTCACCATTTTAATAGTGGACGTTGGCAACAAAAATACTATTAATTTTAAGCTCTCAAACTGTGTTAGGCTGAAATGATGCTCTGAAGTTTATTTCATTGAATGGCTCAGCACAGAGAGACATGATAAGGCACTGAATGCTATCTTAAGGAAACAGACTAAAAGACATCTTTCAAAATAAATGAGTGCTGTGTGGCATGGGTGGTTTGAAAAACCAAAATGAGCCATTTAATTTGATTTATATTTATGTATGGTATGTAGGAAGCAAACTGCATTGCCTTTCACCAGTTGCAGTTATAATGAAATACCAGCAATGAGAGATACAGAAAATGGTGGGGGGGAATGGGATGTTAAGTCACCTTTCCAAAATGGAGAAATATTAGAAGAGCTTTGAGAGAAATGTTAGTATTTACTTGTTCAAAATTAAGAATGAGGAGAGAAAATGCAAATGCTTATTTGTTAACCTCTATCCCACTCTTATGCCTAAGATTTTTAAATACAAGACTCGTGAAATGGTGGTGGTAACAGGGAGGATGATGGAGTGAAAACAGTAAAGGAAACAGGTGTTAACTTGATTTTTGAAAAGACTTTTGTTCGCATTGCTGTGTGGGAATTTGGTATGTAACACAGATATTTATTTTATCAAAATGAATGTTATGCAGCACCCGGCATCTGATCAGTCTGGTTTTGAGCAGAACATGCTCATGGTTGAACTAATGGTGGCCCTAGATGAAGAGGTCCTTTTAAAGGATCACAACACAATTAGAAAAAGATGCATTTGTCTGGGATCCATTTGAATGTCATTCATTAAAAAGTAAGGTGTTTTTAACAGCATGATTGTTATCATGCAATAAAGATTAAAATGTGGCTGTTGTATATGCACACAGATTTCTTTTGAGGATTTAAATGTATGGTACTGTTCACCTGGAGATTGGTTTGACATATCAGCTGCATGGTCAGTTATAAATGAAAACATCTTTATTTTACAGGTTTGGTTTTTTTTTTTTAAATAACCACATTCTTTTCACCTGTCTAAAAATAGACTGAATTTTTTTGCAAGCTGTTATGAAACAGTGCTGTCTATCCTATTAGCTGCCAGTTCCTTTTAAGGCTCTTTGAAAATTAATATATAAGATTTTAAAAAAAGAAATAATGATAATATCGAGTTTCTGAACTGTTAACCTGGCCTAATCTTCTCTCTAGAAGAACTGCAAAGTGTATTTATGCCGTACAGACATGAGAATATGCATGTTCTTGAAAAACACAGGAAAGGAATTAATTTTTGCTTATTTACTAATTGCTAGTTTTTATCCTTGCTGGTGGTGGTTGGACTTCTTGCAAAGCTTGAGTTCTCTGTGTGGGAATGCTGTGTGGAAGATCTGAAAGAGTCCATGGCTTGTTTCTTGTTTTCCATGCTAGCAGAGGCTGCTAGACAGCGCTTGCATAGCTAGAGGGGAGGGGAGAGGAGGTGCTCTGTGCATTTACAGAGACTGATGAAATGGGAATAGAGAAGGAATGAGAGAGAAGCCCATTACTTGCCTCCTTCTTTGGTTGGTCTTTGTTTTTACAAGACAGTTTAGTGTTTGTAGGTTTTCCTGCTCATTTGGCAAGTTCAGCCTGCTGTCACATCTTACTGATGAGAAGAAAGCTGGGATATAATGGATGATTTGGCTGTTGTGGAGGCTCAGCATTTTAAAAATCCTGCAGCGTTCTCTTAGGATAGTTGTTTGTTAAGATTTTTAAGAACCTTTCAGGAGACATTAGCAAGAAAGTTGAACCTTTTTGTTGAGGAACCTCAGAGATGTTTAAAGACATTGGCAGCCTTGAAAAGTGAATTAATACAAACCTGAGACACTTTTCATAGATTCATCCTTCCTTTCTGCTTACCGTCTCCCCAGAAAAACTGAAGTTGCAGAATAGAGGTGATGAGATGAAGATACCTGTGTTTTGGCATGCTGTGGGATATTTCATTAGCAGACACAATCAGGCAGCATCTCTGTGTCCTAAATTTCTGAGTCGTTAATGCTGCCCTGGGCCAAAGTCCCGGTTCCTTGTTGATAAGGTAGCCCAGGTAACAGGATGCATGTGTGCACTGGGCGGTGGATCAGGTAACCACTGCAGCTGCTGTCGCTGAATTGATTTGTTTGGATGTCTGAGCCTTAAGGAGACCATGGGACTGTTTTCCTGCAGCGTGCTCACGATGTGATACTCACCTGGTTTTGTTATCTAATGAGCAGTAATTAAACTGCCCTGTACCCCTTTGTATTCTTTGTGTTCCACTGGGGGCTGCATGAAGTTACTGGTCCCAGTCTCCTAAATGTCCTGAGGAAGCAAGTAGCAGCACCCAGATGGAGGAGGGATGGTCTTTCAGTAGCCCTCCAGGGAAGTAAAAATACTTCTCATTTCTCATGTATGAGCTATGCAGTCTTCTCATCTGCAGTATAGTGAATGCTTTGAACTGCATAGATTTTTTTTTTTAACCCTTTTTAAGGGCTGCATGGAACTCTTGGCAAGTTTCTGTTTCTTTTTGAGAAAAGTTAATTCTTTCACCTGAGTGACTTGATACTCTTAAGACTTCAAACTTAATGGAGATAGTAGTTTTCTTTTTCACATTTGGAGACAAAGAACTTGTGATTTCTTCAGCTCTGATTTTGGATACTAAATTTGTGTCAGCAATGCATTTTGACCATGGAGCACTTTCTGATAAAGGTTATTAGCAAGGCTGATCAGTCTGTAGTGTTTGACCTGCTCTTTTTCCCCTCTTTCAAAGGCTGCATATGCATGTTTCTTTGAAAAGAGTTTCTGCTTAAGTGTTTTTTTATTTTTTATAAGTTAAAAACTTGTGAACAGTCTTAAAGTAGGTAGCTGGTGTGTATATAATTCCATTTTCATGATTTTGAGGGGTTTCATGAATAGCAGTAAAGGAAGATACTTTGAAAATGACAAGTTTGTGTTATTCAGTGTGTAGAATTATTTGGTGTCAGGTGGTGCAGGCAAGTTTTAAGGAATAATGGTGGTTTTGGTTTGTCTTTTTGTTGGGGCTTTTTTGAGCCTTGGGGTATGTATACCCTTTATCTTTGTAATTTATCTTTGCAGAGCAAATTAGTGTATTTCTAGCTGATTTTACGTAATTTCTTCATCAGATCATGCCAAGGAGGCATTCAGGGATGAAGTAAAGGAGGAAGAAATCTGAAATAATGAAAAGGAAGGAAAAAGATGGAGGCTGAGTAGTGTGTACTTCCTTTCCTGAGAGACCTAATGTTAGTTGTTAGAGGAGGCACTGTGAAACAAGGTATGATGTTGAAAGATTCCTTCGAGTTTTGGAGCATCAGGGAATTTTTTTATTCTGTTTTTGTGTGTGTGCATTTCTTTTTTAAATTTAGTTGTGGATGCACTACTTCTAAGGTAGAAGTGTAACTTGTAATAAATATAGAAATAATGTTTAAAAGTAGAACCATCAGCTAACAACATGAAGTATAAGCTGTTATTGCTGTGTGCCAGATAAATGGTTTGGAATAATTGTTAGATAATAGGGCATTATAAGATAATGATTCCATTATTTATGTAACTGAAAAAAAAAACAGTTGTCAGAATAATGCAACTATTTCATCAGTTTCAGTAACTTTTAAACATGTTTCCAAAGTACTGTATTTTCTTTAGCTCTCTTTCTGCTTTACTGGTTCTTTTTTATAGGATAAAAGAAATATTGCACATCTTCTTTTTCAGGTCAGTTCAAATCTATTTTTAGCAATCATACAACTATAACTTTCCTGTTTTGTTTAATATATGGTAACAGTGACCAATATATATTTCCTTCCCACCCCCCCCTTTTCCCCCCAAAAAAAATCACAAGCTTATTCTATTTGTTGTATTTTATCTCAGAAGTAAAAAGAAAATCATCCTCTCTTAGTGTGGGCCCTAAGCTTTTTCTCCAGGGAGGCACTTTATTCCTTATATATTTTATTCTGTTGAGTGACAATGTACCTCTGTAGCTCTCTTAGACTAGGTGCTTAATTTTAGATTACCAAAATAAATGGACCAAAATAAATCCTATGTTTTGTGTGGTTTTCATATTAAAGGTTTCACAGTCTCACTTGTTTTAGCATGTAAGTTTTTTAAGTGAAATATGAAAGGGCTGTGGAGGTAAGGAATGTTGCAACATGCCATTGTCCTTGTGTAGGAAAAAAATGGAAATAGCTTGTGGAGCGTGTTTTTCACTTGAGGTGGTATTTTTAGGGGACACCATACTCTTTTTTAGAGCTGGTAGTGCCTCTATCACTTTATCAGTAGGCTTTGAAAAGATTGAGAGTTTTAAGTATTTTTTGGTTTTCAGGGATAGACTCGGTTTATTTCTGTATCTATCTGGAATTTCTGCTATAGGTAAAAAAATTACATACTTTGATATTTAATAATAAATGAAATATATAATTAGTATCCCTACTACCCAGATAGCCTGTGCACTACTTAATTGTTTTCTTTAATTATTTTAAAAAAAATTATTAATAGCTTTTCATCATGCAGGTATTTGTGAGGTACTTGTTACAGGGAAATTTCTAATATACCTTCTAACAACTAAAATCTCAGATTTCATCAGTTCCTGTTGGAACTAAAATGAGAGAATTTTGTGAAAGGGAGAGATGGAAGGTTCTGGGGCGTTGTATGAGGTTTTCCTATATGAGAACTATTCACTGGAAACTAACTCAAGCAATCCAGTGGTGGTTTGAATGCAGTTATTTAATGGCTGAAAAAAAAGGTATGTAAAAAATTTGAAAATTGTGACTTGCACAATATACTTGTTAAGGTATTCCAGTTCTATCCCAGGGTAAAATGTCTGGAAAAAAGAAATTATTCATTTTAAGCAAAGCCTTTTGTATTACAGATTTAGTCTGTTTCATGACTTGAAACATTTTGCCTAATCACTGTCTTGGTCATGCCTTCACTAAAATGTCCACTCCAGCCCCTAGGTGGATGGTAAAGAAATGTTACCTGACAGATTGCATAAAACAATGTGTACCTATGCACAAAGTTTGCATTTCTGTTGTTACTTTAGTTTATTATAGGATAAACTGATTTGTGGTTTTCTGTGTCTTCATATTATATGCATATTCATGTTATATACTTACAAATCTATACTCAAATGTTTAGACATTCATGTAATTCAGTGAATTTACTGTGTTGTGATATCTGTATTTTCATTGATCTGGAATTGATGTAGTTACTGAGGGATGCTAGGAACATATTAAGCAAATGTATGTAAATTTAAGCATTCAGTTTTGTTGCATATTTTGTGTTATAAGCATATTATCAGGAAATTGTGCCATCTCTCAACTTTTGACTTTATGTGAATCCTACCATAGAGTTTGGAGGATATCTAAACTTTCCAGTGAACTGAAAAATACCTTTTCTGTCCAAAGGGTGTTGTGGCCAGAAGGTCTTTTACTAGTTTCATCTTCAGGAATTTTACACTCCTGAATCAGTATCTGCCTTAGGTGCTTCTGTATTTTCTTCAAAACTCACCTTTAGTCTTGGGTGATCTCTGCCAAAATCTGAACAGTCACTGTTACCTTAAAAACAGATCTGAAATTTATCTCATCTAGGATGCCTGCCAAACCCATGCTGATATTTGTGACTAGATGAATAGTAAACTGCGATTTTCTTTTTTTATGCTTCATTCCCTTTCTCTCTTTTTAGTCTTTAAAGCTTCAGTTAACAAAGAAATGTGTGCAGCTCCAAGCTCTGCCTTCGTTCTTCACCAAATTTATCTATACATCCTTCCTTGTCTGGTTATAGCTTTAGGTCAGTCAGGCTGGTTGGTTTCTTCTCTTTCCTGACTGGACAATGTTCAAAACCAGAACCACATCTCATGTAGATGTTCTATTTGTATGAAGTTTTGACCATTGTGTTTAATAAAGGCACTTTAAATGACCTCTCTGTATTAATAAAAGTGTCCTAATTTTGTCTTGATATCTGCTAATATAAAAAATGGCCATAAATTGGTGATACCCTTGTTTACGAAAAATTCATATTCTCTTGAGAGCTGTGAAACATTTGTATTGTAATGTTGGACTGGTAAATCTTCAAGACTTCTTTTCCCCAAACTTGGAGCAGCCTAATTCCATGTAAAGGAGAATTTCTTGAACCTACTTCTTATTTGGTAAAATGTCATGGGTGTAACAAGAAACCTTTTAAGAATTCAGTGCCTTGTTTTCTTGAAGCAACTTCCTATGCCCCAAACCTGCTGGGATGGTCACAGCCTTTCTAAGAAGGCGAGGGCTCATCCTTACTTCTGTCCCTCAGTACTACTGTGCATGGCGATAGTGTGTATCTTTTCTGGGGGCAAAGAAGGTCATATTGTTACAGCAGAAACTCCAATTAAACTGTATTTCTGTCCTGTTGTCAAAGCTAAACTTTTACTAGTTCTGGCAGAAACTAGGAGTATTATTTTTGTCATTAATACTACTATAAAGAGACAACATTATTTTTTCTTGCAACTCCTGTGTCAGAATATCCAGCAGTGATTTTTTTTTTTTTTTTGTGGAGATACGAAGGTGGTTTGAAATTTCTGTGGGTTTCAGTGAACATCTGTTCTGTTATTCTGTATCCAGCATTAGGACCTATGGATTCTCATTGTTGTCTTCAGCTGCTGCCACCACTATCCACAGAAGCATTCAGTTCCTGCTATGCCCACATACCAGACGCTATCCACCTCTGTTTATTTCATGCCATGAGCTAGAATGGAAGATGTTTGGAGTTAGCTCTGTTCTTTGTGAATCCTTCTATAAAAGGATTACCTTACCCTTAGGAGACCACGTGTGGTGGTTTCCTCTGAGTGGTGCTTTGTCATCTCCAGTATGAGAGTGTAAAGCCTTTCTGACAGCTCCTGTTGCGTGTGTGACAAGAATCAGGAATTTCCACTGCTGCTTGGTGTCTTAGCTATGAGAAGTGCCAGCTTCCAAGAAGACTAATACAGCTTTGGACCAAGTCTTCCCTAAGGTATGAAAAAGATCGTCAACCAGAGTGATTCTGAAGTACATTTTTATCAATTAAAACCTTTCATTCTATTATAAATAAGAGTACAAACAGTCTTCATGGACTTAGAAATATCACTTGGCTCCTTTCCAGGTAATTAATGTTTCAGAGTATTAGTCTTGAAAGCCAAATAGAGATACAGCCATCCTCACAGTGCTTATGTTCCAGAACCGAAGTAAAAGAATGAATTTACAAAGAAATTATTGGTGATCGAGGAAAATCTCTTCCTCTTTCTCTCAAGAACTCTTGATATTTGTGAGTGGATTACTGACACAATGAATTAGCTTAGACCATATTCCTTGGGCCCTCCAACTGCAGTATGCTGCCAGTGAACTCATGGGGGTTTTTTTGTGTAGACTATTAATACTTAAAAGTGGTGTTGTTCTTTATCAAAATCTCTTCACAGGTTTCTCCCAGGCAATCTTACTGAATATGTTCCTGTAGTTTAATTTGTATGTACTTTGTTTCACCTGTATGTTTGCTTTATTTATGTTACTTTTCTGTTAAATAAATCCAGGCTTGGAATCAATATGTACAGGGAAGAACTGGTCAAGATTCTTTTCAAATGTGTTTAGCACATAGGAATTTCAAGGGCTATTAAAAGAACCACAAGTCATCCAGTTGAAGCAGGACAGTGTCCGAGAATGCCAATACATTTTTTTACTATCATTTAAATACTCAGTGCTTTGAAAAATGCCATAGCAAGGCTGCATGGAGTGTGTTCCAACAGATGCCAGGACAGCTTAAACAGTCTGCAACTAAAAGTCTTCAAGACTACCCAAACTCAAATCTAAGGCAGGTTTAGACACTGCACTTTCAAAGTGTTACTGATAGCTTTGCTAAGAAACTTGCTAAAGGTATGTGTCCTTTTAGCCTTGCCAGTTGTTTGAGGTAGCCAAGCATGGAGAGCTCTGTGTCCCTGGGGCACTATCTCCTGTGGTGGCTGCATAGGTAAGAGCAGGAGGGTGGTGTCTCCCGTGAGGGTGTGGATTCCCTGTGGGTGTGTGCATGCACACGCTCACGTACAGAAAACACATCCACAGCTGGCCATGCAGGGCACCAGAGCCTCAAACACACACACAGCATTGAGGCAAGGACCGTGTGGACAGCCCCATCCTTTCCCTCCTTTCCAACTCCTCACAGTGGAAGTCCACTGGTGGAATTTTTGCAGAAACACTCACAAAGCTCTGTGTGCTGTCCCAGACAATTTTAAATGCTCTGAGTAGTTTCTAGCCCTTAAACGCATATGCTGTTGAGATTCATGTTCTTGCTCCAGTTGCTGGCACTTGGACCATACTTACTTGCTGGCCAGTCTGACTTGAAATTGGCTTGAGTTCACACATACACACTCAAAATAGTAAGTGCATCCACAAAGAAGATGGGTATAAGGTTTAATGACAATATAGGTGGACTGTCATGATGAAGGGCAGGGCTTAGTCAGACAAGTGCACAAACCAGACGCTCATTTGTACTGGACCTGCCCCATTTATCCTTTTTACTTGCTATTTTCCCATATTTATTTCTCTCTTACCTGCTTTTATACTGGTCTTCCTCCACATCTAATGCCTTCCCCATAGCAATTCATAGCATCTTGCTTATTCTCACAGTACTGTGGTACGTTTTACACAATCCCAAAATGTTCTTTCTCCCTGCATTCCATAATAAGTCCCATACCCCTTAAGACAATAACCTTTCATTTTCAAGGTGTTTTTTGGGAAGAGTTTTGACTCATCTTGGTAGGTTTCACACTGGGGGAATACGGTCTAATTGATAGTTGTGGGAGTAGCTGATTCACATGCTCCATTTTTGCTGTTGAGGTTGTTGGGGTTGACCTGTTGTTTTGCTTCTGATCCTTGCTGGATCTGTTTCTATTATGGTTAGCTTTTAATCAGATAACCTAACACTGGTCTCCCAGGGGCCTAGTAGCCCCTGTCAAAACTGGATCTATGTCTGTTTGGATTTTTTGGCCATCTGATATGGGCATCCAAAAGATTGAAATTAGCTGAGGGTATGAAATGCACAAATGCTTTGCTACTACTTCTCAGTCTCCTGGAAGTTTAATATTACAGAGTTTTGTCTACTGTGTAACTCCTATTTAGTTTTTAGACCGATGTTTCTGGAAAGAAAGAGTGATGTGTATTCTTACCATGTGTTTGATACATCTCTGTGCTTCAGACTTACACTGCTGGATGTGTCAAGCTCATACATCTAATGAAGGCAAAGCTCAGGCATGGCCAAAACCAGGCAGTGCTACTTATTCTGCTGAACTGATATCTGTGCTTGTCACAAAATCCATTTGAGATAGCATGGGGATGCATCATAATAGTAAACACCTCTGGAGACAGTTTATGCTCCACATCCTACTTCTGTGTGGTCTGGTCCAGAAAAGACATGTCTGATAATAGTGGTCAAAAAATGCCAGTTTAAAAAAAGGCAAAAAGAATCATACTGCTCTCATTCTAAACAAGGCTGTGTCTTCAGAGTAGACTGGAAGGCCAGTTGTTAATCTGAGCTGCAGACTTTGAGATCCTGCTCAGTTCCTTTGCAAGGTAGCTGAGCAGGCAAAAGACACAGAGCCACAATATGTGTTAGCCAATATCTGGCTATCTGACATCAGTATTCAGAAAACCTGGCATGTGTTATTTCTACTCTCAGAGCCCAGGAGATAGCTAATACTTGAGACTTTGCCAAGTTGTTCTTCTCAGGAAGAGAAATATATGATTTGAAGGTTGTGAGTTTATGTGTGTGTATGTGCAGTGCTGTTTATTTACACAAAACATGTAAACAGAGCTCGTTTGCTTGAGCAGAGTCGAAACAAAGTGCAACAAGCAACTATTTTGCTGATGTTTTCAAGTCTGCCTGTCTAGCAAGTACTGTACTAAAAAAACCCCCCCTTTAAAATTCAAGAAACAACACCCAAAAAACCCCACGCAACTCTCTCCTGGAATCACAGGCCCAGCATTCCAGCATTTTTTTGCTGGGTTTTTTTCCCTGCTTTTTCAGCTGTTGTGTAAAAGACCTAATGTTCCTTTTTTACTGAGACTGAAAGGAGTGCATTCAGCCCAACTCTCAGCCTTGACTGCAGCCAAATACTGAATGCTTAGAGAGTCACACAGTCTCAGATATAAAATTTGTAGGATAAAAAATATATACCTGAAATACAACTTTAAAAAAGTCTTTATGTGTATAATAATACCTTTATTAACTTTCTGAGCAGTGCATTTTGTTCCTAGGTCATGCTGCATGGCATCTGAGGACTCTTGGCCTTTACTGTAAATAGTTCTTGTCAGATCTTTCCCATGGACAGGTGTGAGCTGCTTTAGGATCTGTCTTTCAAGGCTTCTGCCAGGTTTCCACTGGATTTCTTTGGGGCAAGAGTGTTTAGATTACAACCATACTTGGTTTTGGTCGTTGCTTTGATTCACCCTTCTAAATGTTGCTTTTCTTCTAGCTTTACTAGATTTTCATGTGGTGCTTCATCACCCTGCTCCATTGGTCTAAACCTGTATGAGTCAGCTGGAGCTGAAAAAGAAACTATTTTCTTTAACTCCTGAAAACCTCTGAGACTAACAACTTCTTAGTTCTCTAAACTACTTTAAGACCTTATTTTGTTCACAACTAGTAGTTCATTTGTGTTCTGGGTGTACTGTTGGCTACAGAAGTTATCTGAGATTGAATTGCTGTGGGGTTCTATATGGAAATAATACGGTGGGTGATTTATCCTAGAGCTTTCCCTTTACCTCCCACTCCAGTCTTCATTCTTCTTGTCACTCCTTTTGTTGAGTTACCATTGGGTCACAGTCCTCTGTCACTGACTTGTTTTGTTACCTCATGCCTTTGATTTTGTGCTAGTTATTTGGACATTTATTTTGTGATATATTGAAAGAGATGTGGAATATCTGAAGTGCAAGTTAGAGAATGAAAATACAACAGGACTTCATTTCTGTATATATATATAAAATTTGATAACTCAGTTATCAGCTTTTAATGGCTAGAGTCACAAGAGACATAATTGAATGCGTTGTGATATAGCAAAAAAATGGTCAAAATATGTACTTAAGCATATATACTGTATGGCCTTGTCACAACTCTGCCATTCAGCCAGTTCTCAGTCCATCTCACCGTCCCCTCATCTAACCCACACTTCCTGAGCTTTCCTGTGAAGATGCTATGGGATTCAGTGTTAAAAGGCTTGCAGAATTCAAGGTAGACAACATCCACTCCTCTGTCCTCATCAACCCAAGCCAGGCATGCCAGTGCAGGAGGGTGTCAGATTGGTCACTGGTGACTGATGATTTCCTCTTGCTGAATCCATCTTGTTTCCTCCTGATAACCTTTTCTTTTCCATGCTTACAGATGCTTTAGATACTGATGCATAAGGGTTTACTTGTAAAATACATAGCACTGCATTTTTGTTAGGATAGGCACATTATAATAATTAGTGGGCTTGCAGCTATTTTTATTGAAATGTAAACCTTGATGATTTGTATTGTGCATACTGCCATGTGTAAATGGATTCCTGTGAGTAGTTTAATTGATTGGAGGAGGAATGTGTTATTATAGAATCTTAAAAGATGCTGACTTGGAAAGGACTTGTCAGGATCATTGAGTCCAACTCCTGGCCCTGCGTAGGGCACCCCAAGAGTCACACCCTGTGCCTGAGACCACTGTCCAAACACTTTGTGAACTCTGTCAGGCTGGGGTTGTGACCACTGCCCTGGGGAGCTGTTCCAGTGCCCACCCACCCTCTGGGTGATGAACCTTTTCCTGATGGCCGGCCTAAACCCCCCTAACACAGCTTCAGGCCATTCCCTCTCGTCCTGTCACTGGTCACAGGAGTGAAGAGATCAGTACCTGGCCCTCTGTCTTCCTTCATAAGGATGTTGAAGACTGCAACAAGTTTTCCCCTCAGTCTCCTCCAGGGTGACCAAACCAAGAGACCTCAGCCTCTCCTCGTGAGGCTTCCCCTCCAGACCCTTCACCATCCTCATGGCCCTTCTTTGGAGGTGTTCAAGGCAGGGCTGGACTGGGTGCAGAGCAATCCCCCCTGTCAGAGGTGTCCCTGCCCATGGCAGGGGAGTTGAACTGGGTGAGCTTTAATGTCCCTTCCAACCCAAACAATTCTGTGATTCTGTGGAGTGCGGCAAATACAAGGCATTGCAGGTAGCTGCTCTTTATTTACACTATTTTTCAGGTGGAATTGGTTAAGAGCATCGTTAACCTTTTGTCCCAAAGCTGTGAGTGTGATGCATCTAATTTTATCTCTTGTTCCCAAGTAATTTAATGCTTTTTTAATCAAGTCCTCCAGAGCTGAAAATCAGAGTTTTGTAATTTAAAATATAAGAGAAGATTGGAAGTTTTCAAGTTTCTTTCTAATTACATTTTGGCACATTTTTTGCTGGTGTTAGCATTCAGTCCCATAATTCCATAGCAATGCAAAGGTCTGCTTTTAATTAAAATGTTATTTCATGGAATGTAGAAGAAACTGTTAGGACTTTGGTAACATACAGATTGGTTTCCTCGTGCCAGGTTGGAGGATTTAAATTTTTGTTTTGTAGTGGTGTGGGTGATGTCAACAAAATGTCTGCAGAGGTGATTTGTTGGGATTACATCACTAACTAGACAGGAAGATGTAAAGTTGAGAGTTTGTAAGTCATCTTATTTTATATGTTGATTTGACTTCAGAATGCAAATTATTAGGAACCATGAAATGCAATTTATTTTACATGGGAGAAGAATGAAATTTAAGGGAGAGTAACACTTCATGGAATCATAAAATGCTTTTGGATGGGAGCGACCTTCAACACCATCTAGTCATCTAGTTCCAACCTCTCTAACATGGGCAAGGACACCTTCCACTTGAGACCAGGTTGTTCAAAGCCCCATCCAACCTGGCATTGAACATTTCCAGGTTTGGGATACAGCTTCTCTGAGCAACCTGTTCCAGTGCTTCAGCATACTCATTGTAATCTAAACCTGCCCTCTTTCAGTTTGAAGCCATTCCCCCTTGTCCTGTCATTACATATCCTTGTAAAAAGTTCCTCTTCAGCTTTCCTTCAGCTCCCTTTAGCTACTGGAAGGTGCTCTGAGGTGTCACCAGAGCCTTCTCCAGGCTGAACAACAACTCTCTCAGCCTGTCTTCATAGCAGAGGGACTCCTGCAGCCCTCAGATCATCCTGGTGGCCTGCTCTGGACTCCTTCCTGCAGATCCATATCCTTCTTAAGGTGGGGGTCCCACATCTGGACACAGTACTCCATGTGGGCGTAGGGTGGTGGAGCAGAAGGGGAGAATCACCTCGACTTGCTGTCTGATGCAGCCCAGGACACAACCTGCTGAGCTGCAGCCACACATTGCTGACTTGTGTCAAGCTTCTCATTCACCAGCACCCCCAAATCCTTCTCTTCAGGGCTCCTCTCAATCCATTCTCCACCCAGCCAGATTTGTGCTTCAGATTGCCTTGAGATTGTGCTTCACAGGTGCAGCACTTGCACTCGGCTGTGCTGACCCACGGGGCTCTCACAGACCCACCCCCCGAGCCTGCCAGGGTCCCTCTGGAGCCCTTCCCTCGGCTGTGACAGCAGCACACAGCTCACTGCTGTTGGCAAACGTGCTGGGGTGGATCCCTGTCACTGACAAAGGTGTTAAACAGCCCCAGCCTGAGGAGCCCCAGCCCTCACTGCTCTCTGCTTGGACATCGAGCTGTTGGTCACAACCTGAGTGCAGCCATCCAGCCATTCCTTATCCACAAGTGATCCATCTGTCAAATTCATGTCTCTAGCTTAAAGACAAGCTTAAAGGATATTGTGTGGGGCAGTGTCAAATGCTTTGGATCATCATACTATTGCAATAAATATTTCATTTGGCAGTATGGTTTTCTTAGTTTTATGAACTTCCTGCCAGTTAAATTTGGCAAATGTGTCTAGATATTACTAATTACTATTCCAGTGTTGTCGACATGACTGGTTTAATTTTTCCAAAATCTGTTGAATATACTGTGTTTTGCATAGGTCATATTGTGCGCTGCTTAAGGTTTTTTTTTTAAGTTTTAGTCAACTGAAGGTGGTTGTGTCTGTATACTTCAGGACAATTCAGGCTCTTGTTTAGCTGGAATCCATAAACATAATTAACATGATGGTGTTGCAGTGTAATTAGGTTCATTAACTATATAAACACGGAGTGTGCTGTTCACAGGAGATTACTAGTATGTCTTTAATTGTACAACTGTGATTTGTCTATTTTGAACTTTCCTTTCAAGTGATTTGATTTTTCTTAAAGACTGGGATTCTTAGTATGAAAGATGCATATGTGTGTTTCTTCCAAGCAAGTATGGAAAGTCATGGTATGTATACTGTCTGAAGAGAAGGATTTTCTTCCCTCAGTTTTTGTTTATTTTTAGAAAGAATAGTATTTCAGTTTTGAGAAATTGTTTGAAATGTAAATATAAAGGCACATGAAAATGAAATATATCTTTAAAATTTTGTTATGTGTTTAACTTAGTTTAGTATCTCTTGCCTTTTTTTAAAGAAAATTAAAAATTCACCTCATCTTCTCTTGTTTTAAGTCAGTCCTAACACCTCAGCATTGTTATGGTGCCTCCTTATCTTGTTTCCACTGCTGTTACACTTGCAGTTTGCAAACATTAAAGCATTAGCTAAAAGAAACCGATACTGACTGAGGGTGGCCAAACTCTGGTTTCAATGAGCAGCATTAATTTATGCCCACATTGAATGAAAGTACCTATCTCCATCTAATACTCTGGTTTCTAGCTTATTTTTACCAGGCTGATGATTAGAACATCCTTGTTTGAGGAAAGCTTGATCTATCTCCCTCCAGGACTCATCAATAATTGTATTTATTTGGATAGTCCTTAGGGTTTTAGGCAGAGCACCGAAAGTCATTACTGTCCCTGAGGATCTGATTGTGCTGTGGCTAGAATGATGCCAGCCTGTGCCAGTCAAAGCACAAGGCCTGTGTTTGGTTATCAAACGCTGTTGTATTTGTACTGCTTTAACTTTAAAGCCATTTTGATCATTCTTAGCACCATTTTTACTGCCATTTTTATTTCTCCATGTTGTGCTGCGCAGTTGTGGATCAGCAAGGAACTAAGGCATGGTTGTGATAACTCTTTACTGGATTTAACATACTTTGATTTGCCTTTTAATGCAGCTTGTGCTGTCTCAGAATTTTTTGGTGTTAGAGCAGGAAACAGCAGTTGTTCTGTAGCTCTTGGCAGGTGCTTGCTGTGTGTGTGCACACCCGAACTGAGCCTTGCTTGTGAATGGGAGGATTGCTTAGTTAGTGTGGCAGTGCTGCTGCCCTCCTTGGATCTGTGTAGGCTTATTAGGGAATTAGTATCTGGTAGTACAGGGATTAATGATTAATGAATTATGGGTATAGTATTAGTTCCCTCTTCTGTTTGCCTTCCTCCAGGAAGGCTGGTTTCTGGCACAGAAACAAGTACCTAGAGAGCTGGTGATATCTTACACTGTCCCAGCTGTCTTTGAGGTGGATATTTGCTGGATTTCTATTTGGCAAATCCTGTAACAGGATCTTGGTGCTGGTGACATGACAGGCTTACTCAGATTCCTTATGCTTCCCACCAAACTACAAGGGATTAATACTTACTGTGTGTGGTTCTGTGAGAAGGGCTCACTGCAGCCTCAATATTTTGCAGCCCAAATGAGTGGTCCTGCTTTCCTCACTAGCACCAGCCTTCCTGAAGTCCTCTTTACCCCAAAAAGTTTTCCACCACAATGAGCTGAGTTAGTTCACTGGTGCATCAGGTAAGTGCCAGAGCCTGAGTGCTGGATGGGAGCATTGACATCTATGTTTAGGTTTCAAAACTTCACCTAGGATTCTTCTGTTACTGTTCTAAGTCAACCTTAGCGCTTCACCATTATTTTGTGTACTTTCTTATTGTAGTCCTTGCCATTATAGCTGCAGTTGGCAAACATTTTAGCATTAGTTAAAAGAAAATGTTGCAATTGAAATTGTAGGACTTAACAAAAATTCTGGCATAAAAGAATATGATGATCTAGATGAAAGCTCATTTGTGTTAAGTAAGAATATGCAATGTCTTTCAGCACATTGAATAATCAAATGCCTGATAAAGTTCGTGCGTAGTTCGACATAACTGAGCTATTCAGTAATCCTTCAATGTCTACCTGCTACGTAGGCAGACATTTCTTTCCTCTTAATTATTAGATGGTGTGATCTTCACCTTAGCATACTGCGTGGGTGTTCTGGGTTTAAGGTACCTTAAAATGAAACAGCAGTGAGAAAAACTATGAAATATTATTGGGTGTATGGTTCCCACTCAGGAATTGCAAAGTCAGCCACTCCTTGAAGGCTGATGTGGAAGAAGAGCTCACCTACAAAACACAGGTCAGTTGGTCTTATCACCCAATTCCTTCCAGTTTAGGGGGATGAAAGTTGAAACTTTCATGGGGTGTTTCTCCTGGATCCTGGTTGGCTGGTAGGAACATCATGAGTGGGACATTTTATTACTTCTCTCCAGAAGTGTCCTGGATAGCTGCTCTCCTTGCATTTTGATGGTTTCTAGTTTTACCATTTCTTTTCAGCATTAATTAATCCATCATCTTCTAATTCATGCATCAACAGCAACAATCAGTCTGTGTGGTATAAGGCATTTAATTTTTTGTCTCAGCAGTTCTTATGGGCAGCAGTGGAAGTGTTAGACTTTTAAGGCATTGTGTTTCTGTTTGATAAAGTTTTGACAATGTAGTAATTGATATTTAAAAAAGAAATGGTGTTTATATTTATAAATTATATTGATATTTTAAAAAGTATCATTTTGACCTACAAAAATAACATGTCCAGCGCATGTGATGCATCACCTCTATATTCCTCAAAAGGAGAATATTGCTAAAGCAAGGCATTGGCAGTCCTGTTAGAGAATTCATATGAAGTAATGATGTGTTCTGTGCAACATCCTCCTGGATGTATCATGTGTTGTTATTTGTGGAATGAGAAAAGGTGTTCTCATCTGTAATCAACATTATGGCTTTTTAGACCAGTCTGGGAATGAAAAATTTTTCTAGATTTTAACCCCAGTACAACAGTAACACTTTCAAGAAAAATTTTCTGAATTGTAAAAGAAAACCCCACAAAAATACCCTAGAGAATTACCTTAGGTGGTTTTGCCCATTTCAATGATTTGGGTATGTCAGCCAGAAGCTGGAGATCTAAAAGTAGTAAAAGACTCATTTGAAACATGAAAGTGGCTGTTATGGACCATAATAATGGTTCCAAGTTCGCTGTGTCCAAAATGTTATGTTTTTGTTGCAGGAAAGGTGTTTAAGCTTTAAAGTTAGAACAGTACATAGCTAGATCATGCTAGTATGAAAGGACATTTGATAGAAGTTTTGGTAACCCCTGGAGACAGGGCTGCTTTAATGATAGTTCTTTATGGAGGTGGAAGAAAAATATGTGCAAGTCACTGAGCTTTTGACAAGGTGACTTAGGGTGATGGCATTTGCTCTCTCTGAAGCAGTTTAAAAGGAGGGGCCTTCAAATACCAGTGACTAAAAATATTGCATGATTCGGTCTCATTCTGAGAAGAAAGGCAACAGCTGGCAAAGGAACCCTGTTAATACAGTAAAATGTAGGAGCTTTCTACCTCTAGTAAATGTTTCAGCTCAAATACATATAATACCTGTCATTATAAAATATTCAAAGTCTACTTATAGAGTGCTAATGATTTTCAATACAAGGTCATACTGCATGGATCAGGAGTGTGAGAAGATTTGTGTGTGTATATATATTGATTTCAGTATCATTGGCAGGAGAAATGTTGGGGTGAATAACCCAGCTCAGCTCACTGAGTTTGGTTCTTCCTGAGTCCATAATGAACTATGTGTATTTACTCTTTAAGCCATTTGTACTGTGTGTGTTACTGCATAGTTCTTAAGGTTCTGTGCAAAATTTCACAGGGAAGATATTTCATAATCTCATGAAAAGACACAACAAGGCCGCAGTTTCACAGTTGGCTTAAGCCTATGATTGAAGTCTTGCCTTATACCCAGCATTTGCTTCTTCTGTTTATCTTCAGTGCTGGCATGAGTGCATTTGATGTAATCAGTTGGATGAAGGTTTGATGAGCCTGAAAATTGCCACACAGAGCACGGGAGCAGGTTTTTGTCTGGATTAGGGAGCTACATGGCACAGTGGTGTGAACACAAACATGGGCAGAGGAGGTGCCTGGAAGTAAGCAGAAGACCTTTTCACTGGAAGAATTGGGCTGGATGCAAGTGAATTGTACAGATTCTAAAGTGATAATTCTCATAAATACCACTCAAAAGATACAGTGAATAACAGCGAATCCAAGCGCTCATTACCCTGGAAATAACTTACCCATCCCCTGTGCAGTGTTGTCCACATCAGGTTATGTTTGCATTTGCACTTACTTTGCAACTGGCCTCTTATGTTTCAACTTGTTAGTGCAACTTCCAAAAGACATGAAAAAGGAATGCTGGAGCTGAAGCAGAGGGCAGGGCTGTGTGCCCGTGGCTATGGGAGAGGGGAACAAACTGCCTCTTCCACAGCCACACTGAGTTCAGCTTGACTTAGTATGTGTGACTGAGCCACAGAGCCACTCTCAGCCCCAGGAAAGGAAAAGGGTGCATTAGCTCCTGCCATCAAAAATGGGAAGGACCAGAAGGTGTTGAGTCCTTCTTCTGGTGGTGTTTATTCTGTGTCCTGTCTTGCTTCACCTATATCTTGTGGCTCTTCTGTTCACTGCATTTAACCTGTAAGACAAAAAGTTAGCTGAGTTTTTGCTTTGGGGGCTTTTGGGTGGATTTAGCAAGAGAGGAGGCAGGTAGAAAAATTGAAGTAGGGAGTTTGACTTACTACTTTTGTAGTGTTAGTACTAGTCATACTAATATGGTCTGGATAGGATAGTAAAATTAAGGGATTGCTGAAAAAAATTTAGAAAAAAAATGCTACAAGAGGGAATTAATGTGCATAAAAGTGTAAGAAATGTGAAATGAAGATCATGGGGGGAAAACCTTTGATATCTACTGATGGAATCTCATGCATTTATTACCAGTGTTTGAGGAATGCTGGGTCCACAGAAGTCACAGCTCAGTGCTGTAAAGGTTCTGAAAGGATGATGTTAGAAACTGTCAGGAAAGGCAATAGTGAATAAGCACAATCTCGTTTCTTAAATATGGTCTTCATCTCAAAAAGAATAAAATGATTGAGAGAAATTACATGGAAAATATAAAACGGTGAGTGAAATGAAAAAAGCAAATAAATATTTTTTCTGCTTCTTCCCACAGAGAAAGCTTGCATGCAATTTTTGAACAAACAAGAAGGAAATAATTCTTCAAATATGGGCAGTTAAGTGTGTAGAAGTTCTTGCCACAGGATGTTAATGTTGAACCTTTATCAGTTCAAGGAGTGACTGAGCAAGTTTGTAGAAAAATACTTCACTGGAACTGATAAATAGGAAGATTTTATCTGTGGCCCCTATAGCAAATTATTGCAGTCTGGGCCAGTGTTTGGCTGTTGTTTGATAATTCCTGTAGCTTTCCCACTTTCAGCCACTGTCAGGAACAGGATGAAGGACAAAGTAGATGCAACTTTGATGTGACTCAGTGTAACTGTTCTTCTGTTAGCAGAACTCAAAGTAACTATGTGGATTGTCAAGATAAGTTTTGTTTTGGAGAAAAATTAGGCTATAATCCGTAAATGGCCTGATTAAATCTAGACTTTTTCTTACTGAACATTAATGGACCACACTTGCATTGATAATGTTTGAACTGTTCAGGTAAGAAAAAATGGTTTTTAAAGGTAAAAATTTGCAACTGTTGGTTATTATACCTCTACAGGTAGAAAAACAGTTGTGCTGCTTTAAGTTAAAATTGTAGGAGATAGGTTAAATCACATATACAAAGTGATTGATATACTCAACACACAGAGTGTTGAGAGTTGCAAATTCATGCTTCATTTTTAAAGTCCTTGGTGAGTGTAGATCCCTGATTAAAGTCTTGTGTCTGTAGATAAGATAAAAGTTTGTTTGTTTGGGTTTGGAAGTGATCAGTAGTATGTAGTAAAAATCACAGGCTTGGTGTTCTTTTTCTAGACTATATTTCTGTATTAGTCCTTTGTAGTGAAGACTGTTCTGAAATGGTGAACAGTAAATTGTTGAAGCCATTTCAGGTGCTATGCTAAAGGCCATAACTATTTTCTCCCTCATGATTATTCACTTGGACATGCTGTGTACAAAATAAAGAAAAAATAAACTTGTACCTTATTTTTGAAATGTATACAGAAGTTATGAAGGTATTCTGAAATGTTCCCTTCCTACTCTTGTTTTTGATACTCATCCAGCTCTTTACATTTTTAAAATAAAATTTCTAGTCTGGTATATTGTCTGTTTTGTATGATTCAGATGTGCATTAGTAATTCTCACTGTTTTAAGTAAAGTGGCAGTGTTGTTGAATCCTTATCAAGGCAGACTGAGGTGGAAAGGACAAAACAATAAAACCTCACATCTTGAATCTTAGGTTAATCATCTCTAAAGTCATAATCACATAATTCTTTGAACCACCTACAGAATCTCATAACATAGATGGTAGTTTTATGTTCAAAGTCAGAACAAGCAAGGAAAATATTTAAATTCCAAAAGGAAAATGTACAGGTCCTCAAGCTTCTTAAAGTACTTGCAAAAGGAGAGTATGTAATCCTACATATTTCTGTATTCTGAAGTCGTTCTATTTTAGGAGGCACGTGTGTGTTTTTGAAGTAGAAAACTGTTAAGTGGGTGCAACATAATTTTTGATGACAATAGCAATGTAACTGCAGTATATGTGAGATAGATGGAGGGTCATGGGGTTCACAAAGAACTGGAGAAACCCTTTCAGTACTTTGCTGGTTTTGAGGTTGCTTTACATATGTGTGGTTTACATTTTATATGTATTTTATAGAAATAAAAGGGCTGGAAGTACATACAGAAGCAATGAAGTCATGCCAGTGTTTTGGAGTTCTCCTTTAAACGAACCAAAGCCAGAATTTTTCTTTTGTGAGATGAGTGCTAATTCTTGGAAAAATTTCTATTCTGTTGTTTTTCTAATTTACTGAATTAACCTCAGGCTTAATGGCTTTAGATTGCAATCCTGAACTTAAGTTGGCTTAAAAATTAAAAATTTTAAAAAATCAGAAGTTCTCTTCCAGTTTTAATTCAAGCTTTTGCCTCTGTTACAGTTGAAAAGCTTCAAGCTACCCTATAGCCTGTTCCTACAGGCAAATGGGGTCCATTTTAAATCTAAGTAGATTCAACTATTGCTTTCCTGGTTTCATAACTGGTGTACAAATTCCATTCTCTGATTCTTGCATATGGTAGCTGACATCACATTCGTCTTGTCACTTGTGTGTGTTTCAGATCTCTATTTTGATTTCCCAGCTTAGTTTCAATCTCTCACAGAAATGTGACTACAGTCTTGCAAGTAACATCAGTCTCTGTTTGCCGTAGTACTGCCATACAGTTTTTGGTTGCACCCACACACTAATATATTTACTGAAAGCTACTAGCCATTTTCAGTGATGCAGTGTTTGTCTGGAGCTTTAGCAGTGCCTTAAAATGCTGAAAATCACCTTTGTATAAAAAACTTCTACCATTGCTTTTTTTTAGCATTAGGAAAAGGCATTTTTATAAGCTTAGTTGTAAAGTTTTTTATAGATGTTAATAGTGCCTTATCAACAGCTGAGTTCCCTTTCACCCCTGTGTACTTCTAGCACATGCTGCCTGAATATTACACCCACTTGTCCATGTTTTTAAATTTTTTTTTTTTTTTAATCTGAATGACAGTTCACAAGCAGTGCTGAAGAGTAAGATTGTACTGAGCCAGACCCATTTGCAACTTTGGAGGCAAGTGGCGTGACTTTGGATTTAGGGTATTGTGTAACTTATGTGACTGGTCTGCAGTTTCTTCCTTCTGAAAGAAGGAAGAAAAATCTTCATAAAAATACAGTTAATTTGTTCTGTTTTGCTAGACTCTTTCTCACGATATTCAAGGTTATCTTTAGCCTGTTTTTTACACAGACAGTTCTACAGTGCTGTTACAAAGAACCTCCTTTCTTAATCAGCCCATTGACTGTCAGATCCTGCCAGTGATGCTCAGTTTTATTTAAAAAGGACTCCTTTGATTTTGGAGAGAGTAATATTTTGGCAAGTGACTTAAACTCCAGGCTTTGTTTTGATGTAAGTGTACATTCAGTCATTGCACCCATGTCCAGGAAATGCAATGATCCTGTTTCTTAGGAGAACATTTTTATTTTAATCTCAAGTATAAAATGAAAGTCTGAATTGGATGCCTTCATGCTATATTTCTCTACTACAGCAATTTCTCTCCCCTCATACTGTAATTTAAGAGGGCAAAGAATCCATAATACAAGGAGTAGGTCCTTCAAAAGCACTCAGTTTTTATGTTCCGAGGGTGGCATCTCCACTTTCCTGCTGAAGCTCCCTGGTTGTGCTGATAAGGCTGCCATTCATTATCTGTAGTGGTCTAACCTTTCTGTGTGGGAGGAGCTGTGATGGCAGGACTTGATGGGGACTCCGGAGAGCCGAGCATCCCTCCCTGTGCCTTCCAGGCCCCAGGCAGGCTGTGCCTGGGGAGCTGTGCCTGGGGCTGGCTGTGCTCTGCGGTGGGGACCAGCTCAGGCACTTCTCCCTCTTACCGTGCCCTTCCCAAACTGCTGGGACCCGGTGTGGGAGAGGAGCGTGGGGGTCTCTCCCTGCAGAAAGGCGCTGGGTGTGCCGGGCAGCCGGACATGGAGCTGAGCCCGGGCCTGGCCGCCAGCCTGCTGGAGAGGCCTTCTGCTGTGAACACCGAGGGGTTGTTCTGCAGCAGCTGCCACGGAGGAAGTGCTGAAAGGCACCTCCTGGAGAAACCAAGTCAGATCTGTGAGCCTTTGTCTAGAGATTTCTGTGTTGTCTCTGTGCAGAAGGATCATTGTTACAACTGCATGTAATTGCTTTGTCCATCGTCTGGACAGATACAGGCAAGAGAGTGGTTTCCTGAAATAACTTTGCAATGCAAACTTGTAAAATTACAGAATACCTTATGCTTTTATTAGATTAAATTACTTAGAAAAAGTGAACGTATCTTTGGGCTTAGAGCCTATCCTGGGAGAATTGAGGGCAGATTCTGCTCTTTGGAAAGCAGATTTCCAAAACTGTCACTTGCTGTTCTATTCATACACTCTTGCAGCAGTAATTTCTGAACTTTCCTGTCCTTTTTGCATGTTTATTTTAGGTGGCTTGTTCTGCAAAACGTGGCCTCCTTTGGTTTGAACTGGTTATTGAACTGTAAAAATGGGACCTGCAAGAGTATATTTCTAAGCAAATACATTTTTTAAGTTACTTACTTTTTTGATTTTATTTTTCATTATTTTGATTTAGAGGAAAAATATGGAAGAACACATTGTTCATAGCCACATTCTCATTTTGATCTTAAGCATTTAACTTCTTGGAGAGGAGTTTGTCCAGTCTTTGTAGTTACTAGTGCAGCAGCATACTTAATAATGCAATCATTACATGCTTTAGTTTGATTTACAGCAGTTTTTAGCTTGTAGAAAACAAATTTACTAGTTTTATTTAAACTCATGAAATTTTACTGTTAAACAAAATTCTGTGAAGTTTTAAGTAGAGCAAATTATTGTGGGTCGTTTGGGCATCATTCCTAATTGTTATTCAATCTCAGGTAAAAGAAGGAAGCAGGCAGAAGAACTGAGGCTTTATTATTTGCCATAGGCTAAATGAAACTACCCTGTTTCAAGTGCCTGTGCTTTTCAGGTAGATTGCTTGATAAATCTGGGGGTTTTAACAAGAGTGTTAGCAGTTTAGGCAGTCTGTTCATTTTTAGAATTGATCTTTTCCAGCAGCGAATTACTTCCCCCTAGTGAATTTCTTCCAGTGTCTTTCAAAGAGCAATATAATTTAAAAAACCAAAATGTCAGCATACTGCCAGCCTTGTAGGCATTTCTCTTAAATCTATATCCATAAACCTTTTTTAGGCATGGAATCGTATACTGGGGTGATTTAGCTTTGCAGAACTGTCAGAAGCTGAGGAAGACAAAATGTAGCAAACTCATTTCACATGTGTTGCCACACCAGTATTCTCTCCTATATAAAACAAAAAATTATGGCTTTGCAGGCCCTACCCCTTCACTTGTTTCTGTCCTGGCTCCTCCACCACTGGGAATGGAGACAGGGCAGTCTGCAGCTGCCTTTCAGGTGATTAACTCACTTTACAGTGCATATATGAGTAGGGGAATGCTGCAGTTTGAGCTCTCTCTGAGGTGTAGTCACATGTAGTACTAAGAGCACATGCATCCTGATTGTCATTTTCTCTAAAGAATTTTTAAAAAACCCAGCTAAAAGAATTTAACAGCAGGAAGTAGAGTATGGGAAGTAACACTGCTACAAGCAAGTTATGTTTTCCAACATTTCTACTATTTCCTAAAGAACTATTCCTGTACAAACATGCAGTCTGACTGCTGCATTTGAGTTTTAAAAGAAAATCCTTCCTAAGCTAGGACAGGTAATCTAAAGAAAATTGAAAGCTTTGCATTTCCCTCAAACCTGTTTTCAGATAATTTTCTGTGTTTCTTAGAGGACGTCTGGAATAAAATCTCATTCTATGATTCCTAAGGTCCTCATCCCCAGTATTTGTATGACCCTGAGATCCTGGATTTGTTTTGTAAGGAGCAAGTGATACTGTTTATTTCTCTGTGGAGTCTACATACATTTTGCACATTGATTGCAATGCAAAGTCTTGGCATTTTTTTTTTTAATCTGTAACAACAGTTTTGCTCACATTATTTCTAGTTCTTGAGAATTCCCTCAACCTGAACAAAATTTTTTTGCAAGATTGTCTTCTACAGAATCAGTACGATTATCTTTTGCTATCATTACATCTGACAGAGCTGTGCTAAAACACATCTGGAGCTTAGAAATTGTGTGGTGGCTGTGTATCAAATCTGTTTTTTGAAAAGGTAAAAAAACCTCTCAAAATTACATATCTTCTGAGGTGTCTGTGCTGGTGTTGTGCATGCATATCCCTTGCTTGTGTATGTGTGTGTTCTTGACATTTTCATTTCCTTGCAGTGCCCAGAGTGATACTGCATTCTGGTCCTTCCTTTACATATCAGGGTTGTGGGTTTTAAGTACTCTGTTTTGCAAATTAGTTTTTCATTGCCCCTATCCAGCCTATACTTTGCAGACAGGGCAAGGGAGTGTTTGATTTTTGTCTACTCCTGGCATTTTGTGAGGAAGGTAATGGTTTACTTTCATGGGGAGAGTGAATTAACTGAATATTAAATACAATTACCAGAGATAAATGCTTGAAATGAATGGCAAAAAAGGAAGAGCAGAGGCTGAAGGGGCAAAACAATGTAGGGATTTTTTGCCTTACAATTGAAGTAAAAATCTTTGTACCTTCACACTCCTCTTGCTGTGATCTCCACTCTTGAGCCAAAAGCCTTTTTTTTTAGTGGAGGCCCTGGTACCTGCAGTTCCAGTCACAGCTCAAAACCAGGCACCAAAACATGAGCCAAGTTACATTTCTGTCGTCTGTCTGTTCCTTGAATTGATCTGAACATTTAGCAGAGTTAGACAATTTACAGGAAATAAATGAATGTATCTTCCTGTTTATATCTCATGACTGTCTGCTCTTGCCTGGCTGGGTCAGGCAAGAGGCTCTGTGTGGATTGGCTGGAGTGAGCAAAGCCTTGAAGGTCATCAGGGAAGTATTCCTTCACCTCTTTGTCCTACCTTAGATTGGTATTTTATTCTACAGATTGAAAAAAAAACCAACCCCAAATACCAAATATCCACAGGTCTTAAAACCCACTGTATTATAACAGTTTTGCTTCTGGTCATTGATTATGAGGCAATACCTTTTGAAATAGTTTCAAATACATGTAATTATGTGTTAGCACTTAAGGTAGTGTAGTGCTTTTTCCAATGGGATCTGACAGAAAAAATATCTTTAAGAAAGTCTGAGCAAACTTCCTGAGGTTTACCATGAATTTAAAGTGCAAACTAGTATTTTATATTTAAAAAGGAGTTTTCATATAAGGATTCATTCTTATTCATTTAGTTATTACAGTGATCTTACACTTTTGCCTAGCTGATCTTAAAATTCCTCACAGTACTGACAAATGTGTGCATTGTTCATGTCAGTGGAAAGTACACCTTTGGTGGAAGGTACAGCTGAGAGCTGAGAGAGCTCTCAGACTCTGCACAAAGATCACTCTGGAACTGGAGTTCTCATTTGCATGGAGAAGCAGCTGCTTTCAAACTAGAATTGGTTCATTATTCATTTTTATGGATCTTAATGATTCATAAAAATTTTTTACTTTTTATTTAATGATAGACGTAGGTAAATAGTGTGCATCTCTGAGGATAGTAGTTTGTACAGAAATATCTGAAGGGAAAATTACTTTTTTATGTTATTGGATTAGGTTGCAGCTTGCTGCAATTTTGTAGGATCTTTATTTGGATGTATTACGATCACCTAAAAAATAATAAATAGCATTATAAAGTCCAGGATTCTTTGCAGTTGTAATAATGAAGTGAAATTAAAACATACTACGCTGCAAAACTTAATAAAATTTTCAATATATTGCCTTGCTACAAACACGTGGAAGACTTCTACTAATTTATAAACTATAATAATTATATATATTAATTCTACTAATTTATAAATTGCTTGAAGAAATTGCTATTTTCTCTAGACTGATGAGCCAAAATATGCTGTAAGTTTGGAGCTGTCTGGCCTACACTGATTTTTGGTTTCTGCAAATAGCTAACAGTGAAGCCTAAACGATTGATTTTAAAATTGTTCTCAATTATCTTTATCCATTGTCACTAGGATATTTTTAGTGTAGCTGTTTTCTGAGAAGTATAATTTTTCTGATCAAAACTTAATTTTGTGACATGTTTGGTTCGTTTTATTCATATTCTTGGAGTGTAAACAGTTATCACTGGAATTTAAGCAATCCTGTCTCTCAATTGTTATCATCTCCCCATAAGAAATTATTTTAATAAAGGTTATTAATATATTAATATAGCACTCATTCATTTGAAATTAAATACCTGTTTTTACTAGTCACCTAATGTGTAAATTGCCCCTTTTTTCTGCCATTGCTGTAGACAGTTGGAGTCATCCAGGTTTCTAAGTTCTAATTTCTGGTCTCCTCACCTTTATAAATTAGGTAGGTACATTTTATCTATCTTCCTCTGAAGCACATGGCTTCAGAATTGCATTTATGAACGCTGTTCTTTTCTAATTTAGTCTGTACTACCTGGTGTTGATACCTTCTTCCTGTCAATGACAATTCTTGCATCGCATCCATAGAAATTAAAGTTTAGAGAGAACTATTTTGAAGTCCCAGGTTATATTATAAATTGCATAGATTCTTTTCAAGGGAGATGACACCTGAGGAGTATATTTGAGTCAAAGATAAAATCACTTCAGAGAATATGTCTTCTGTGCATTCTTTTGCAAAGTATATGTTTTGTGGGGCTGTCCAATATTAATTAAAGCAGAGCAAGAGTCTTTGTGTATGAATTCAGTAAAATTGTTAATTTCAGGTCTCTACAATTCTAGAATCTTACTTAAAATTCATGAGATACATAATTATTTTTATGTAAAATGATATTTTAAAAGGAAATGTCATTTCCTTTTGGAGCTACTGATTAATCTACTTCTATTTAAAGATCTAATAACTCATACGGTAATCAAACTCTCATTAGAAAATAAATAGTTCTGGGGAATCCAGTTATATGAGCTAGTCATAGACCTTGGATGTTAGAAACAAACAAAAAACCAATCAAATCTTTGTTTTCTCAAAGATACAAAGAAACTTGTTTTGATAATATTATGTGATGGAAGTGTATGCATTTCTTCTCTTCCATTTTATCTTGGTGGATCTTGGTCAAAAAAGCTACATCAGGCCCAGTTCACTATACTCATTTGGATGTCAAATGCCAGCATTTTGGATGTCAAAATGGCAAATGAAATTCAGCCTAATAAATGTTCAAACAACGCACACTGAAAAATATTCGTAACTTTTCATATAAAATAGGGATTCTGAGGTGATCATCATTATTTAGGGAACTGCTCTTTAAATAGATGCTTCATAAAAGCATCAGCTTTATGTTCAGTAGTGATAAGAAGAGGCAAATACATGATTAGAAATAAAGGAGGAGACAACATGGTAGAAAATGTCATTATACCAAAATACATGCCCACCACACATTGCCTATGGAATACTGCGTGTGAAGAGTGCAGCATGACAGGGTTCAGGGAAGAGTGAAGGGTAGGATCCTGAATCGTAGAGCAGCTTTCCTGTGAGGAAAGACAAAATTGAGTAGGAACCTTCAAGGCTGACAAACAGATGGCAGAGGGTGTAGAGTAGATGTCTCTGAAATTGTGTGCCAGGAAGAAGGTGAATGCAGAATGAATGTTTGCAGGCTTCCAGGACGAGAATCAGGATATCAGTTGAAGCTACGAGATGGCAGCTACAGAGCAGATGCGAGGTGATGAGCTTTTGGAAAGGGTGTAAGTATGCTCTGGAATTTCGTGCCATGCCATGCAAGATGGACATGAGACATTTCCATTTGCTCAGAGGGGAACTGGATAGATTTATGGAATAAACATCAGGTGGGAGTTACTAAATACACAGGAATCCCATCTGGTGGCCTCTGAGCTGCCGTTTTCTGGAGACCACAGAACTGCTTATGGGAGGAAGGATTCCTGTGTGCATAGTTTGATCTTGTGCTTTTCCTTTGACATCAACATGTAGCTGTTTTTCTAAATATAGGTTATTGGTCTGTGTGGATCACTGAACTGACCTAGAATAGCCTTTCTAATATCATTGTGCTCAAGTTCCTGCGTCTGCTCCTTTTTATGGGATTTCTGCCCTCAAGATAATTCATTCCAGTTAATGCAAGGCTATATAGCTGACAAAGAGGGAAGGACTTGACTCTGGGAATAGATTTTGGGTATTGTCTTTATGATATAGGGAAGAACTAGCTACTTAAAGTAAAAATTATGTTTCTGATTGTGCAGATCAAGGATTTGAATCAGCTTTTAAGTCTTCCTCAGGTTGTCTGCACGTAGAGAATTCGTGTAGCCTCTGTGTCTCCCACTCTTAATATTTCTAGTAAGAAATTCTTCCAGGCCAAAAAAATTGCCTAAGACCAGTAGTTCTTGACAAAACATGTTACCCTTGAAAAAAGAGGTGAGGGAAATGAGATGTAGTTTTTTTCTTCTGTGTGAAAGTCTCTGCATCATTTACCACCCCTTTAAGTATGCTTGAGAGATATTTTGTGTTAACGTCATTTTACAGTGAGCTGCCTAACAAAGTTGTTTTGGTATTGAAAATGTATTTTGGGCATCATTCAGTGGGTTGTTTGCTGTTTAGAGGTCTAATGTGTCTCCTGATCTCATGCCTAGTGCTGAAAGCTGAGCACTAGCATGGGTTGGTTGCCCATGAGAGACGTGGTAGAATCTCCATCCTTGGAGATATTCCAAGTAAGCCATCTGGAGATGGTTCTGGACAGCTGACTCTAGGTGGTTTGGCTGGAGCAGCCAGAGTGTTGGACCAGATGATCTCCAGAGGTCCCTTCTATGATTGTGGGCGTGCACTGCTTGTATTCAGAGGAAGAAACCAACACCAAACCTCCACCAGAATTGTCGGGCAGTGTTTTTACGGCAATATTTTTACAGGAAATATTTTTAAAGGGGGAGGGGGGAAAGAGAATGCCAGCCTATTAAAAGAAGGGGAATACTGAAGGTTAGGTCGGCTTTCCTTTGTTTCAGATTGTGCTGCGAAAAAGTAACTTTCATAGTCTCCCATCATGCCTTTTTGAGAATAAGGCTCTTGAAAGAATCAGTAATCTTCTACTTTCTTCACAGGACAATTGAAAAACACATGATTGTATTTACTTAGGAAGTACGGAGCTTGTCTGTCTTCTGAGTGAAAACAAGGAGAAAGGAGTATACCAAATTCCACATATGTGTGCATTTCCTATGCTATGCTTTTGAGGCCAGTAATAAAAATATACTTAGAATGTCTGATAGAAACAATCTGAGAATACTTAAAGCTGCTTAAGCCAGTCTGGAGGCCTCCAGTGAAATCTAAATGTTGTATATATGTTCTCTGTTGCATATTATATAAATATTACTTAAGCTCATTTCCTGCTTACATGGAACCTATGTTGGCAGTGGAAATCGGGTCCAGTTTCCATGGCAACGCAGTGGCACTGGGAGAAAGGCTGATGCTGTGCTGTGGTTGGTATTTTTATGCAAGGGAAGAGATGCAGACCTACATTTTTAGACAGGAAATGTATTTCAAGGCACAAAAACATTTAGCAATTTTTATAAATTTGTTGGATAAGTAGATAGGTCTAACAATAGAAATTGAAACCTATTGTTTGCTATTTGCAATAGAAAAATAATTTTTAGTTTTATCTAGCATTATAGAAAGCCGCTTTTAAATACATACACAGCTATAACTGCTGTATTTGCATGGAAATAGCAAGGAGACTTATGTACTGAGGACAAAGGAAGTTTTGTGCTGAGGCAAAACAGGGACAAAATAGACTCAGGCATAGTCTCCTAGCATTTCCATTCTAGTTTTCACCTTCTGAACTCCTTTCAGATGATTTTCACAAAGAAATTATAGAGTCACAAAGACTTAAAGAAATATTTTTTTTTTTATGGCAGTCTTTTGCTCTGGTTCTGGATTTACAAAAGATAATCCTTGCTTGTTTGTTTTTTCAACCCTCTGTTATCCTTCAGTGGTACTTAGTACTGGGAGTCGTTTAGAGGAGGGATTTCTTAATCCTGCAGTTTTGATGTGACTAGGGGTGAAGCTTTGTTCCTCTTGACTGTTGAATGTGTGGTTGAGTCACTAACCCTGGAGGTGTTAAAAGATGTGTGGATGTGGTGTTGAGGGACATGAGTCAGTGGTGGAATTGACAGTGCTGGGTTAATGGTTGGTTAATGGTTCCTCACCTTAAAGGTCTTTTCTGACCCGAATGGTTCTGTGATCTCTTTGCATTTCTGTATTCCTCCTACATGCAAAGTACTTGCTCCACCTCAGTGAAGTGGGATGATCTGAGAAGTCAAACATTCTGGGGAGATTACCCAGACTAGAAGCAATATTCTTCAGGAGTGTGAAGGGCTCTGTTCATCCCTGTGAATCATCATCTTTCTTTCCCAACCCTGGCACTATACAGTTGGTCTGTGTCTGATGTTGCCTAGCAACAATTCATCAAATGTCTCAAGGGAACTGGTTTACCCTAGCTGGGACTCCTGTAGAAATCCAAGTAGATAAAATGTTCCTGAAGGAATATTAGCCTTTTCCTATGTCTGGCACCCACACTATCAATCAGGATTAAGCTTGAAGGCATTTTACAGCTGTCCAAGTCATTGGCTGCCTTGTCATGGTGATAATTTAAGGATGTCTCATTTTATAGTGGAATATCTCCATCCCATTCTGCAATCAGCCTGTGCTTCAGCTATTGTGTTTTCAGAGGTTTAGCAAATCAAAACTCTCAGAGGTAGCCTGCATGCACAGCTGCACTGACTGCATATACACATCTTCATTCAGGAGAAAGCCAACTTTGCCTCTGCAGTAACTATAGGTACGTAAGGGGAGATGATCCTTCTGTGCTTCCAGTTCTTCTTATCCTCATCTCCTGAAACACTGGTTCAGCTCAGAGTTTTATTCTGCTCTTCACCATTCATTATTTCTGAGAGTCTACATTGCTTGAAGACTTCTCTGAGGCTTGTTACTGAGCCAGTGTCAGAGAAGACTTTAGCTGCCTTTGACACTGTCTCAGTGAAAGTCATGGCATTGGCACATCACAAACATATATAATGTGTCATAGTTTTAGCACCAGTCAGATCAGAAGCTTTGTCACCACCATAACTCCTTAACATTTACATTTGCAGCAGCAATAAGCTTGCCATGTTCCTTGGACCTCAGTTTCTGCTTGTAAAATGTTACAGGTTTGAAATCATGCCGTCACTGTCCTTTTCTACGATTAGAACTCAGCACTCCAGTGTTATTGTGCCCTTGCCTATTATCCTGGTCATTTGACTTTTGAAACCTAGAATAGGAAAGTTCAGTTTCTCAGAGCTCTGGTGGGATGAGGTGCAGCAGACACCATTGTCCTTCCATGACAAACCCTGAGATAAGGTTACCCCTGGAAAAGAAGTGAACTGGAGGCTGTAGCCTCATGGAAGTAATAATTGCTGTCCACTTCCTGTTGTAAACTGGGTCCAGAATTTACCTTTACTAGATGAGCTTCCTTTCCTGGGCTGGAGAGTTTACTGCCCTGGTAGAGGAAGCCTCAGTCACAGTTTTCTGGTAGCAAGACACAGGATATGGAAAGATCTCACCCTCAGAGGCAGGTGCCTCTTGAATAGTTGCATCTTCTCTACAAGAGAGACAGTTCATCTGGGATATCAGGACAGCTGGGATTCCTTGAATGCTTTTGCACCATGGATGAGACTCTCTCTTGCTGTTGCAAATAGGAATATTCCAATAAGTGAGTCATCCAGCATCCATGCTGTGAGGTAAAGCATGCCAAGGCTGGGATGAGTCAGATGGTCTGATAACCCTTATTCTCAGACTTGCTGACACAAAATAGATTCTGAAAATCTCAACAGGAATTGTCACAGTATTTAGTATACAAAACGGCCTCATTCAAGCCAGCTGGACAGTGCTCTGTAATACTGGGGTGACTTTCCTAACACTACTGAAATGGCTGCTTGCTTATTGAAGATCCAGTCAAATGAAAGATCCTTCAGCTGCAAGCTTTAAAAATAATGGAAAGCTCCAAAATTGCCTCTACAGCCCCCAAGACAAATGGTTGATGTGAATAAGGGATGGAAAGGCATTTCCCTGGAAACATCTGGAAAGACAAAGGGCAGATGGAGGAATCTTACTGACTGAGAATGACAGCCTCTTCATTGAGGGAATGTGACAGGAGAGCATGCTGAATGCAGTGGCTTTTGGAAACAACATCTGCATAATAAATAAAATATGCCATGTTCTATGACATTGTTGGGCAAGAGATCAATTTCAGTTTTGCATTAGGAAGTATGAAAAGTAAACTTTAAAAAAAAAAATCAGGGATTTAGACTCTTAAAAAAGGATACTTTTTAAGCCAAGGAGTTTAGGTAACTGCTTTCCTAAAGATCAGTTTATCAAAGTTAGCCAAATAGAAAGTGTTTTAATGTGTTTGAAGAGTAATAATTGCTACTGCCTCTATGAAGACAAGAAGACTGAAAGACTAAGTTTAGGGTCATGAAGTTAAAACCAACTGCTTGTTATTTATCTGTATTTGGGTGAAAATGAGTTCTTGTGAAAAACATCTGTGACTTTTCCATTTGCTTTCTTTCAACTGCAGCTGGACTCAGCAATCTTTTTGCTGCTTTTACCTATTTCTGTTAAAAAAATCAGTGCCTAAATTAACAGGAATGAGCGATACACAGAGAAACTCAAAGCAGACATTTCATATATTGTACTTGTGACCGCATCTATCCAAAATGGAAGAATATAACTGACTTGAACACTAGCAAAAAGTTTTTGCATGGTAGACATCTTTGTAACTTATGTCTAATAGTTAAATTAAAATGTTTAGGGTTGTTTATTTAGCTTTCTTCTGTCAGTTTGAATGATACTGCAATGGAAGCTGGGTACTTCCATAAATGCTAGTAGGAATTGTGAAGAGATTTATTAAAACTCTTGTTTCATAGAGGAAGTTTTACCGGGATTTTGAAGTTTGAGAGAGGAGTTGTGTGTTTTTTGAAGTGTTGAGTTCAATTCTTTATTTTGAAAGAAAACCTGTTAGTGAAAAGGATTTATGTTAACGTAAAGAGATCATGTAAAATGCTTGTTTTGGCTTCTTGGGAGCAGGGTTCATGAGGAGAAGTCTGGTCTCAATAGTATTCCAGCTGGAGCATTCAGAATTTATCACTGGAGCTAATGTTTGTATTTGCTGCAGACAAGAGAGGTTCTTCTAATTGCTGGCTTAGTCATGCAACCTTACTGCCTCAGGCTCTGTTTTTTCTACCTGCCAGTTATGTCCCTCAGTGTTTGTCCAATGCAAAATGCCTGTCTGCTAACCCTTTTCTCATAGCCTGAAGAATTGAGTTCCCAGACATAATCCAGAGCATGATGCATTCACACTTAACGGGATGAATAGGCCTTCTAAACATTAGATAAATGTGGACATAAAAAATGCATTTTTGCACTGAGACGATCACAGGAAGCTAGGATTACAATTTACCAGGGTGCTTTAGGGGTCAGAAAAAATCCAACCCACCAAAGGTAAGAGGTACTCTGCTGCTTGACTGCATTTGATATTAAGTGAAGGGTTACAATTTCACTATTCCTATGAAATATTTTCTAGTAGGCTGTTAAATAGGTAAAAAGGGGGATGAAATGCTGCATTTGTTGCTTCAGGTTGTTTTGCTTCATTTGTCTTCAGTTGTCTTCACTTCATATGGTTTTTAACAAATAAATGGAATAATACTTCCTTGAAGGAGTTATTGTCTTGTGATAAAGACTAAATCCCGTATTTTGTAATTTAGTTACAAATTCATATTTCAGTCCATATTTGACCTCAAAGGGTCAGTCACTTAAGTGGTTTTGGTGCCAAATCCAGTTAAATCTGGTAACTTCTCCAGGGTCAGTTAGGGCTGTTGGAGAGCTGAGGGTGATTCTTCCCCCTCTCCTTCAAAACATGTAAGTTTGTTGCTAGTGGCAACTGTAGGATACTGAAGCAACAACAGCATGTTTTCTGAATATATCTTATTAATAGACTAGAGACACTATAATTTAACGTGCCAGAGAGAAAGGCAGAAATTAAATACTATAACATAACATGCCAGAAAGAAAGTAAAAAATTAATTTCTGTTTATACACTTGTGAGTCATTCTGTTAAAAGTAATCCATGGTGTGGCCATGGTGAGAGGAAAAAGAAGTCAAAATAGTGGCCGTTTCTGTCACTGTCTGCCAATATTTTCTGTCAGGTCAGAAGTAGAGGTTGCTACACATAGAGGAAGAAACTTTGCAGCATAATTCTTGTTGCAAGAGGATTTTAAGAAGTTGAAACTTTGTATGTGGTTTATGAAACTAGCTTATTTTTTAATAAATTTTTTATCATTGCATTGGAGTGGTATTCCATATCTGATGTACTGCAGGTGGAGGTTTTACTTTGACATGTTAGGATGTATATATAAGAAACTGTATTCTCCATTGATCAGTACATAATACATGGATTTATGTCAGCTCTGCTTCTCCACTTTAGCTCTTTGGAATTTCTTAAATTTTTTTAGCTAAAAGCTCTGGTGAGACCACCTGATGAGACTTGAGTGTTGCCAGAGAAGTGGTGGGAGATTAGAACTCATGAAATACAACCCCCAGTGAGTACAAGGAACCACAGCAGGCAAATAGGGTGTGAGGAAAGGCTCCTTTCTTTCCACAGAGGCCATTCCACTGGCAGAGTGGAAGAATCAAGTACATGCAACCCAGGAGCCAGGCACCAGACTGCAATGTCTGGGAGCTGCTAACAGAGGCCATGGGCACACTCAGTAGCTGGTGCAGAAGGGCACAGAGAGGCACCCTCACCCCCAGCCTCAGTAGTGAACACCTGCTCAGGGTTGGTCTGGTCACGGCCCAGAACTCATTCCCTGGGAGCTGCTGGGGTCACTGCATCAGCTGGGACAAGGACCTCCACCCAGACACACCTGATGGTCAGGTCTCAGGCTGCCCAGTGCCTGATGTCTCTGTGCAGCTGGATCTGACAGTCAGCTCTTCTGCAGAAGGTGTGTATTGATCTGTTCACTCGCATGATCAGTGACAGGACTTGCAGAAATGGCAGGAAGTGAGTCAAGGGAGGCTTAGGTTTGATATTATGAAAAAGTTCTTCACCCAGACGGTGGCTGGGCACTGGAACCTCAGGGAAATGGTCACAACACCAAGCCTGACATTAACAAACATTTGGACAATATGTTCAGGCACATTCAGGGCTGGCCCTGAAGGACCAGGAGATGGCTTTGATGATGCTGGTTGGTCCCTTCCTACTCAAGGTATTCCAGGATTTTAATATTCTCAGCCTTTACAACACTTTACTGGTGACCAGAAATACAGGTAAGGTGTAAGCTGACGAGTATCTGTTTATATAATTCCTTTTTGTGCTGCCAGGTGGGTCTGTATATTTTAATTAACTGTTGACTTTTGCCTTTGCAAGTCTTTAATTGATGACTTGTCTGGAAAATACAACTCTGTATGAAAAACAATATTTGAGGAAGAAAACACATTACTTTTGCAAGTCCAGTTAAGCTTGAGGCTTTCTGGATAGATTTGGCCTCTGGTTTACTATCTTAGGAACATTTTAACAGAATTGCATTTGTTTGAGAACAAAATTTCATTGGGACTGACTTTCAGAGCTTGAAACCGGTTACTTCTGGGAACTTGGTGTAAGTCTCAGAGAAAGGCCAGAAGAGCTGCCTCCTAAACTTAGCAGACTTCACTGCTTCATCCTAGATGTGATTTGATGTCATGGAGGGCTGCTGCTGGGTCCCTTCAGCTCTGCCCGTGGCGATGTGCTCTTCCTGTGATGCTGGGCTGGGCGGTGGCGTGGTAAAACTGCAGTACTTGCTGCGTGAAATGGCATCTATTTATAGTAGCCACTGTTTTGAACGGAAGAAGGCAGTGTTCCTTGGCATTTCACTTGGACTTTGAGTGTGCATTCAAGCCCAAGGTGGCCTCCAAAAGACTAGTAAGCAATATGGGAATGAAAAATTAATTCTGTGTTGCTATTTGAGGTTACAAAAGCTACCGTGTCTCAGCCTGCTCCCTTCCGGGAGGGATTTTTACTGGTGCTTCTATTAATATTTGATGATAGGATTGTGTCTTTGGAAGGAATGTTAATAGTCCCAGGAAGAATTATAATTTTGTTTGATAATGTCCATATGTAGAAACTGCTTCATGCTTGTAGAAACTTCACTATGCTTGTGACATACCAGCACTCTCTATGCATAAATTTTCTAGAATTGGAGATTGTAGTAGAGTTTTGTACTACAATAAGAACACAGATAGTGCTTTTCATGTATAGAAAAAACTGTCTGTGGAAGTTCACATCAGCAATTTTTTGGAGTTAGTTAAAAACACATCTCCTTATGCCCTGTTTCCTTCTGGATTTGTAGACTTTGTTTCTAAAAACAGTAAGATGACCTCTGGCATAATTAAAAATAATGAAATTACAAATAATTTATCATAACTATTAAAATTTTAAAATATTTTGAATTATAATCCATTTAAAATCTTACTTGAAACATGGAACATAATTTTGTTCCTTGAGTGATAACTTCAGAGTTACTTTGATCTTTCTTACGGTTTTTGTTGTTTGTTTTATGTGTGTGAATTTATTTGGAAAGCCTCCATTTAAGGCTGCCTCCGATTCAAAGAGCTCACTGTTGGAAGGCACCTGTCTAATTAAGCTAAATTTGCATTTGAGAAAAGAGAGCAGGCAAGAATTCAACTTGTAAAGCAGACACCATTTGAACAAATGAGAAAGAGATGCGAATAGCTGAGTCTTTCAGCAATTAATAACAGCTGTAAGAAATTTGTGTATAGAGATTTCAGACTTTTAACTCTACAGAACCTTGAGAGCCTTGCCCAGGAGCAGAAAAGCTTTTGCCTTCAGGAGCTGGAGAGGAGCATAGCTGGAACTCCTTCCACATGGACCCACACTCACTAGTAGATTGCGTGAAGCTCCCATCTCTTAGGAGGCTTACAGCGTAATTCTTCTGATGCTTACCCTCCCCCTTGCTTCCTCTTTTTTACCACTTCAGATTGAAATTCCCTGTAGAACCTCTGTGGACATGGCAGAAGGTACATAACATTGTTAGAATATAGTTTATTCCATCTTTTATTAGATATATGAAAAAGTCATTTAACCTAATTTTAATGGCATTTTCTGTTAGCAAAAAATGTCTTTGGTTGTGTTCAACTGAAAATCTTCAGGGGAGTTTTGTTTTCTCCTCCGATTGAGTAGTTCTTAGTTTAATCTGACAAATTTCTCTCTCCCAATTTTTTTTTTTCATTTGACACAGTCTGTTTTCCTTCTGAAATGCTGCTTTCCTAAAGGTAGGAGGATCAGGCGCAGGTTTTAGCTACATTCAAGGTAAAGCTTTGCTTACCCTAAAGTCATCACCATGAGTGCAGTACAGTGTTCATAGAGAGGGGCTCCTGCTGTTGCAGGCCTGTCCCCCCTGTTTCGTTCCTTTATAGCAGTCTTGCCTGCAAGACATTCTTATCCATTACTTCATAATGAAAACATATTTTCTGTCTGTCAGGGTTTCAGATCGAGAGGCCTGGAGTCTGTTTTGGTTTTTCGTGATGGAAATAATTCATTTGTTGAGGAAAAGAAAGGAATGTCTGGAGATGGAGTGACTGCCTGAGGCCAGACCCAAGGTGCACCTACCTTCCCTCTGGCCAGGAGCAGTTGCCTGGGGAGGAGTGCAGGGTTGTGTCCCAGTGTGCTGGATCCTGTTCCATGTCCAGCGGTCCCAGGCTGCTGGGCTTCGTGAGTCAAAGGTAGTCCTGGGTTAGCCATCAGTCAGTTTTTCTTCCATGATTTTTTTTGAGCCCTATTTGAACTTCACTAGCTTCTCTTACCTGTGATATCCAAGGGGAAAAAGTTCGCTTTAGTTTTTAACATCATATTGCATGAGTAATTTTTGGTTTTTTGACTTTTCTGCCAACTTGGCTCAATTTGTGTGGGATGAGGCACTGGACAGCCATTTCCTATTTGCCTTCTCTGTATCTTTCAAGATTTTGTAGCACTCTGCTGTCTTGTTTTCCTAACTGAAGAGTTCTGGTATGTTCAGATGCTTTCCATATGGAAGGCATTTTGTGATTTTAATCACTCTCACTGCTCTTGTTTTACCTTTTCCAGAACAGAAGAATAGCAAATGACCCTACAACATCAACAACAAAAAAAAGAGAATGGAATTTTCTGCATTTCTCATAGTATAATATTCTCAGCATTTTAAGGTCTGAGTGTTAAGGAGGTTGCTTTTACTGTTGCCTGTTACCCAGTGGGAGCATGGAGCAACATGTCCACGAGGGAGAACAGTAAAATTAAGTTGTCAGAAATGTTGTGTTTCATAACAGTGGGCAGTTGATTTTTTGTAAGACTCCATGCAGGGTTTTGACGCATTTGCTTTCAAGTTCACTGTGGAGGAGAAATATTTCAGCTTTTCTTTTGTCTTTTACTAAGTATTCCCTCTAAGAGCAGTTTAAAAAAAGGATTTAATTGTATTTTGTTTGGACTTTGCTGTAAATTTATTTTTGTCCATGTAAAAGGCAGTAATTAAAAGACAAAAAATGCTGGCTAGTGTTTGCTAATTGTTTTTAGTATTTCTTTCAGTACAGTTGTAGGGTTTGTCATTGTAGCCTGTGGAGATGGTCATTCTCTGCATACCTGCTGACAAAATACTGAGAGTCTAGAAATGATGTGTCATCTTCTTCTGTTAATTAAGTGTTTATGCTTGGATGGTGATGAACAACCTAATAGTGGTAGACCACAGAGTACCAAGTGATTACTTCAGAAAAAAAGAAAAACAGGTTTAATATTTATCTCTGCATGCATGTGTTACCTAATGCATATCATTACATAGCATTTTAGGAATTAGAAAGACTAATAACTTGAAATAATGGTTGTTGAATAGCTTTTTATGTTGTAATAGTATTTGGCAATTATATTTTTGAAAAGGAAATGGAGATTATGGAGATGTTTATGACTCACAGGTTTCTAAATGGTTCGATTTTTTAATGCCAACAATGTTTTAAAGTCTACTCAAAAGAAAAAATAATTTACATTTTAGCAGACTGTACCGGAAAAAATTAAATCTAAGATGAATAAACTGTATATTCATGCCCTAAATCACAAATAAAAATGTTGTTGAAGCATTCATCATAGCTTATCTTTGCAATTCAATAAAAGGGACACTAAGAAATAGCAAAACTGGAGTTCTCTCATTGATGTCCTTCCTAACACTGTGAAACTATGACTTGGCAGAAGAGCAGGATTGGGAATGCCAGGATGAGTTACTCAGTCTGTAGGCAGAATTTCAGCCATCAAGTGAAGTGTTGAAGACTTGATCTTTACAAATATCTTAAAAAGTAAAAGTGAACAAAACCAAAGAATGATAAGAATCTTATAGCTAAGAATTCTAAACTAGAGGAAGAAATTGCCAAAAATGCAGAGTTAGCAGTCAGACTGATGTAACTCAGCATGTTTCTTTGCTTCCCTCATCTTTGTGTACTAATATTTGATTGCTCCAAAAGATGCAAGCAAAGCTAAATGGACAAAACCAAGACCTTCCTCAGTTTAAAGAAGTATTTTGTTATTTGCAGATGAAAACCATAAATTACTCCAGAAGGAAATACAGTAATATCTTTCCTTCCTTCCTGGTGTCCACAAAGAGCACTAAGAAAACGCCCCTGAACATAAAAGTCAACTGGGATTGAGGACAGGAAAAATAACCCTTCAAACCAAAATCAAATACAATAGCTTGAAAAAGGTTAAGAAAACAGGGCTGCTTCTGAGTCTGTTTCAATGAATTTTTGCACTTACACCATACTGCATTTCCCTACCCAACTGTGAACTTTGCTATAGTTGTATTGTTTCATGTGACCAAAATAGTAATGTGGACACTTGAGGTCAGTGCAAAGTGAGACAATGGTACCATCCAAAAGAAGGAGTCCAGCACTGATGGATGTTCTGTGTTCCTGGCACTGTACTTTCAGATATATTGATGAAGTGTACACTATTTCACTCTGCATTCTTTTTCTTGTAGAATCATTGAGGCTGGAAAAGACTTTTAAGGCCATCAAGTCCAACCACTAGTTTTTAATTTTTGAGTGTTCATAGTTCTTGATCTGTGTATCTGGAATGGTCCTGTGGCCAGCAAGATGAAGTTTCAGGGTTTGTAATGTAGGTCCTTTTGTGATGGTTTGTTGGAATAAAGCTTTCAGATGAGGTGTGGGAGCTGTCAGCTTGCTGACACTGTGAAACCAGGCTGGTTCATGAAACCAGGAGGGCCAGTAATCTGGTTTGTAGTAAGATTAGCTGGTCAGAGAACGTGCTGAAACTTCTGTCTGCAGTTTAGCTTCCTCTCTGTACCAGATAGCCATCTGTTGGGAGCCAAAAATGAAAGAGGGAGGCGAACAACCAGCATAATTTTTAGTAGGAACACATGCAAATATATTTATTTTTTATCCTACAAATGGATCCCTTCTTTCTCTTCTGTCTAGTTTCATGTGGTTAAAAATGACGTAAATTCATTCACTTCATTACATTTCTTATCATAACTTAAATAATTGATAAATTAGTTCAGAATACCCCCTTTAAAATCTGACCATCTATTGACTGAAGAATTTTATTATCTGGAAGGGGTAGCAGGCAAATAAATTTGGTATGCAATGCAGCTTGCAGTGATGTCCTTTTAAGCATAGCAGCTGCTGTGCAGGTGGTGAATGTTGCCAGTGACATTTGTTTCTGACCAACCATGTTTTCTTTGACACCAAATGCTTTGTCTGTCTGTCTTGAACAGTTGCAGTGTGTGGGAAAAAAAAGGAATTATGAGGAAGAGGACTTAGAAGTGGGATAAACATAGGTACAGTTTTTACTCATGATGAAGGAAGTATTTGGTTCATAATTCGAGGTGCTGAAGCATCAGCTAATTTCAGATTTCTGGTTTTTTATGACATGAAGGACAAAATACCGTTAATACGGTGTTTTTTAGATGTGGTTTATTTGAAGTAGATGTAAATGTAAATTATAGCAGCTTTTGATGACACAAATGCTCTAAGTTACTTTACAAATGTATTTGGAAAGTATATATTTTTAATTTGTAAGAGGTATCAAGACAGCATCAACCTGTTTGGGGAAGGCTTTCTTAATTATATGACACACAGGTCCTATCACTTCAACCCTGGACTTAAATCTGTTGAAAATACTCAGCTTTGAAACGTGAATAATTAGTAGTTGTACCAACTACAGCTTTCTTTGGAACAGGGTATAAAATATATTTCACTTTGGTTGTTTTGTTTTAAAAATTCAAGCTTCAGGACAAGAAAAAAAAAAACATCTCTTGCCTGGTGGTGTCAAGCTTTGGTGATTTTGTTTATTTTTAATTTGTATTAGTGTATTAAAGCATGTAATATGCTCTGGGATGGTCATCATAGACTACCTAGGAAGACGAGTTTTGTAATAGATGGTTTTTAGTATTTTGTGTACTGATACAGCTTTCAATAGTGTTGGCAGCAGCTGCAGATGAGAAGTGCATTAAGATTTGGGTCAGTGTCTCTAGAAGATTGTTTCTTGCTGTGTAGTAATGAGATCTTTCCTAGTTCAGCTAGCAGGAGCTTTTGAACAACTTGATATTCTTTGAAAAATATTTCTTCTCAGTTGTGCTCAAGAAGATGGGTCTGATGTCTCATTTGCTCGTCAGGAATTCCAAAAGCTTGTCTGTATGTGATTAATGTGTCTTTTGCAAGCTCTTTCCCTGGACACCTGCTCTTGGTTTGGCAAGGTTCCTCTCTGCCCACGCCTCGCCAGTGTCCCAAAGGGGATACGGAAGGTGACAGTGAGAACGTGAGAGGCTTCCCTGGATTTCCATCCCCCTGAACTCAGGGCTGGGCTGCCCCAGTGGGGAGGCTCTGGCCAAGTGTGCTCTGTTCCCTTGGCAGGCCCGAGCCTCAGCAGAAAGCCCCCTCAGCGCCGCCCCCGCCGCCGCCGCCGCCGCTGCCGGAGCCCGCCCCGCCCGAGCCCGAGGAGGAGATTCTGGGCTCCGACGATGAGGAGCAGGAGGATCCCGCAGATTACTGTAAAGGTGAGTGCCCTTCACCAGTGCTGGGCCACACTTAGTTCTGGCTCTTCAGGGCTTTTTAAAGAGCTGATCTTTAATTACAGAACTGCCTATACAAGAATTAGGAACAGCTCTTCATTTCAGGTGCTGATGTGTAATTGTCTGCAGCATTGATTTTTCACTTAACCATTGATTGTTTATACATTTTTCAATAAATATACAAGTATGGCATCCCTGTATTCTTCCTGATTCCCAGTTTTAAGAATAGAGAATAAACTTCCCTTGATTCATGTGAGTTGTAAAAGAAACAAAAACACCCAAACCAAGACAAATAACTCTTCTCACACTCCAAAGTGTTCTAAAATGCCTTGGTGCCTTTAAGAGCATTACCTAAATTTATTTTTTAAACTGAATAGTTTTTTTTTTTCTTTCTTCTCTTATTTGCACTAGCCCAAGATGTTATATGCTTCTTTTCCACATGGTCACGTGGTGTCTTTCACAGCTCTCAGCATTGTCTGAGTCTCTCTACATCTTCATTTTAACTGTATTTCCTTAATTTTTGTATTGGCTATATTCAGTTTTTAAATATTGTTAAATGCATAGAAGTATGACTGCAGTACAACAGTGTCAGTACTTAAGTTTATTTTAATGTCACTGCTAAACTTGCAAGTCTGTTCCCATTTGGGTAGAATGTACACACTGTACTTACATGAAAAATGATAAATAACAGTTCTATCAACTCTGGGTTACCTATTGCAGTAGATTTCAAGAATGCTAGTATACATCAGAGTTTGATCACTTCAGATCATTGTTTTTGAATAGTCAAAAAGCACTCTATGCACACTGGCTATATCTGGTATTCTGTATTCCTCATAGCAAGAAAGACTTCCTGTGTCAAATATGATAATGTCTTCTTAATCAGAAGTTTCTGTATAAGCCTGGAAATGTGCTATTTTAAGAATTCCCCTTCCCAGCCTGGAAAAGTGTTTCATATTTACATATTTAACAATGGAAAGTGACTGTTTCATTATTTACATGACTTTTCATGTAAAAAGTTTTATTAATATATTATATTTCAAATGTATAAGTGGCTTACAGATGCCAGCAGTGAAAGCCAAACAATAAAATTAAACTAGATGTCAAAGTCTGCAGCAGGGAAAAGAAAAACATGTTAGTAAACCATGCTTAAGTATTTTGGTTTGTTTTTTTTATTATTTGTGTTGAAACACGTTTGTTCCTTAAGATAACTCTTTTTGTGTCTTTAATATGTTCCATCAGTGAATAAGGGTTTGTTTAAACATCTGTGTACTCATAAACATCTGTATTTCCTTGAGATTAAGCATTTCAAAGCTCTGACTTTATTCTTTCCTGAAGTAAGAGCTGCATTTAATTTCAAACAGTCCATTGTTTGTTGTCTGTTTTTTGCAAGTATCCCTTGCAAAATGTCACCATCTGCAAAAGCTAGATCACAAAACAAAAAAAATTAACTAAGTTGAGAGCCTGCTTATGAGTTACCTGTTTAACTAGAGCAGGTCAGTAGTGAGATCTGTATACTTCTGAAATAAACTATGTGTTACACTAAGATTACTCGCAGGCTTCCTGAGAAGTTGAAGGGAACTTCAGTAAGCATACAGGTTCTTCTGAATTCTTCTGATCCTGAGGCTTTGAATTTTTGAAAGTATATTAAGCTTGGTTGAAGCTTTGGTTCATTTGGATGTCATGATTGTTACCTGTTTCTACAAGAGCAGTGCTTTTGTTGCTTCAGTAGAGGATTTGCTTATTTTGTGACCATAATTTCCTGTAAGACTGAGCAGTGCATTTCCTCCTTTCAGTCTGCTGGCATGGAACTGAAGGAAAGGTCACCATAAGGATCTGAATTCCATGACCACATTGAGATTTGTTTATATTTTTTATATTCTGTGTAGGGGATGAGTAAGTTATTTGGTAAAGAACTCCAGAATGACTTTTAGATAAGTTTTCAATTTTTTTGAGAGATGTTTTATTAGTTTGAATATCTTTTTCTGTTTTGGGTAGCGTAATCTGTATTTACAGAGTGGAAGATAAAGATTTGGAAATTATCATTTATTACTGGAGTGTCTCTTTTATTCCTAATTTTGTCTTCAAAATGGCAGTCTTCCAGGATTTTTTGACTGACACCCAGAGCATACTTCATCTCTTCTCAACCCCAATCTGAAATTTCATAGGAGGGAAATTCTGATGATGAGTATTTTTTTCAGGAATTCAACATAAGACCTGGTAGCTGTACATCCTGTTGAGTATTTTTGTTACTAATTTTATTTTTAAGGGTATGTTACTATGTGCTGGGCTTGCATCTTGTCCACATTACGTGGTGATTAGTAAATAGTCATAGCAGTGTTTTTTAATGAGGGAATTGGATTAGTTTGTATTAGCACCTGATGTGAAAGAGACTGACTAGCAGCCATCTGTGGAAAGCAGACTAACTTCCGTTCCCTGGGGGCTTCTCCAGGGCTTGTTTAAATCTGTGACATTACTTCTGTTTGTGTCACTGAATTTGCATAAAATGCTTTTCAAATATTTATTTGTTTAAGGAATGGAAATATCAAATGTCCAACTGCATGATTTTTTGAGGGGTATTTAGTTAAGCTAGTTTTTCTTCTCTGAAAAGCCTTGAAACACTTGGTGATTTTTTTTTTTTTCAAGAGTCTGTTATGTCATGGATGTAATTGGAATTTTTTGCTTCTCTGGTCATCTTCTCTGCCCCCTGGAGATGTCTCCCATTCATCCAGTTCACAAAGGGAATAATTCCCTACACAAACATAGAACGAGCCAGCTACAATTACCAATACATTCAGGAGACATTCAGGAATAATGAGCTCATTTTTCTGACCCTCCTTCTTGCATGCATGTAGCTAGCTAGCTGTGAGAGACACTTTTTTTTCTGTGTGTGCTGCAGTGAATCATACAACAGGGTGGGGTTTATTTGTTATGTTATCAGCAATGCCACTTATACATTGTATATTTTTAAATGCCAGTATTGGTTTTCCAAAAGCATGTAATTTTTATGAACTTGTTAATTTTGCATAGGTGCTTTCTTGTTACTAATGTAGAAATACTTTTGGTATCATGGGGAACTTAAATGGTTACATTCATCATAGCATGACACCAGTTTTTAAAATACACATAACTAAGTGGGTTGTTACCTAGTTGTCCACAACATGTACATGCATATGTTGCTGATATGAATAATCAGAGAAACATGTACAGGAATGGTAACAGATTATTTCCAAAACTGCTCCTGTTGTGACATAGGACAGTGGTAAGTATCTTGTTAAATACATATACTCATATGCTATATATGCTACCACTGTTGGCATCTGTGGTACATATGCTGGTGTACTGCTATAATTAGTTATGACAGTGTAGGGATCAAAACAACATGATTTTTACATATATAGTATTGTTATGCTTCCAACACATAGAGTTTATTAAAATAACTTACCAAGTTATTTAATAATATTTATTAATAATCTATTAACTTTGGGGTCTTTGTCTGATTTCCTCTCTGTTTTCTTTTCTGTCTGTGATAGGAAGAAACTATCACAAGTGCATGATTATTTTTGACCCTTTGAAGCACAAGTATGCCAAAAGCTATTCGTAGAGTCAGACTTAAAAGGTGCTTGTTTGTCTGAACTATTCCTAGAAACATATTTTTATCTTTGATGATGAATTATTTGGAAGTCTCATAAATTTTGCAAGTCAACAGATTTGATTCACTTCAGAAGGGCAAACCTTATGTAATTGAAAGGTAGAGTTCCTTTATGTTCTCTTAACTTGCCTTTTACATCTATGGCTTCATCATCCTGCATAGAATTTTGTGGGAAAAAAATTACCAAGAAATCATATTTTTGTTTGTTTTAAACCAGTCAATAGCTGTCTTAAATAATGATTATATTTATCCAGATTGTTAAATATCTCCATCAGCTGTTGCTAGAAGGATGCTTAAATAGACAAAATCAGATTTAGTTTTAATTTTTGTATCAGTACTGATTCATGTGTTTGCAATTATTTTGCAAAATTTCTATAGTAATGAAGCTGCAATAGACTTGGGCTTCATTTGTGGCTGATACTGTTTCTGTTTACAGATGGACAGTGTAATAGTCAACCTTACACTCAGTAAGTCCATGTCCTCCCTTCTCTGCTGAAGAGTAAATTTGGTCAGGTGTTCCAAAAGTGAGCTGGTTTTTGATTTGGAAATAAGGAGTTCCCATTTGGCAGTGAGGGCATCCTTACTGAGCTTGGCACAACTCAGCAGTGGAAATGAAAGTGTCATTTTACTTTGCTGAGAGAGTTGTCCTGGCAGCTTTCATGAACATTTCCTTCCCTGTGTTGGGAGGGCTGGGGAGGTTTTCCCTGAGGGAAGGGTCAGCTTTTGGGTGAAGCTGTGTCTGCTGTTTGCTAAGCTTGCAGTTAACACCTTAGCACACATATATCAAAGCTGTGTTTTAGAGTTTATTAGGCACACAAGCATCTGACACAATAAGTCATTTGAGCTTTATCCTTCTCCTGAGTATGTAATCATTATAATTCTGTAGAACAGTTTTGTTAAATTTATCAATCTGCTCTGGCAGCATATGAGAGTTCTTAAAAGAACTGTTGAACTTCTGTTAAGGCAGAAGATGTTATTAGCAAAAGAAGAATATAAATATATCCAGATATGATATCACTGTTCCCACAGATAAAAGGAGATAAGAGAGAAGTCCCTGGTTTAAATTCAAGGAATAAACTTATAAATTCACATTGTTATCTTAACCAGTTCTAACAAGATTTTCAGGGGATTCAAAGCAGATCCAGAAACGTCGAGAAGGTAGTCTGAGGTTTTCCTGATTCTAAATGGATTAGTCAATAACTGAGGATCCTGCCAAAGGACAGGTGGGCATGACGTTGTGAAGGGCCAGAAAGAGACAAAGAAGTGATTCCTTGAAAGCTGCTCTGAGTCTGCTGCTGGTGATGTCCTGGAGGGTTGCGTGGTGCAGCTTTATTATTTGTTTGCAGTTTAGGCAAAATTATGGATATTATTGTTGGTGTGTTAATATCTGAGTAAAATCTTGTGTGTTTACTGTCTTCCCTGTGTTGAACTAGGAAATAAGAATGTCTCCCAAAATGCAAAGGAAATAAAAGGCTTCATGACAACTCCTAGAAACCTGAGCTCCAGCTTGCTCTGTCCTGTTGGCCTTTTCTGCCTGGTGGGGTTGTAGAGAACCTATGTAGTTGGTTTAAATTTGGACTGCAGACTTCAGTAATGAAAAAGCAGTTCAGAAAAAGCCCAGAGCTGCCTGCTTTCTCTTCTTCCTCCTCACTGTAAAACCCTCAGATGTCAGAAAAATGCATTGCTGCTGTGGATCAGGAGCCAAGTAGAAGAGCATCAGTGAAGTCTGCATTGTTCTTAACATTTTCTCAGGAAGTATTTTATTGCTGCTTTTATTACTCGAAAGCAAATGGGAATTAAAACAATCTCTGTTGAGATTCTGCAATCATCCAAAATATGTTGACTGGAGAGGCTTCAAATATGATAAAGAAATAATGTAGATCTTTTCTGTACTGTCTGTGAAGTGGAAGATAAGCCTGAGGAAATAGAGAACAGATGGTAATATTACCATAAATAAAAGCCATAAGAGAGAAGGGTGAATAAACTCTACAGTAGTTACAGGACATGAGTTTTTTCCCTCCAGGCCAAGCAAGGCAGAATTTTTTACCATTAAAGTTTTCTTATTGTTTCCTATTTATAGTACAGGACAATTTGAAGAGGAAAGTTTATACTACAAGAGAATTACTTGAAAACCTGAGAATTCTTGTTTATTTTCTAAATATTTTTTTTCTACTTGTTTTTTTTCATGAAAGGAGGCTATCATCCAGTGAAAATTGGTGATCTTTTCAATGGCCGGTATCATGTTATTAGAAAGTTAGGATGGGGACACTTCTCTACAGTCTGGCTATGCTGGGATATGCAGTAAGAAAACTATTTATTTCCATACACTTATATTACTTGTTTTTTGTTTGCAGTAACTTTTGTTTTATGTGCGTGATAAAGTTATCTAAACTTTTACTATAATTTTGTGCAGAAAGATGCCTACAGTCTTATTTTGCTCTTGATTAACAGTGTAGTTTCTAAAAGCTCTCATAAATAAATGTAATTCTATTTTCTTTGACAAATTAGCTTTGCTTTTTGAATTTGCATGTTGTCTTGGGCATGCAAGAATAAGCTTATATTTTTATTTCTTTTGTATATTTAATGAAAAAATATAATTACCTTCATTAAATGATAAAATGTGTGAGCAGATTCCTCTTTTAGCTACACTGTCATTAAGGAGACTAAATACTCAATAAGTTACACTATTAACAGAGTATTGTTAAAAGTTGTCATTAAGTGTAATTCCAGCATTTTGTGTAGATGCAGTCTAATCTGCATTAGACTATGAAATATTCTATTTAAAATTTCCCAACCTTCAAAATATGTTTGTTTTAGTTCAGTGTACATGTTGAAAATGTTTCTCTTCTTTTCAAGGGGGAAAAGGTTTGTTGCAATGAAAGTTGTAAAAAGTGCCCAGCATTATACAGAGACAGCCTTGGATGAAATAAAGTTGCTCAAATGTGTAAGTAATCACTGTTGCAATTCAGTGTTCAATAACAATAATAACAGTAATAGTGAATTAAAAAAACCACAGAAAATTGATATTAGACTCTTGGGTTTTTTTACTTTGTCCTCTTAACATCTGGTTTATTATGAGTTAACATGTGTTCTGAACCTCCAAAATACTTAAGTTTGTGTGGAAATCTAACTAATTAGTATTTTAAAGTGATTTTTTTCCTAAAATGTCAGTGTTTGCATTCTTGGTTTAGGTTCGTGAAAGTGACCCTAATGATCCTAACAAGGATATGGTTGTACAGCTAATTGATGACTTCAAAATTTCTGGAATGAATGGAATTCGTATCCTTTGAGAACATGGCATTCTCTTTAAAAATGTTCTACCGAAATAAGTAAGCATTTAGTTCTGGATTTTTTCTGGTTAATCTTGCTTTATATATCCCAAGTAGAAACACCAAAATGTATGTAGATGCAAAGAGAAGTGCAGTGTGTAAGGCACTCCCTGGAGTGAAAGTAACCTAGTTTTCCTAAACACAATGCAAAATTAAAAAAGAAGTCTTATGTATCCTGTTGTGGTTTGGTAGAACTAGAGATAGATTACTTAACAAATAGAGTTTACTAAAAAAATTTGTAATAACTGAAGCTTACAAGAAATATTTTTTTGTTAAAGACTGGTAAAGAGAAATTGTCAGTGTCGTGAAAAAGCTGGCTTTTGTTTTCTTTTGAGAAGTGTGAAGCTGCTTCTCTTTTTCATGTACATCTTTTGGCCAGGTGTTAACCTTGTTTTTGGCAAAGATTGTAAAGCTTTGTCTTTGAAAGCTTCCTTTGAAAAATAAAAAGAGAGGTGGTGGGAAAAGAGGTAAAGTAAAATGTAACTGACTCATTCTTTGGGTAAATTTGGGTCTGTGAATATATTTTCAAACAAAAAATTTTGATTTACTGTTTTATTGTAAAACACTAATATGACATAAGGAGTACTATAATGCATTCATAGCTATACATAGAACATAGAAATAACTCTTAACTGTTTATCAGAGCAATTTCCCCATAATGTTCTTAAATTCTTGCTGAGATTCACGTGTATTCATACAACTGTATTAAAGGTGAGGGCTGTTTCTAGGTGTGAAGAGTAAATTTTGTTAGTGATAATACTTTGAAAGCACATCCAAACTTAAATCTTTTTGCAATATAGCACTTAACTGAGAAAGCCAACAGAGACCATGTGCTAGTGAGAAATAAGGGGTCAGGTAGCTTTGTATTGGCAAATTAAAACTGGACAGCTGATGTCGATTTATTTGGTTTCAGTTTTGCCTTCATGTTGAAAAGTGGCAGTATAGAAATTTTTATGTAGAAGGCAAATGTTCCTGCCTTACTGAAAAGTACATTTTCCAGAAAAGTACCAATATACAGGATGGGCTGATGGTGGACTCAAATTTCAATTGCATCTGGAAATCTGTCAAAGTCCTGACTGCCAGCAAAAATACGATACCAACTATCTTATGCTTTGAGTTTTCCTGAGAACAGCTTGTGCATCCTGAGTTATTTGAGCAGTGGTTGGTTACATTGATTATTTCATCAGTTCCTTTTTAAGATCTAGGGAAAATAATCTTTGGTGTAGGTTCTCTTAGGATGGAGCAGGTAATTGATTTTAATGTTTTGGTGCTGTTTACTTTTTAAAATGCTGTATTAGTGCTACATTCGTGTCACTGAGTTGTGCAGGTTGAGAGAAATAGAGGAATTTGAGATTTTTTCCATGCTCTGCTGTTTTCAGCTTCCTTTGGGCAAGTCACTAAATATTTGTTGCTTGACTATAAAATAAAACAACATATAAAAAACATAGAGGCTTGATTATTGGTTATAGAATGCATTTAAAAGCTAAAACAAGATGGAAGAGAGGTGGGTGAATCGTTTGGATGGCTAATACCACAAAACATGATGGAGCTTCCAAACAGGGAAAATTGTCAAGAGCCATGTAGAACAGAGCTGGGAATGTGCAGAACCACTGGCCTGCAGTGGGCAACTGCAAACTGTCATCTTTCCCCTAGGAGCTGATAGGTGTTTATATACAGAGGAATTTTAATAATGTGTTGTGCTATCAGCACTAGGCTGATAAGTTTTTAGTTACTTTTATATTTTGGAAAGATTGCAATTTGTCATGAAATAACAGAATTCATGATCTTGGGCACTTTGGTATTTTCAGTCAGTGTAAATTACTATGTTTGTTTGCAGTGGACATTTATTAGAGCCATAATAAATGTTCATTTCAGTGTAGCATTTTTTTACTGAAAGATTCAGATAATCACCTAGTGGAACAAGTGTTTTGAGAGACAAATGGAAAAAATAAAGAAGGAAACATTCCCACACAATCAGAGATTATAATGATTGTAATAAATGTATCTCCAAAGAATATAGAGTATTACTTTAACGTCATAGTGCCTAAATGCTGCTAATCCAGGAGCAACTGAGATGCATCCTAAAGTCCTCTGTGCTGGTTCTAGATCTTAACTAACCTTTAGCCTTTGTCATATTTCTAAATGCTTGAGTAATGTGTATTTGTAGATAGATAATTACAGGTAGGATTTGAGGCAAGAATGCACAGCTCTCAGTACTTAAACCTCTCAGCTGATTAATGTTATATTTACTCTCACTTTTTCTGCTGTGCTTAGTTTCCTTTTGTGAGACAAACCCTGTGCTGCTTTGAAGAGCATTTCCCAAGAAGCCTGTATGCTAAGTGGGCTTCAGGGTTTTTTTGCTGTGGGACTTCTTGGACCTTCTCACTAGTCAGGTTATTGGTCCTGTGGGAGAATCCTGGCACTTGCAAGGCTGGTTTCCTGATAGTTAATGCAGAGCTTTTCCCAAACTCTTTGTTCTGGACAGTCTGGCTTAAGGTTAATGTTTTTCAGATCAGGATAGTAAATCAGACAGCAGTCACATTTTTGCATACCTACTCTGAATGCTGAGCCTGCTCTGTATCTTCCCTCCATTCCAGTTGTCTTTCCAGTATGGAGTGTCCCCTGAGTTTGTCCAAGTCCTCTCAGCAAAATGTTGCAAACTCTTTTTTTCAGGCAGACATGGCTTTCTGGTGACCTTCCCTCATTCAGCCTGCTTCTGCCATTCCTCTTTCATCTTCCTTCTGGTGCTCTCCCCTTGCCTCTCAGCTGTTTACTTCCTTACATCCCTTTCTCTTCTAGTTAATGGTGTGGCTTAACATTTCTGTAAGTGTAAGGAATGTCAGGAATGTGCACTGGAGAGTCTGCAGCAGCAGTGGTCTGAAGAACTGTGGGTGGGTGTCCTATATTTCATTTCTGAATGTTGCAGTGTCCTGCCTTTTTGCAATCTGTGTTGCTGTAGCTTTGCAACATGGCCACATGGGCTCAGTTAATAAGCCCTGCAGAGCTCTGCTCAGCCTTTATCATGGCTGTGTGCTCTGCTAGTGACTGGTGTTTCTTGTGGGGTAGAGTAACCAAGCCTGCTTCGTCTTCTGAATGGAATGGAGTTCTGAGTACACCCAGTTGATGTGAGTGTCTCCTCTAATACAGGAATTCAGGAATGTGAGATGAGGTGAACAGTTGGCAACAGCTGTGTTACAGTTCTTCACAGTGTGCTTTGACCAGTCTTGAGACCTTTTACTGCTGGTGTAATTGCAGTGTAGAGATTGCAGATGTTAAAACTTGAGTTACCTTTATGTATATAGGTAGGTGCTTGAGAAGAATGTGTGTGATAAACTGACAGACAAGGTGAGTCTCCTTTTGACACAAAACACTGACTCTGAAGATCATTGCTAAGACTCTAGTTAATGGAACTTAGAGAAGTTAGGTAAGATTTCTAACACTGTAGAAGTGGTCATCTATATGAATGGTCTCTGACATAGTCTAATTAATTGAGATTTTCGTGCAGTATCCATCAATTAATTTTCAGTTATTTGTATTACATTGTTCTTAGCAAGGTTATAATATCATGTAGTTAAGTTTTTACATCCTTTTTGATTTCCAGGCACGTTAAGGTCATTCCTGTCTCATGTTTGAGGATTGATTCGGTGTAGTCTAATGATTTAACTTCTTGCCAGAATGTTGTGGATGGTAAAACTTTAAATTCGCTTCAATATCTGAAGATTTTCTCAATAGAAAAATAACTTACCCAGGCATGTAGGTGTAGAATCTCTTAACTTAGAAAGCCCTTGAAGCAGAAATCACAGGAAGTTCCTACATCGTATTTTTTCCTAGTAATCTCCCCTGATAATTGACTGTTTGCCTCTGTTGGGGGCCAATAGTAAATGCTGTGTCAAATTAAACATTTTGGCATTGTGCTTTTTGCATGTTGCTTCTGTGTTATTTCTTTTGTTTGAGAGTTCTTTGGTGACTGCCATTTTTCTTTGCAGTTAAAACTGCAGATTTTAAACGATCCATTCTCATATTACGTTAGTGTATGTTGTCAAGTGAATCTATTGAGCTTAATTAAAAAATGGTTATTATGGTTCATTTTTGAAAACACAGTTGCTGCACACTTTTGTTATTAAAACCTTCTATTAATTTAATTTAAAATTTATTAAAAACTAGAGATCATAGGCCAAATCAGTACTTTTAACTTTTAAAATGAGTTAGTTATTTTTTACAGTTACTTTCNTTATTTCTTTTGTTTGAGAGTTCTTTGGTGACTGCCATTTTTCTTTGCAGTTAAAACTGCAGATTTTAAACGATCCATTCTCATATTATGTTAGTATTTGTTGTCAAGTGAATCTATTGAGCTTAATTAAAAAATGGTTATTATGGTTCATTTTTGAAAACACAGTTGCTGCACACTTTTGTTATTAAAACCTTCTATTAATTTAATTTAAAATTTATTAAAAACTAGAGATCATAGGCCAAATCAGTACTTTTAACTTTTAAAATGAGTTAGTTATTTTTTACAGTTACTTTCTTAATTATTCACCCTAATGCTGTTGTTAACATGTAGAAGTAATGGACAAGATTTGCATAATTAAAATGTTTTAATTCATTCTGCAGTTGGACATTGGGTCTGTATGGGTTTATATATAATTGAAACCAGGTACCAAAGCATTTACGACACTCATTTTAGGGGTAACCATATTCCTTCTAAAGGGGGTGACTCCTTTAGCCAGAACACCAGCAAACATTTGTGTTGATCTCATGACCAAGTTTATTTGGAAGTTATCCTTAATTAAATTACAGATGTCTGTATGGTCTTTGAAGTACTTGGGCATCATCTTCTAAAATGGATAATCAAGTCCAATTATCAAGGCCTTCCCATCCATTGTGTAAAAAGCATAATTCGACAGGTAAGTTTTGTTAATATTTTAATTAGGTTTTTCCACAATTGTTAACAGTTTAACAACAGAAATTAGAATTACGATATTTGAGCCAAAGTCTTACTGCTATCCAAGATAATTTTATTTTAATCTCAGTGAGGTTTGCAAGAGCATCTTAATGGGTAGCCTGCCCTTCTGCGTACAGGGTTTTTGGGGTGTTTGTGCTGTGTTTTTTAATTGAGATTTCCCACAGTAAAGGAGTTTTCTGAGATGCTTTAGAGAATAAAAAGTTGAAGCAATGAGTCTTTTTCATAGATGTGAAGATACTCATTAAATTGCAGTTTTGGTTGACGTGTCATGCTTCTAAATAAAATCTGGAAAATAAATTATTTTAACTGTGGAAAATAATAATACCATTATGATGATGGTAGTGATGAACAAAAATGGTATCTCTCTGAAAAATGAAAAAATAAACAACTGTTCTTTAAAGAAATTGCTGTTTGTCTGTATTTAAATTTTTGTTGTCAGAGTGTTTGCAGGTTGAAGCATTTCAGAACATTTCATTGGGATGTGTTCTTTCAAAATACGTTCTTTTGCTCTTCTCTGAAAGTCAAGTTGCTGAGAGGCATTTTTAAGGAGAAGGTGTTTCAGCAAGGGGAAAGCATATATGTAATACATCATAGAGTGATTCAGGGTGGAAAAGACCTGAAAGAGCATCAATTCCAACCATTAATCCACTGCCAAATCTGCCACTAAACCATGTCCCTAAGTGCCACATTTGTACTTCTTTTAAATACCTCCAGTGGTGGTGATGGCACCACTTTGCTGGGCAGCCTGTTACCTCGGCAGCCTTATCAGCCTTGCAGTGAAGAATTTTTTCCTGATACCAAATATAAACCTCCCTTGGTGCAACTTGAAGATACTTGCTCTGTTCCTGTTGCTTTGTAGTCTTAGAGAACAAGGCGACCTCCACCTGGCTCCAGCCTCCTTTCAGGCAGTTGTGGAATGAAGTCCTCCCCTTAACCCCCCTTTTTCTACAGACTAAGCACCCCCAGCTCCCTGCATGAGACTTGCACTCGAGACCCTTCCCCAGCTCTGTTTCCCTTCCCTGGACATGTTCAGCCCCTCGGTGTCTTTGTTGCAGTGAGGGGCCCAAAACTAAACACAGGATTTGAGGTGTGTCCTCACCAGGGCTGAGTACAGAGGGACAATCAGTGCCCTGGTCCTGCTGGCCACACTCTTGCTGATACTGCCAGCATGCCATTGGCTTTCCTGGCCAGCCAGGCACACCAGAACCCCCAGGTCCTTTTCCCTGGGCCACTTTCCAACCACTCTGTCCCCAGCCTGTGGCACTGCCTGGGGTTGTTGTGACCAAGGGCAGGACCCAGCTACTGGGCCTTGTTGAACCTCCCACCATTGGCCTCAGCCCGTCAACCCAGTGTGTCCGGCTCCCCCTGCAGAGCCTTCCTGCCCTCCAGCAAACCAGTGCTCCCACCCAGCTGGGTGCCATCTGCAGACTTAGAGTGGGTGCACTTGATCCCTTTGTCCTGGCCATTGATAAAGTTACTGAACAGGACTGGCCCCAGTACTGAGCCCTGGAGAGCACCACTGGACATGGCTGCCAGCTGGATGTGACTCCATTCCTCACCAGGCTCTTGTGCCTGGTGTCCAGTCAGGTTTTTACCCAGCAAAGAGTGCACAGCCCAGCAAATTCTGCATTTTGGGAGGTAGTTGGAAGTGAATTGGATAAAGGCTCTGAGCAGGCTGGTCTGATTCTGAGGTTAGATACAACTTTTTATGACTTAGATGAATGTTTGAATCACACAGTCTTCCGACTTGAATTGCTTTTTGAACATAGACAAAGGTAATTCAAATACTTCATACCTGAGAAAAGAGGAAGAGCTTAGTCCTGCAAGATTAAAAACCTTTTATTTTTGTGAGACTGGAATTATCTATTTCAGCTAGTGAGAGTGGCATTGTTTTGTAAGGCTTTCAGGTTGCTTATTAAAGACAATGTAGCTCTTCTTTTTCTGCATGGACTTGTGCTACACGTGTTTTTAAAACTGATTTTTGAAAGTTGAATATGAAGAAATTCAGTCATTGCACTGGTGTTACTGTTTGTCAAACAATTTTGCTTCATAAGCTTCTATAATTCCATGCTGCAATGGAAAATTATGTGGTTATGCTACTACTTGGCAATATATTTTTTCCAATTCTTGGGTACTTTTGAGCATAAAGATAAAATCAGGCTTATTTTAAAATGCAGCCAAAGATTGAGCTTCTTAATAAATTCAGTTGCAGTTTCAAAGAGATTTAAAAAAAATCCCTTTGTAATTAGGTACTTCAGGGTCTAGATTACCTCCACAGCAAGTGCAAGATCATTCACACGGATATAAAGCCAGAAAACATTTTGATGTGCGTGGATGACGCCTACGTGCGCAGGATGGCGGCTGAAGCGACCGAGTGGCAGAAAGCTGGTGCTCCTCCCCCGTCTGGCTCAGCAGGTATGAGCAGGGTATTGAGGTGCCATGTAGTAAACTACTATCAGTGTATTACTGCTAACAGTGTTTTGTTCAATGAAAATTCACATTTGAAATAATTGCATGTCTGTTTAAAAAATGCATGTCTGTTTAATTCTTATTCCTGGTCTGGAAACTTATCAGAGTAATGATTTCCTACCAGCTTTGCATGTTCAAGTTTTCAGGGTCCTCAGATACAGAATAAGGATATTTATATTTTTTGGTATAAACTTACTCCCATCCCATCCCACAAGCTTTAATACCTGGGTTTTAGTCAGACTGGAAGCTTGCATCTCTAATACTGACAACTAATAATTTTATCTAAATTAATGTCTCGTTCTGTTACAAGTTCATCAGCATCCTTGTGAAATCATCTGCCTTTTTGCCTGTTATAACTTAGTCTTAAGATATAATGATAAGTTTTACATTAATAGATTTTCACCCTTAAAAATGAAATTTATTGTACATAACCGAACTCATGATAAGCCCATTTTCCTAGGGGTATAAAATGTTTAATGTTAAGCTTGCCAAGAGTTCAAATAGGAACTGTGCCTTATGTTTAGCTAAGAGAAGCCAAGGTAAAGAAGTTCACAGCAATAAGCAAAGACAAACAATGAGGAAGTGTGGCTTTTCTAGTGATTTTCTTTTTAGTACTATGTACTATATTTTTAGTACTGTGGCTGCTACTAATTTGCCAATTGAGCACATCAGCTACAGGCAGTGGAGAAGTAATTTCCTTTGTAATATTGTCAGAAAATTTATCATAGATTAAAATCTGTGGGGTATGTTTAAAATAATTTTGATGTCAGGAACAAATACAGTAGTCAGAATCCATTTCACAGCATTATATATTTTTAGATGAAAAATTGTATAAATGGTGAATATATTATATTGAATATGACATAATGTGTAATCAAATACCTAGATATTTTATGTTACTTGTGTGGGAAATAACTTGATTTTGTTCATGCAGTCTTTGCTTCCTGACATTAAAATAAGTTTTATTTTAAGTAATGGCATTCTTACCACATTGTAATGAAATATATGGCTTTCCACACAGGAGCTGAAGATGTGTTTTCTTCACAGCATTGCAAGAATAGGTTATGTATAATTTCCCTTTTTATGGCAGTGATAGTACTCAGGTTTAAGAATCTTTTTGAAAACCTTGCCCTTTCAAGGGTATTCAGGGAGGTTTTTCCCTGAGCTTAGCAGCAGGATCTTAACCTATGAAACAACTCTCTATTTTACGTGGCATTCCTTAGTTGCCATAGGCCTGTGTGTCTGAAGAAGTTTGTGAGACATTCTCCTCTGTTCAGTTCCTCTTGCTCACTTTCACTGTGCTTCTGTCTCCCATATTTGGTTATTTCTGTTGGTTGTGACACAGTGGGGAGGTTTTAGGTGGCTCGTGGTACTCTGTGCATGTGACAGCCTTGAGATCTGACCAGAGCCAGTCCCTGATGGGATCCTGCTCAGAGGTGCTCAAGGAGGCCCATGCTGGAGCTGCTTTTTCTGTGATATGGTGTGTTTTTTGCCTTAGGCACTTCTTCATGCCTCCAGCCCTAGCAGTCAAACTGCCTTGTTTCAGAATAAAAAACATGAGTGTTTGGCTTTATGTTGGGTACAACACAATAGTTGTATCTTTGCTAATATTCCCTGAACTACTTAAACCAGTCTATACCTGCTCCACCAGCTGACTACATACATTTAATCTGTGACAGCTCTGCAGTCATTTGATGTTTTCTATCCACTCTTTATGGTTCAGTGTATTTTTTTTGAAAATATCATAAACTCTCTGCCAACCACAACATAGTGAACACAGCTGCTAGCTCTTTCCAATCCCAGTTGCTCTAATGGGGACATCAAATTATTTCAGGCAGCATGTACTTGTAAAGAATAAAAAATCTGTCTAACAAAGTAAACTTGACTCTGCCTTATTTAGTTAAGAATATTTTAAAATTATTTTGACTAGTTTTTACTTTGATAGAATTGTTTTTGAAAAAAGAAAACCTTTATTTTATTTATAATATATTTTTTGTCTTTTAGTGAGTACAGCTCCACAACAAAAGCCTGTAAGTATTGTTATATAATACAATTTAACTGCCTTATTTTCTGTGTTTCTCTGGGTATTAATATGTATTAGACTGTTAGTAGCCTCAACCCTTTTTAAAAGCTTCCTTTGAATAAAGCTTTTATCTTTCAAAGAACATTTTTCTTTTCATGTCTGTGGCCTTCCCAGTTTTAAGCACAGTATTTCTGTGATGGAAATTCTCACAGACATATAGTTCTATAGCTATGTCAAACTAAGTTAAGCATTGCTGTTTTCTTCTCTTGAGGAATAATCCATTTGTTCAAATCCTGACAAAAATGGGTGAATGCACTAAATATTGTGCATTGCAGATTTCTTAAGGGCATAAAGGCCTTAATCATTGAGGCCTGAAAGTTGAGGCAATTTTGTGGGATTTGAAAGATCTCTCTGCTATATGCATATAGCAAATAACCAATGGTGATACAGCTGTTCAGAAATATCTGTGGTCAAACCTGCTTTTTGTGTGTACAGAACATGTACAATTTCAGTGGGTTTACAACGTGGATGAAAATTATTAGGGTTGTGAAATTAAATGTTTGTTTAGACTGTGCCATGGCTTTTTATGAAGATAACAGGATTAACAGATAAACCTTTGAGGAAATGTTTCTCTCTATTTAATTTTTGACTATATGAGGATTTCTTACTTGATATTTGAACAATGAATGAAAATTGGATTGATCTCATTTATCAGATAGTAAAAATAGAAGCTACAATTCAGTTAAAATGGAAGGAAGTGTTTCAATCCAAGCTCTGATATGCACATTTTTCATTTCCTTCTTGTTGTACCTGAGTTTTTCAATCCTTATGTTATATAAAATGAGAAACTTCATAATGGCCATCTGCTGTTTGTAATTCATATGTTTTGGGCCAGAAGGGGGTAATAAAAATGCTTTCCTTTTGCAAGAAAATACTTGAACTACACAGGTTTTATTTAAAATTAGTTGTTTTCAGTCTCTTCAATTTTTGCGTGTCTTCTTTCTCTGAATACTTTTGCTGATTATTACCTGCATTATACAGAGAGAGAAATCAGGTATTGAATTGATATGCAAACAACTCATATGATACCTGAATATTTTCCACATACAGTATCAGTTGGTTATCTGGATTGAAGATTTAAGATTGTGTTTACTCAATGTTACAGGATCATAGGAATTTTATGATGGCATCTTAGATGTATAGATGTGTTTTGCTTTTGTATCTAATAATGACCATGTAAAAATGTGATTAACAATGTAAAATTTTGGTGGATTTTTGCCTCATGTAATCCTATATCATTCTTGATTTGAAGTAAACTGCAAAAATCAATATAATTACTAAATTAGTTGCCATCTAGTATTTTCAAAAAAATGGTAATCAAGCTGTAAATTGAGTTTGGCGTGAGATGCCTTACAAATATTTAATTTAATAAACAATAAACTAATTACCTTTTTTTCTTTCTTTATTATTATTATTTCAGGTTGGGAAAATATCCAAAAACAAAAAGAAAAAACTGAAGAAAAAACAGAAGAGGCAAGCTGAGCTGCTAGAAAAACGCCTGCAGGAAATAGAAGAACTAGAGCGGGAAGCTGAAAGGAAAAAAATAGAAGAAAATGTAACCTCAGCTGTACCATCAAATGAACAAGAAGATGAGTACCACCCAGAGGTGAAACTAAAAACAGCTGATATAGAAGAGGTAGTAGATGAAGAACCTGGAAATGATGATGGTTAGTATTACATTTTTTAATTGACCCTGACTTTCCTGTTTCAGGGGGGAAAGTAATTGTGCAGTGTTGCATCTGATGCAGTGAACAAAAACTCCAAAGTGTCTTAGATCATTAATTTTCTCCTGTAGGCAAAACTGTAACTAAAAAACCTGAAAAGGTAAAGAAAAATCAAATCTACTACAGAAGTGAAGAAAACCATCAATAACAGTCTATGTATAAACAACTCAAAAAAGCATGTAGAAAATTCAATAGAACAGTCACCAGGCCACATTAAGTGGGATAACTGAATATCCTGGTGAAGTAGGAGAACAATAAGATGTATTTTTCTTTAATATTATTGTAGTAGTTGGAGTCATCATTGCTTTCCCCTTTTCTTCTTACAGTGTTTGTTGTAATGATCTGTCAGGTAACAAAGATTGCAACTTCTTCACTAAAATTTTTGGTATGTGTTGTTAAAATTCCTGTTCAGTCCTGGTGATTTGGACCATAATCATTCTGGTCCAGCTCCATTCTGGCTTCCCTGGTTTTCTATTCAGTTCTGATAAAGATGTAACTACTGAGGCTGTAGTTCAGTTTGGTTTGTCTTTGTTCTGCACTTACGGAGAATTTTCCTACTTCTGTGATGACTCCCTCTTGACACAGATTGAATTCTAGATTTTTAAAAGCTTTCTTTTAGGGCTTCGTTCATCTTCCCTTCATAACATTATTCTCTTCCTGATTGTTCCCTCCTGAACCACTTTCCATTGTTTATTTCCAGCAGCCTTACTAGTCCTTTCTTTTGCCTCTAATTTAGATTTTAAGGTTTGCATAGTTCAGTGATATTCAGTGTTCCCCTGTGTGATATGTCAGAAGTCAGGTAGTTACTGAAGAGTTAAAAATGGTGAATGCTTAATTTTACTCTGATTTATTGATAGGTGATATGTTGCTTGCTGAAATTTTTCAGGTGAAGCAGAAGATCAGGATGAAAAAGAAGACACAGAGAAGGAAAACACTGAAAAAGATGATGATGTTGAGCAGGAACTTGTCAACACTGACTCTACAGACCCTAAGTGGATAGAATCCCCCAAAACAAATGGCCATATTGTGAACGGCCCATTCCTATTGGAACAACAGATTGAAGATGAAGATGAGGAAGAGGAAGAATGTCCAAATCCAGAGGAGTATAATCTCGATGATCCAAATGCAAAAAGTGATTACTCCTATAGCAGCTCCTATGAACAGTTTAATGGTGAATTGCCAAATGGACGTCATAAAATTCCAGAGTCCCAGTTCTCGGAATTTTCAGCGTCAGTGTTCTCTGGGGCTCTGGAGTCTGTAGCTTGTGGTTCTGCTGTTTCTGAAGGATCAACTGTAACTGAAAGAGAGGAGAGCAGCCCATCTCATGACAGGAGCAGAACGGTTTCAGCTTCCAGCACTGGGGATTTGCCAAAAAGTAAGTGTTCTCTTAATGACTTTTGTCTGGTAGCATGGGTGTGTATTGTAGTAAATAAAAGAGGCAGGTAAATGGTATACAAAGGCAGTAGTTAGGTTAAGAAAAGATTGTTTAAGTAAATTGGATGATTTTTCTTGCAGAACTGTGATTTCTGGGTTATTTTTCCCTCTAGAACTTGCTTTTAAGGGGTATTAGATAAATTATCATAGACTAAATACTTACATTGACAAGTCAGTCTACAAATTGAAGAGAAATCTATAGTTGCAAATAAACATCATTCTTGTAGTTTAAAGGTAGAAGATGAGCATGAGATCATGTAACCTGACATCCTTTGATAATAAGTCAGTAATACACCATCTTTTAAGCCAAATAACCTTTATTGTTGCCTTAAAACATATTTTTCAAAGAGAAAAATACCTGTTCTTAAATGGACAAATGAAATTATAATCTAGCATGATTGAAGTGTGTTCCACTGCTTGGTACTGTGAATTGTTTTAGAAGAATTGTAGCAAGTTTGAGCTTGTCTGGCTGCAGCTTCTATCAGTTACTTTCTGTTACATCTTTTCTCAGTCATATTGAAAAGTTTTGTAATATGCTGTGTTTTCATTCATTAATTGTTCTTGCTGTGTCACACAGTTCCTATCTTAACCTTTTATTAATACTCAACAGGGCATTACGCCAACTCTCAACTCATTATGGTGTTTCTGTATTCAGCATGGTTTTGGACATTTAAATTCTGGCCATCAATCCAGAACTTTTGCCTGTAAATCCATTTGAAGACATGGAAGCTGAAATCTTGGTGTCATTGCAAAGAGCTGGATTTTTGCCATTGAATTAAATAGCTTCAGGATATTACACATAGGTCTTATGTACAGTGCCACTGGTTAAAGGATAAATATATGATTTTCAACTTCAATAAAGAAAATACTGAGAGACTAAACCTGTAAGCTGGTAGAAGAAAATGGGAGCTTAGGGAGAAGATCACCAAGCCTGCCACCAACATTGTTACAGATGAAGTTACTAAATTTAAATAGAGCTGCATTGAAAAATGCAATCAAGTGTATTTCTTTGTTTAAGACTTCAGAAGAACAATTCACACAGTTCATTACAGGGTCTGACAGGTAAGGTAAGAGATATGAAATAAAATACTGCTCAATAGAACTGCATTTCTGGAAGACTCAGGAAAATAAGGCTTCTAGTCCAGCTCCTTCTACTCTGAAGTCCTGGAAACAACATAGAGGAGTTCCCAGATGCCTGTTAGTTTCTTCTTTTGTTTTGCCAGCTGTATATAGGCAGAAAGACTCCACTGCTGTTTTCCTGGGGTGGTGTGTAAAATCCTCCTGTCTTCAGAGATTAAAGCTGCTTTTGTCCTCATGGAAACAGCTTATCTCCATAGCTGGAGAAATAAACCTACTTTATTCCTCCTTGATGTTATCCCATCAGTTCACACACCTTTCTTGCAAAGAAAGAAGATGGACAATAAATTCAGTGATAGTTGACTTTTTTTGAAGAGGAAAAGCTGAATGTTCGAGATATTAATGGCATCAATAATAACACTGGGTATAACAGTAATAAAACAGATGAAGGTATTTAGAAAGAATAAGCATACAGGAGTTAGAGGCTATTTCATATTTATAAATGCTACATAAATGCTACTGAAGTAGACTTCTTTGTTCCTCTTTCTCTAGACATTGCTCTGCATTGTTAAGTGACATGGTCTCATTTTTTTGGGGTAGATGCCTTATTCGGTGCACAAACCAATTTGTGTTCAGTGGATGAGCAGGTTTTATCTTTTTCAAGTTTTCACTGCGTGACCAAATGCCTTGAAGATAAATCTGTAATTTCCTCACGACTCTCCTCCTCTTCTTTCCAGTGTTTGAGTGTTTGCTAAGTACATTATCGTGCTGAGACTGGGAGAATTAAGGTGATATTTCTTAGTTTTTATGGAACTAAGACACAGAAGTGTTTGCTAATTTTATGCACAGGTTAAGCTTATTTGGATGCTTTTTTGTGAGTACTTTCTAGAAAATACACTTGTTCCTACTTTACTTTCAGTTGTAAATGATCTGTGTTTGTCAGGCACAGCATCCAAGAATTCATCTTTCAGAAGAGACAGGACTTATACATCGAAAGTTTTTAGGAAAACACAAAAAGTCTGGGCACTTCCCCATTACCCTTAGGTCCCTTTCTTAGAAAAGGTTGAAGAAAGCTGTTGCCTAATGCCATATTCAGATGGCTCAGTCATGAGGCTTTTTTCCACAGCTTCATTCCACTTTATTTACTGCAGTCCTTCAACAAGATGTGTGGGAAGGATTTATTTAGCATTGTTTTCTTCCTTTTTTTTTTCCAAAGATTACTGAACTGAGAAAGGTCCTGTTATTTCTTCAATAATGCTTGTGATTGTGTTAAAAAAAAACTGCACTGTGCTATGCAGCATGTTTTTAAGGGAAAACTTTTAATATTAAGCTTACTAGTCCTACTAGTTCCTATCTTTTGAGTGGTTTACTCCTATCCTTACGTTGGTGCTTTTTATAAACTTGAATCTTGGACTCCATTCCAGCTTTTTTAGAGGGCTGTTTGTTGAGGTCACTGCCTTCTTTGCCTTTTGCTATTTATTGCTGTATTTTCATTCCTTCTCTCCTCCAGTGGACCCTCCACTTTCTTTTCTGGTTGGCTGATACTCAGTGCCCTGATGACCCATTCAGGCTTCCAGTGCCAGTAGTGGAAGATCTCCATCTGATTTCAGTCACTCCTAATTTACCATTAGACATCCAGTATTTTTTGTCCTTGTCCCATGTCTGGTGTATTTTCCTCTTCCAAGTCTTTCACCAGTTTATCAGATCATTGCAGTCACAAGTGCTTTTCGGATCTAGTACCTCTTTCTTATCTTACCTTCAATTTCCAATTTACACCTTGTAGCTTTGGGACAAGGAGAGAGACACCATTCCTGTGCTTCCCTGTGATTTGTGATATCTGATTCTGTCTTTTGCCTTGAGTCATCTGCTTTCTTTCCAGGGCAGTTCAGGATCAGCAGGTAGAATGTCAAGAGAAAAGCAGCACCTCCACCAGTCTGTGTTTAGGTTTCAGTGTCCCAAGAGCCTCTAAAGATTGCAAGATTAATCAGATAAAAGCTATGCCTTTTTAGTCTGGATCATAATCGAGGCAAATAGGACCTTCAGAGAACTTTGAAATTATTGGTGAAAAGACTGACAGCCTCCTAGGCTCTCAAATAAGCCAGGTTTTGGTGAGACTTTCATCCCTTGGGATAGGTTTACAAAAAAAAAAGAATAAAAGAAAGAAAAACCCAGATTTTATTTACTGTAGCCAGGCATGAAAGTGCAGGATTTATTTCCTCTACCAAACTGTTTCAAGAAGTTATTTTTCATGTGTGTAGTTGGTGAGTTCTTGGAGTCTTGAGTTTTCACATTTTCTGTCTGAATCTGTTCTCAGAGATATATACACTAGTTTTGCTTAGAAGCTCCTCTGGATATTGTAGTAATGGTCTTGTGGCAGCTAAAAAAGGCAAAACATTTACACTTGAAGTGTATAAGGACATTTAGAAATCAGGGTAAGAAATGCTATTTATGTTGCTTTAATTTCTTGTAACATTCAGCGAGTTATTTTGATGTCTTCAGTGTATGACAACACTGAACAAAGTGTCGAGGCAAAACTGCTTAGAGATAATGAATACTAGGCTTAACATACTAACTGTTCTGCATTTTGCTTGTGTTAGCAAAAACTCGTGCTGCTGACTTACTGGTGAATCCACTGGACCCAAGAAATGCAGATAAAATTAGAGTTAAAATTGCTGACCTGGGGAATGCCTGCTGGGTGGTAAGTGAAACGACATCATTTTTAGAACAGGTCTTTTTATAGTCCTTTTTTTGCACTAATGTAATTCTTTCTATTTTAGCATAAACACTTCACAGAAGACATCCAGACAAGACAGTACAGATCCATAGAGGTTTTAATAGGAGCAGGTTACAGTACACCTGCTGATATCTGGAGTACAGCATGTATGGTAAGAACAATGCAATGTGTATTTTACAAGAGTAAAGCTCCTAAAACCAGTTGTTTATTTAGTGAGGAAACCTGATGGGAATGGTTTTGACATTTTGACACAAATACATTTTCATAAATAATGTTGTATGAGGTAGCTGCTGCTAATTTCTTACCTTGCTTTCAGTTTCTCAAGCCTTCTTAATCAAAAGGAAATATTTTGGAGAGCACATCTAATTTTCATGTGATGCCTTTTAAACTTTTTCTATGGTCAGAAACATGCAAGTTTAGAGAGAAAATATATGTCTATTTTGAATGACAAAATGTAACTGTAAAAGTACAACTGCTTGTTTCATTCCAATCTTAGAGCCTGTGCTGCTGTTAGCTGCATTTACATTCCTTTTTCTTGTAGCAAAACAGTGAAATACTTTAAATTGGTACCAAGTGCAGTGAAAACATGGATCAGATTAGGCTTGGTTCTAAAATTCCAGGAGAAGGAATGCAGTTTATTGGGGTAGAATATGTGGTAACATTCTGTAGAATGAGTTTTAACACAGAACTGAACTGAGAGCTTTTTGAGAGTCTTTAGAGGAGAGAAAAAGTGAAAAATTAATCATGCAGCTTTCTGAAACACTACTATCTCTTTGAGGATGAACAAGCTGCATGCATCTTCTCATTAAAGATAGTATGTATTTCCAAAAAACAAATTTAGAAATACCTTTGCCTATTTAAAAAGCAAAAACTTAATCAAATCTTTATATTTTACAAATACATGTCTGATAAGAGTAAGTGTGTGAGGAGGAGGAGAAGACTCAAATACTAGACACAGTTTGCAGCCGTGGGTGATGAGAAGAATTACACAGCTTGGAGGGAGAGGAGGAGGAGGAGGATTGAAAGGAACATAAAATCCTACAGATATTAGAAGTTCAGCAGGCCATGTGTTGGAAGTAACTAATGCATAAGCGAAATTAAAGTATATTTTCTCTGGAGTTTAGTACTAGCTTTTCCTTTAGTACACAGAAAACCCATCCGTTTCCAAATTTATTCTTCTATTTGGGGAGAAAATGGAGAATTTTTCTATTACACTGAAAACAAAGCATATAAAATATTCCACAGTTTGTTCTTAAATTCTTAGAATCATTCTTCTCTTAACTAACTACAAAATCATTATAGAGACTTTATTCTGTTACCTAGTGTTTTGTAAACCTCAGTTGAACTTTATAGCCTCTTATTTTATTGGACATCCAATATTCATTTCATTTACCCTGCATTCACTGTCACTGCTAATTTTATAGTCTTATATAGTCTTTTAGTTTTGTAGCTAAAGGCACATAAAGCAGGCTGAAGTCTATCTAGAATTGTGTTTAAAGATAGTGGGGTACTAAATAGCAATATCACACCTAAGGAATATAATATTCTTGCAGTACTTGGGGTCACCCAGCCTATTACAACTTCTCCTCCATGTTATATAAGTGTTAACTGCTTTCTTCAAACTCAGGGAAAGAAAAAAGCCTAAAGCATCACTGCCTCTGGAGGTATCTTAACTCAGATTCACAGTTATGTATGAAATTCCTGTATTTTAATGAGAAAAATGTATTCCTGCCTTGCAGATAGTAAAGCATTTGAGGCAGAAGTGCTGTAATTCTGTTTTCTGTCACAGTCTTTAGGGTTTTGCCCTTAAGAAATGGGGTAGAAATTTTATAACATTACAGCACTCACATACAGTTGTTGAATTCAGTTGTCATCATGGTATAGTTGTGTGAAAAATAGAAAGCAGCCTCTCAAGCTCATAGGAAAAAAATCATCATTTGCAAACCCCTGGAATCTTTTGCATTGCTGTGTGGCTGAGAAATGGGTCAGAGCACTGGGGATGTGATCCTGTATCACATGGAAAGCAGCTCTGAGGTAGGGATTGCCTTGAAGACCTTAATACCTCTTTCTGCAGAGGACTTGTAATAGAGATTAATGGCCAGGAAGGCATTCCTGATGTGGAACTGCAAACTCCCATATAACTTCTTTAGGCTGTCTTTGGAAATTATTATGTGACTTCCCTAAGGCAGTCAAGAACTGTGAAGTGCCAAAGTGTTTTAATGCCTCTACAGCCCCACTTGCTTTCTCAAGTTTGGTTTCCTTGTTGTTCCTAGGTTTGGTTCAGAAAAAGGTTATCTTGCTCTTGTTTCATATTTAATTCACTCTGTTCTGTGTTTACTGTGTTTTCAAAAGGATTGTCTGCTGGAGCAGGTGCTGTTTATTTTCAGCCAAAGCACAGCTCAGATACCCCATTAGCCTTTTTGTCCAGGACTCCCAAAGGAGAGCAGAGGTGACTTTGCTTGTATAAGTCCTGAGTCATTAAGGGCATTTCTGGAAGCACTACTGTGCAAAATGAGTGGTCCAGCAGTATTTCCATTACTTTTTCCATGGCAAGTTTCCATGCCTCCATACTTCACCTAATGTGACAGCACCAAGCACACTTAGCTTGCAAAATAGAAAGTTTTCTCCATGTATTTTGGATCCACTGCTGTGTCAGATATTCTAGCTTCACAAAAGGCCTTTCTTGGAACTTAGTGTCCGTAGGGTTTCTGTGTCAGAGATCTGTGTGTATATAAGACACAACAACCTTTTTATGTGTCCTGGATTATGTGAAGGATGACTCAGAATGCTTGGTACCAGGATTCACCTGGGATCTTAACCTGGTCTTGTTTTCTATGGATCTCCATTTGAGCCTAAGGTTTTCACTGCCTTTTGCTTGCTAATGAAATAATCTTGCTCACTGAGGGTAGCACTGACCATGAGTAACCCAGCTACTTGTTCTTAGTACTGGCTTGTATTTATGGCATAAAGTGTGTTAAGCACAGAAGTCTGTGATCTACCTCAGCAGCAATAGAATGTCTTTTTCTATCATACCATTTGCCTCTCCATGTTACAGTCTTTAATAATAAGGATGAAGATGAGGTTTTAAAACAAGACCTCTGATAAACAGATGAGCATGCAAAGCTACTGTGTTCCTGTGTGCACAGCAACTTCCAGAATATCCCCTTATGAATCTTCTGGGACTTGCTAAGTTGTGTCTGAATGGAGAACATTCCTTACCTGGGCCTATGCAGTTTGGGATGGCTTTGTCTAGCCAGGAGCTTGATGGTTTTGATGCAGCTTCCAGGAAAGAATAGTCCTATTTTATTTGTATTGACTTTAGTATGGGACTAGCCAGTTTCTGATCAGGTTTACTTGTGCTGGGAGTATATGTAGTCAGGGCCATGTGAGTTAGGGCCCTACCCAAACAGCAAAAGAGGGCAAAATAACTCAGTGCTAATAATCTTGCAGTGCTGTTTCTTTGGTGTTATGTCAGTGAATACCATTGCAAGCCAACAGCCTGTGAGCTGAATCTTCTAATTTTAGATAGTTTGGCATAGTCCAGTTATTGTGCCCCAATCTTCTTTGAATTAGGTTTAAAGGATAAATGTGAACATCCTCAGACCAGTACCAGTCCTCTGCTTGGGTGATCTGAGTTAGAGTCTCTAAGAAAAAACATATAAAGAAAGGGAAGAAAGAGGGTGGTGCATATCTTTGGAGGCATATAATCAGTGCATGCATGAAGTGCTGTGGAAGAGGTTAGATGGCAGTGGGCTTTTCCAGAACACAGCAGATGTGTTTGCTTGTCCACGGCTTGGCAAAGAATTCCACCAAGTGTAGCTTATGTTTTTTCTCTAGACTTTGGTGATCTTGGTTGGAATTATTGTTGCTGTCATTTGCTGGACATGCATAAGTTTGGTTAGGGAAATTGTACAGTGCCCTTTTATTTTTCTTTTAACAATGTAGCCTATTTAAGTGGAATACTCAGCTGCTCTGAGGGAAAGCTAGACACTGGTAATCTCTCTGCATTTACTAAATTCTAGAAGGTGTTCCCTTCCTGTACTAAGCCCTTATTTAATTCTGCCAACAGGGAGGTGCATCTCTCATTTTCACCCAAAAAAAGGAATATATTTGGAGCCAGCAGTACCTTTTGACAGGATTGAAAACACTCTTGATGATTTAGTTGTATTGGTTTGAATTTCCACATTAACAGTATTGAGCGGGTTGCTTTCTTTAGAGCAGAAGCTGAACAGACACTGAGTGATTTAGCATTTCCTAAATCCCAGAAAACACAGAACACAGCACTCCACTGCTGCTGCTAAGAAATCCTGGCAAGATAAGGGAGTTAGTACTGCAGACAGCATCCCTTTGTATTGCTCTGGAAATGACTGCAAGCACCATGATTGCACTGCTTTTCCTTGTTCCAGTCTCCTTCGATTTGAGACAGGAAGAACACCTCAAGTGATGAGTCTCATCATCTGACTTTTGTTCATTATCTTTGGTTTGAGCTGCAGGAAAGAGGTGACTGTGTCACAGGCTGGGACATGAACAAGGCTTTTTAAAGTTTTTAACACTTTTCTGAGGTGTTTTTTGTGGAGAGTTGTGATTCCTGCAATATCTTCTCTTTGTAATAAGTCCTAGCAAACAGATGACAGCTACAGATCAGCAGGAAGTCAGAGAAGGTGAAAATTGTACTTGATATTTTATCTACCCAAAGAGAATACAGATGATGAAAGAAAACACTACCAGATGTGAGGGAAGGGGGGCAGGCAAAGAGCTTTCAAAACAAGGGACATGCTACTACAAGGCAAGCAAGTCTACAACAGTGGGGTTTATTCATGAGCATTTCTGTTCATGTGAGAGAACTCAGAGGAACAGAATGAAGAATGAACAGGATATTCTAAGTTATGATGTTAAAATTAAACCTACATGTAAGTGCTTATAGGTAAACTGTAGGCTTGTGCCCCCAGTTTACTTCTTTGTATGATTCTCTAAGGTGGAGTGGAGAGGTACTTGTCCTTAACTACTCTTCCACTGTTGTAAGCAGGGAAAAAACAATCATGTCTCCATGGGATCATGAGTATCATCATGTTAGTTTGTGTGAGTGGCACATACCAAAGGTGTGATGACAAGCCTCAGTCTGCACAGACGCAGTATTTGAGGAAAGATGGAAAATCACAAATGTGGATTCGAGGGGAGAAAAAGCTGAAGTTGCTATGCACATATTTTTCAGTAGGCAGATACAGTACAGAATGCTGTTATTACTCGCTGTACACTCTTTTTGAAGGTGGTGGGTGGACAACCTGAAACACTCAAAAGAAAAAGATTTCCCAGAGGAGTTGTCTTTCCAAAGCAGTCACTCAGTATGTGCATGATTCCAAGACTGGAGTACAGCAAATTAAAGAACCCTGTTTCCTTTCCAGGCATCCCATGCAAGTCTCCTTTTTGTGTATTTGGCCTTTCTTACCAAGCACTGACCATGCAGAATACCTTTCATACTCTTCCCATTGCCTGGCTCTTCAGAGGGAGATGTCCATGGGAGAACAAACTGTCAGCTAGTGTGTGTGTCTCAAAAAGCTTTCTGATCTTCTTTCCATGCTCCCACTGACCTGTGGAACAGTGTTCTTAAAACCAAGCCTGTTTTTAAAGCAGTTACAATCTTCTCATTCACATCTCTTCATTTCAGCTGGGGCAGAGCAGCTCTGGCCAAGAGCTGCATCTCATCTGTCAAAATAATAATTCTGGCCTATGGCTTGTTGTTCTTTTTCAGCTGGGGCTTCAATTCAGGGAGGCTGATGCAGTCCAATGAATTGTTCTTCCAGTCCTCTCCCAGACAGCTTTCCCTAGGCATGCATCCATTTTTCAATCACCAGATTGAGCACACAGCTGTCACACAGTGAAAATGTAGCTATTTCCAATTGTGTGGTTAGATATGGGTCCATTATACAGTGATGGCACCCGTTCTGTACTGTGCTAGGTTCAGATACAATCGTGTGGCAGGAAAGAAATAGAGCCTCTTCAGAGCCTGTAAAGCAGCAATGTAACCATTTATATGAAAGGTTCACCATCTGCAGATGGAGAAAAGCAGTCTAGACTGGTTTTCTGTGAGAACCTCAGGAAAGTGGTTAGTAGAAATTGCCAGAACAGTCAGTAAAGATGGATGGTTGCCTTGGGCTTCTGTGCCATATGTTGAGTGTGCTGGATCTAATTTTTTATCTCCATATAATAAATGAAATGCTGACTTCTCTTGAGGTAAATGTCAACACTAAGTAAAAAAAATCATGGTATTTTAAAGATGGAGTTTCTGTCAAGAAACTAGTTTTTAGAAATTATTACTTTCAGAGGGAAAGTAAGTAAATATGGTTAGTCTGCATTTGTAGCATCATAAAAATGATGGACAAATTTAGGTTTCTGGTGTCTGTCTCATTCTTGAACTAGGGTTGTTATCAAAGGTAGATGAGGTCACTCAGAGCCTTGTCCAGTTGAGGGGTACATACCTCATGATATACCTGTAGGAATGGCATTTCCACAGCCTTTCTGAGCAGCCTGTCCAGTACTCAGGCAGTCTGACCAAAGAATTTTTTTTTTATTGGAATTTCCTATCTTGCTGCTTGTGTCTGCACTGTGTTGTCCTTTCATTTGCAAGAGTGTGTCTTGTTCTTCTCCACTCTTGCCTTCAGGCAGTGGAGTGCAGCAGTTAAATCCCTTCTCCCCTTCTCCCACCTGAGCAAACCCAGCCCCACCAGCCTCCCCTCCTGCCTCCTCTGCTCAGCCCCTGTAACACCTGAGGCCAGGTCCTCCCTGCCCTTTCTCCACTTTGGCAGGGCCTCTCTCATGCTGGTGGCCCCAGACTGGTCCCAGCTGGGCACAGCACACCCGTGGTCACTGTGCTGCCCTTGGGGTCTCTGTCTCCTCGTGTCATCACAGAGTGTCAGTGACCTCCCTTTTGGGGACTGGGGGTTGTATGTGCCTACAGGTGGCTGTAAAGTGTGGGTAAGTACTGACAATGCTCAGGGAGTCCAGAGCAGAGCAGCAGTGGTTCCCCAGCAGAGCTGTGGCTCTCAGTATGCAGCAGCAGAGATCTGCTCTTCCAGGGACAGTCAGTAATGGCAGGGGCTTTCCAGTGCACCACACCTTTGGACAGTGGTTTAAAGAGCAGAAGAACTCTGACTGATACAATCCAGAGATCTGATTGTCCTTCTTACAGCTATTTATGTGTTTATTAATGTATCTCTAATGCTTTATGATAAAAACTTAGATCTGGTTTTTATTCTTTTATTCTTTTTTTATACAATGACAAATCAATTTCATTTATCTTGCACCATGTAGCCAGTCTGTCCTGAAAATAGCTGGGAACATACTGCCAGGTTGCCACAGATGAACCTGTGAGACATTGTCTTCCATGGATGCTAAGAACCAGCATCACAAATACCTAAGACAGCTCCTGCCTCTGGGCTGTCCTTGTGTGCATCTGAGTCAGAAGTGCTTTTGTACTTACAGTTCTTTAGGGAGAGTCAGAAAATCAAATGTGTGGAGTGCTGCAGCCCCAGCCCATGCTGGGCATGGAGTCAGAGCTGTACAGAAAGGAAAAGAGAAGCATCATCATCATTTTCAAAAGCTTTAGTTTTTGTTCAGTGAAAGGGTGGTAAACACATCCCAAATCCATGAGAGCTTTCAGCTCTTGCAATACACAAACTGATCTCCAATTCAGAGTACCACAGCAGCATGCTTACCTCTTGTACTTCTCTACAAACATTTTCACAGTTCTTCAGTTTAATCTTTTTAGTCCCACGCAGACATATTGAGCTATTAATACTTCATTTTTGGGACAGAAACTATATTCTTGTGTAGTCTGCCTTTGTGGCTGAATGTAACTACATTTCTGTTCTTCTCCAGGGACCTGTGTGTAACAGCAGTGAGTTTCTCAGTGTCCTCAGGAGTCACCCCCATTGGTGTGTGCTCTCCTGGGAAAGCTGGTGCAGCTCTTCCTTTGAATAAATACATTGCCATGAGGTACAGAGAGGACACTTAGGTCTTCTCTGTCTCATCTCAGGGAATAACAATGTTCTCTGTGTTGTGTTTAGAGATTTCTCCCAGTGATCACTTCTGGCTGCTCTTAACATTCATTTCAGTTTAGAAACCTGATATTTTATGAAGTCCTTCAGATTTTTTTTAGCTGTTAAATGAAAACTGTCAATCTTGAGCTGAGAGTGGAATAAGAAAAGTAGTGAATGACTGTTATTAGTGATAGTAACTTTAGAAGTTAAAGGCCTGTTCATAGGATCAGCAGAAATGTCAACAAGGGGTGTTCCTGTTTTCTTGGCTGCTATGTGTGATTGCAGTGAGCTATGTTGGCTGTAGCCCACTTGGATGACACTGCAGTTCACAGCTTGAAGAAGCCAAGTGCTCATAAATAGGCTAAATTTACAGGTGATTTAACAACTCCAGATTATAAATTGGAACAGAAAAGTGTCTATTTTCAGGAGACAAACATTTTGTAGTAAATGTTCTAATGGAGTGAAATCCCATCCTAGAATTGTGCCAGGAAGCTCTGCCTCATTTTTGGAATGCTTTTCTGGATCAGATGTTTTCCCATGTCTTGGACATGGAAAATAGTTTGATGTTTAAACCACCTGGAAAGAATTAGATTCCTGTGGCTGCTTGGGCAATTGGTGAGCCAGAACTTAAAGAGAGTAGTTTAACAAATTAGACCAGCTAAATCCATGTCTGGACACAAGTAGGGGCTCTCATAGTTGATTGAGTGCTTTGCAGCTTTTCATATTCATTACACCCATAAAGAGAAAGTCAGTTCTCCCCTCACCTAACACAGGGTTAGCATCCCATGGAACCATTGCCTGCCCTGAGAGGTTCTGATGTCCCAGTGTCTGTTCTGGATTCCCCATCAGTATCTATCTCACTGTTTACTTCCTTCATTGAAGTATTTTAAAAAACTCTTTCAGATTTGGTGTCATCAAAGAAGCTAATTCAAGTGATTAATAATAGTCATAAATAGATTTTATTTGTGATTCAGACTTTTTTAGTTCAGCCTCCAACATGCAATCTGACAGGTAAATACCCCTCAAATATATGTTTAGCTCTTATTGAATATTTAGAAACACCTGACATGTTTGGGAGTACTTGACACAATCACCAGGCACACGGTTCTCTAAAGCCGTGTTTAGGGTGGCTCAGTGCGGCACAGCCGGACTCCTGCAGCCACTTCCAGGGCAGCCTGACCCTGCCCAGCCTGGTACTGCCCAGCCTGGCCCTGCCCAGCCTGGCCCTGCCCAGCCTGACCCTGCCCCGCCTGACCCTGCCCAGCCTGACCCTGCCCAGCCTGGTACTGCCCAGCCTGGTTCTTCTCAGCCTGGTACTGCCCAGCCTGGTCCTGCCCAGCCTGGCCCTGCCCAGCCTGGCCCTGCCCAGCCTGGCCCTGCCCAGCCTGGCGCTGCCCAGCCTGGCCCGCCCCAGCCTGGCCCTGCCCAGCCTGGCCCTGCCCAGCTTGGCCCTGCCCAGCCTGGTACTGCCCAGCCTGGTGCTGCCCAGCCTGGCACTGCCCAGCCTGGCCCTGCCCAGCCTGGTGCTGCTCGGAGCATGGCAGCAGTGCCAGAGCTCTGGCCAGGGGCTGCAGGCAGGGGCTGCACTGCAGCCCTGGGTCAGTTCCTTCCTTCCTTTGTCCCACCTGCGTGGGCAGCAGTGCCTGTGGGTGGCTGGGGTCCTCCCTGCTGCCTCCAGTCTTGGGGCTGGACACGGGGCTGGACCCGGGACTCTCTCCAGAGCCTGGTTTGTGCTGCTGCTGCACTGCAGGAATGATGTCCCCAGGTAAGTGGCCTCTCCTCAGTCTTAGATCCAGTCATAGGCCCCGAGCTTTGAATGTGAATTCCCTGTGGCTGCTGTGGTTGTGATGTTTTGCTGACACCATCAGAGCTTTACTCCTCAAGTCCCCATGACTGTGTCTGTTACGTTGTAGGCGTTTGAGCTGGCGACTGGAGATTACTTGTTTGAACCACACTCTGGTGAAGACTATTCCAGGGATGAAGGTATGACTCTTTTGAGGTATTGTAAGAGTTTCTTCATATTTTCATACTCCTTCTCTTAAATTTCCAGTGAGCTTACAGTGGGGTTTAAGTTTTGTATTTGAGTAGAACTGTTCATACACATTGTTTTCAGAATATAAATACGATTTTTTTTCTTTTTAGTTTTAAGTTCCACCACTAGCAGTGGGTGGGCAAAAACTCCCTTCTGCAGATATTCATCTACTTAACAACTGCCTGAAGGAATTAAACTGCCCTTCTTGTAAGATTGCATATGTGTGGAAACCTGATTGAAAATAATAACATCTTAGTTTAGAAAAGAAACAACAAATTTGAACTTTATTCTGTTATTCTCTTTTCAAGAATGACACTGGAATAATGTTTACATTGTGTATTTTTATTTGAATTAGGCAATTACTAATTATTATTTTTTTTAAATCAGAGTTAACTCCTGCTTCCATCTATATACCTGTCCATTTTCATGCTTGTTTGCTTGTAAATGCTCTTTGCAGTGGTAATGTGGGCATCATTCATTGTTCCTAAATGCTACTAATGATGCCAGAGCTCTGCTGATCCTGGAAACCTCTGCATGGATTTGCTGCAAACATTGTTGATTTGAAACTATTTCTGATTTTTTACTAATTCCAGTTTCTTTCCTCTTCTTTTTTATCCCATCCTTTCCCTGCCCCTTCCACTCCCGTATCCTTTTTTTCTCTCCCTCATAGACCACATAGCACACATCATAGAGCTGCTAGGCAATATCCCAAGGCACTTTGCTCTATCTGGAAAATATTCTCGGGAATTCTTCAATCGCAGAGGTAGTACCTCTTCTTTTTGAAAGGTGCCGTGATGCAGACAGAAGTGGAATTGCTCTTGCTGGTTGTATCATGTCCCAGCGATGAGCATTTCCTGAAATCACACAACAAAATTTTCATTTTGAAAAGCAAAATTCCCAGGAATCTCTGACAATTTTTTTTTTAACCCAAATGTTCCGAAAAAATAACTATTGGTACATTTTAAATTACATGGCAAAACTTGTTTGTGGCAGCTGACTCTCAAACATCGTTTTGAGAAGGAAGTTTTGCTGAAAGCATCTTTCTGAAGTAGCCACTGAGCAAGCAGTGTGCACGTGTGTTTTTTACCAGGATCAATCTATTTCTGTCTGTACCGGGCCAGTGTTAGTGTGTGCATGCAATGTACTGATTAAACTGTTGTATGTTTCTGTTTTGCTGGCAATGTTCTCCAATGCAGACCACATAGCATTGATCATTGAACTGCTGGGAAAAATCCCTCGAAAATACGCTATGTTGGGGAAATATTCCAAGGAGTTTTTCACCAAAAAAGGTAACGGTATTTATGCAACACTAATTTAAAGCATAGTGCTATCCAAAAGGAGAATATGTTCATTTACGGGTACTGAAGAAATATATCTATTTAAATGGAGAGCTCTTACTAAAGAAGAACTTTGGTGTAAACTTGGCTTTCTGGGAAAAGCCACAATTTGCAGTGTTCCTTTCAATATTTCATTTAAAATCCGTTTGGGGATGCACTCAGCGAGGTGTGGATGTTAACAAGTGTCTGTGCCAATCTGTTGTCTAACATGTTGGTCTGAGGACTCAGGTGATGCATAGCTTGTCATGTGGTGAAAAATCATCTGTCAGCAGCTTTGGCTCTTAGCTGGTGGTCCAGCAGGTGCTACTGGTAAGGAATAAGAGAGCAGGAAGGGCATACCTGGGCAGTGGACACTGGGCTGAGTGTGGCTGCTGGGATGCCCAGGGAGCCGGCAGAGAGGTGGGCGTGTGCCAAGCGATGGGACTTGGCCCAGGCTGCTCTTCAAGGCAGGGTTTTGGCTCGTGGGGGAATGTGGTGATGCCTCAAGTGTCTTCCATCCCCCTGTACGTGCTGTATGGAGGGACAGGGTCTGTCAGGAGCATCCTGTGACGTGGTGGGGGAGCACCCAGGGCTGTCAGCCCCAGCTGGGGAGGGCACTTTGCTGCTGACAGAGCTGTGGATTGCCCTGCAGTGAGGTGTCAGTGTCCAGGGCTGTGAGGCCGGACACGATCAGGGATTCACCCTCCCATGCAGGGGCTGCCTGCTCTGTGCTGGACATTCCTGCTACAGCAGGGACCTCCCTGTACCTCCGTGGCCTTCCAGAGGCTGTTAATGGCCTTGCAGTAGAGAGAAGGGCAGCAGTGATGGTGTAGGAGGGAGCAGCTGCCCTTTGGGGGAGGCTGAAATGCCTGGGGCTTTTGAGTGTGGAGTAAGGCTTATGTAATCGGGAAGTCAGTGGATAAGCTGAAGACAGAGCTGCTGTTTGCCAGCACTCACCATGTAAGAGCTGGGGGAAGGCCACTGAAATTTGCAGAGGATGGCTTTAAAGCAAGTGCTTCCCTGCACAGCAGGAGCTGGCTGCCATGGTGGGCAGACAGAGAGGCTGTATCAGCTGGCTTTAAACAATCTCCTGGTAATTGGGATGTACAAACTTGAGGCCTCAGGTCTGGAAATGAATAAATCAGTAAGAGGGCACGAGATACCCTGCGGCACCTCCAGACAGGGATTGCAGCTGCTGGAGTGGATCTCACATTCCTGCTTTTCACCTTACAGCAGACAGGTTGGCATTTTCTAGTGATGTCAGACTGGACAAAAATGGCCTCGCAGTTACTCAGTAACTGCAGTGTTGGCAGTGCACAGGAAAGGGCAGTTTGCAAAATTCCTGTGCTGTGGAGAGCCTCTGCTGCTTCCATGAGCATCTTCAACTGCAGAGTGTCACTGATGTCCTCTAGGGCCTGAACGTCAGTGACATTCCTCAGAGGCACTGGGCTGCCTGAGGGTGGGATTTAAGGCAGGATTGAAGGCTTGGTTCACCAACCACACAACATACAAGTGCAAGTTTGCTGTGGAAGATTAAGTAGACAGGATCCCTCCTGTTTCTGCTTAAACCAGAGAATCTCAAATGCAAGGCAAAGGAGTAACAAACCAAGCTGCATTTTCAGATCATACCAGTTATTCTGCTGTTGCAAGTTGGGGAAGCTGAAATGTTCTGTGAAGAAAACTGGAGGTGGCAAATGTCCTGCTAACTCGAGCATCTTTTCTTTGCATCAGGCACCCTTTTCCTTGGCCACTCCAGTACTGCCAGCCTCTGGTGTCCCCAGCTGTGGTGGGGACACACACCATTTGTGTGTGGTGGGCTGGCAGGGTATGAGGGATAGGCTTCCGAGTTGGCCAGCAAGCTGCTGCTTTTTGTACTCATCTGGCTGTGGCTTGAGCACTGGAGATCAGGAACCTCGTGGTACAGGCCTGGCGCTCTTGGGAGAATCTCTCACTGTGGTCTAAGGGTGGACTTAGAAATGCATTTGAGCTCCTGTGTCGAAAACATCAGGCTTGGGTGAAAATCAAGAAATCACAAATTGAGTTTTGCTCCTGTCCACGAGCAAGTTTGACTTCAGAGAGATGCTTTAAACATTTGATTTGTGCCTCTGAAGTCCCAGGCACAAAAAGAAAGATGTTAGTAACTTAGAGTTTTCAATATCGAGTCCTTTCTCAGTAATTGCCTGAAGCAGTTTTAGACATTCAAGTAGGAGAATGCATTTAAAGGAGGAAAAGATTTGTAAGTTACTTCTTATACTATAAAACAAATGCTCACATATTTTTATAGGGTCTCATCTTGATGGAGCACAGTGATAACTCCAGGGAGTCCTTTTCTTCAGTGTCTTCATGGAAGCTTTTGACTGTAAAAATTCTTAATAATGTTTTTTGCATTAAAACGTAAAGCCCTTTTGGTTTTCCTAGACCATGGTCCCTTCTATTTTTCTTCTGGTATTTGCTAGTCCTGTTTCCTTGTGAGCTAAGCCTGTGCCAGATGCTGACCAGGTGCTGGCTTTGCCCTTTGGAAGCTGAACAGTAACAAACACTCATTGTGGTGCTGCTCATTTACCCTCCTGGAAGGCAGGGAGGGCTCCCTCCACGCTCCTCGCTTCCACCCGCTGCACCACCAGTCCTTGCCTTGGTTCTCAGGATCCTATCACAGATGTGTAGCAGCAGATTGTATCCCATTGCTGCTTCCCCAGTCCTTCACATCATCCATGTCTTACTATTCAGTAATCCATCCTCCTCTTGCCTGGTGACACATCTTAAATTTGTCTTTCACGAATTTTATAGACTACCTCTGGGGTTTTTTTGTATTGTGGTCAGCAGAGAAAGCTTTAAATAGCATTTCTTCCCCCTCGTCCTTCAGAAATTTTTGTGGTAATTTCCTTCTGGCTTAACATTCCATTTTTCAGAGGGGTCATTGCTGTCTTTGCAGACTTTGGCAACAGGAGTTTTACAGCTCTGACAACTCCGTTGTCCTCTGCAGATTATCTCCTGTGTATTTCACTATCAAAAATTCAAATAAAGAGCCTCTCTGAGGAAGTTCACAGTATTACATTTTTAGCACTTCTTTGAAAATTCGTACTAATGCCCTGAACACTGATAGTGTCAGACTGGTGGGGCTTGTGCGTTTTTAATTTCTCCCTTAAGTAAAGGTACAGCCTTTCTCTCCTCCAACTACATGGTACAAACATCTTGAACTAGATGAAAATGTGTGTTGACAGACACATCCATTTCCTGTGCTACTCTCATGCTTTAGGATGGAAATGAGAAAGACTCACAGGAAAATTATTTCTTAGACTTTTTGTCCACCTGTGTGGTGTTAATTGTCTTTTACTTACCCTATTTTGTTTCCATAGTTAGCATCATGATCCTTACTGAGAAGGGAATGGACAAAAATGGCCTCGCAGTTACTCAGATAATTTTTACTGTATCCTGTCTTCTTAAGCACTTTTACAATCTTCACAGATTTTCTTGTGGAAAACTTCAGCCATAGTGCTAAAATAGTTTGTTCTTAGCAGAAAAACTGCTGAGTATTGTGCTGGCCTTAGCATGGGCGTTCACAAAATGAGGAGTACTCAGACATCAAGAACTCTCCTTCCACAGTGGCACCAGGAGCCTCATTGTGCAATCTGACCTTGTCAGATATGAGGGAGGAAAGATGCTGGAAATGACAAAATATGAGTGATAGTGCTGGATGGGAACACACACCCATCCTCCCCCAGAACTAAGCCTTATTTGGTACATGATTACAGCAGCCCTTGCAGTGAATGCTAGGAGCTGGAGAAACCATGGACAGGATGGGATTTTTAGTAATTTTTTGCTTGCAGTCAGTAATAAGTCACTTTTTGGCACTATTTGAGTTCATGCATTCCTGTTATATAATTTACTACCTGTTCTTGTAAGTAGTCACCAGTACACTCTTTTGGAAACCTTCCAAAAGGTAAGATTTTTAGCAGTTAAATTTCAGTGTTGCACAAAGATTTAAAGGAATCAGAGTGAGCCTGGAAATGAATCTGCTGGTCCAAGATGTGCTGTTCTTCCTGTTCTGGGCCCAGAGCAGAGCCTTTCTGTGTCTGGGGGTCCTGATGGACGTGCTTGTTCTGTGAATGTTCACACAAAAACCAGAGCCAGGCCTCTGCTGGCCTTCCTCTCTGTAGGCAGCACACCTTGAGTTCTGGTACCAGCAGGACTCTCCTGCAGCTTGTGGGTGATGGATTGCTTGCACACTTGCTCTGGGGGGGCCTTGGTGGCAGCAGCTGGAGAGCTGCTTTTCCAAGCACTGCACCCTGCCTGCCTAGGGCCTACTGCCCAGGGCTGAGGCAGCAGAAACGGGGCCTGCTGAGCCTTTGGATGCATTGCACTGAGGTGTTCAGCCCCTGGGGCAGTCGGACGGACACCAGACACTTCTGCCCTGGAACTTCTCTAGCCACAGGGGTGTGCAGAAACTCAGGCCCGTGAGCTGATGTCTGATGGCATTTTTGGGGCAGCAGGTCACAGCCAGGGACAAGCACCACGCTGACAAACCCCTTGTCTTACCAGTAGCGTGGCCTGCATGCCCCCATCCCGGGGGTGAAGTGACCGCGGGAAGCTCGTTCAGGCTCCAGTCTGGGGTGGGGCCCCATCACTCTTCTCAGTGCAGAAGCACCACAGGGTCTCTCAAGTGCTTTTTTGTAGTGCCCCATGGAGACTGGCACATACATTAGCTTGAGAAGAAGGGAGATGGCTGTGGGTTGCATTAGGAGTGTAGGAAATTGGCAGAAAACAACTGCCCTTGTGTTGGTCCCCAGAGATCAGAGTGGGGCTGGGTGGTGGGGCTTAATTACTGATTAGAACAGATCAGGCACTTCTAAGTCTGGTCACATTTAGTAAGGACTTTCACACATGCAGATTCATGGCAAGTGTATGTTAAAGCAAGAGGCCATAGATGCATGAGATTGTTAGTGATAAATGCTCTGGCTCTACAGAGTGTAAGTGCACCACATACAGGTGTTCCTGGCTGCAGTCTGACACATTCACAAGGCAGATGTTACCAAAGAGATGTCCCTGCTTTGGGGAGGAGAGAGGAGCAAGCCCATTGACCTGTCTGCAAGGTGGGGTCCTATTCTCATCCTCTCCAAGGAGGATTTCAAATGTCAGATTTACACTTTTGGGAGAAGTGGAGGTGCAGCTGTAGTCAAATTCCCTGTTGCTGCCATAATGAATGGTGAGGGGGCAGCCACACCACGTGTAAATGAGGGATATTGAGAGCCTGCATTGCAAGGGCTGTGGGTCTTGTGCAAGGTGACACCTCAGTGTTGCTCCCTCCTGATGGCAGCAGTGAGGGTCACCCGGCCTGACAGCTGCTCGTCCCTGCCCACAGTAATCCCTCCACCACAAACCCCATGGCACCTCTCACAGCTTTGGGCCTCATTCCTGCACAGTGGAGGAGCAGGAAACTGCAGAGCCTTCCCCAGCATGCTGGATGGCCCCTGGACAGACCTGGATGGTGTTGCTGGTTTGAAATGCAGAACAGTGCTCACCTCCGTCCTTTTGGCGTGGGACACATTGCCAGGTTGGCAGAAGTTCCCCCTCCTGGGGGTAACTCCAGTCCTGCAGCTGCTGCCACCACTTGTGTTGGTGGCTGAAAGGGACCTGGGCAGCAGCAGGTGCTTCCCTCTCGGGAAAGATTTCGGAGCAGGCTTCCTGGGGGTGTTTGCCTGGGAGATGGAGCAGAATCTCTGGAGCACCAAACCTCTGCTTGGCTTGGTTAGGAAAGAATCAGTGCTCAGGAATGAATCAGTGCTCTGCTGGTTACTGGCTGATGCCACATGGCAAGGCAAGGACCTGTGTTTGAGACCTCCATCTTGGGATTGGAGCAGATTTGGTGAAATTTGGCTTCCTTGGAGCAGATTCTGTGAAATTTGGCTTCCTTGGCTGGTTAAGAAGGAGAGGCCTGCGGTGTGGTTTGGCCATGGTGTGAGTGTGAATGAGTGGCTGTGTGCATGGATGACTGCAGAGAGCAGCGACAGTCAGTGCAGTCCAGGTGTAACGTACCAATGGCTGTAGGAACAGTTTCTGGCTTTGACTTGGAGCACACTCATCTCCTTTGAGGACCTCGAGCAAGCTTGGTGTGCGCTGCCCTTCCTAAGCGGTGACTCCCAGCCCGGTTAAGGTGCTGTGAATGCAGAGTGGGAGAAAAACAAAACAGGGATTAATCACTGACATGAATAACAAGGTGTTTTTCTAATGCCATTAATATTTCTGTTTGCAGGAGAACTCCGACACATTACCAAGTTGAAACCTTGGAGTCTTTTTGATGTGCTGGTGGAGAAGTATGGTTGGCCTCATGAAGACGCTGCACAGTTTACAGATTTCCTGATCCCCATGCTAGAAATGGTCCCAGAGAAACGTGCTTCAGCTGGAGAATGCCTTAGGCATCCGTGGCTGAATTCTTAGCAGAATCTTCCAGCTGTAAAAAAAAAAAAAAAAAAAAGCCAGCAACCACTTTCCAATGCGTTGGACCTAATGGTGACTGTCACAAAATCATTAGCAGGATCACACGTGAGCTGGCTTCAATCCTCAGACCTTTATTTTGCTTGAGGTACTGTTTGACATTTTGCTTTTTGTGCACTGTGTTCTTGGGGAAGGGTAGTCTTTTTGTCCTCAGCTAGTAGTTTACTCACCCACTTTCTTCAGAAAACACTTAACGTGTCTTTAAGCATTGTTTCTTGTGTTGTGTGACATTCAGATGTCAGATTTTTGAACAAAAGAAACTTCCCCCCATGTGTTTTGGCAAGTTTTGTAACTATTTATGAAAAAAAAAATATTTTAGCTGATGCATATTATATAATTTACGAGTGTAAGAAATTTATCAAGTCAGGACTGAGTTATGGCGAGGAATTGTACAATTTTATCTTCTGGCAAAGGGATGTCATTCTTGTATTATAGTGTATGTAAATGCACCCTGTAAATGTTTATTTCCATTTAAATATGGGACTGGGGACTCAATTTCAGAGTAAAGCGACTAAGTTTTAGAGAGCTTTATAGCAAACCAATTGCATGTAGTGGACTTTAAACTGCTTTAAGGAATTGTGTGAACTTTCTATTCTGTAGCAGTTCCTGTTCATTGGGTTTTAAACAAAGTGGCTCTGGTTTACAGGATTTCATTCCCCAAATGGCACTTTAAAGGAAGGCTAGACTTCTTTCTAATAAAGTATGCATTATCATTTAGCACTCCCTTTTAGAACTTTTGCCTATTTTAAGTGCTTTTAAGAAAAGAAAAATAGCAATTTCCCTTACAATGTGATAGTGAAGACATGGTACCATATGGTGTTGCCTTTTTATAAGCACTGTAAGTTGTACTATACCTTAAGAAAAAGAAAAAAAATTAAAAGTAGAGCATGAGAACCACTCTCTGTGTAGAATTACTGATCTTTTATAATAAAAGTGTGTGCTTGGCATCAGTTAAGGAAGGATATAGCTGCAGATATTTACAGTGCAGTGGGTAAAATAATCCAAGAAGCAAGATCATGCTCATTCCATTCATAGCTTTACATGTTTCTAAAACAAATTGCACTAGCTTTCTTCTTTCCCATCCGTAGACATTCGACTGCCCATTGTAAGTTGCACGCAACAATTATGTGTTTCCTAGGAACAAAAGCTGCATAGGCTGAAGCTTATAGGCAATACAGATTTTAGAATGTACAGTACGGAGGTGTGTTTGGGCCTCTTTTAGAAGTCAGTGGGATGAATGTAAGCTTACTCCTGATCTTCATGTAACTACAGTGCCACTTTTTTCTTGACTTTGTCCATATAAAATTTATTCACATGCCTTTGCAATAACTAGATTGTGAGAAGATAGCCCCATGCTGTAACAATAACCAGTTGTTTGAGGTGCTTGCAGTTGTCTAATTAAAGTGTTTTGTTTTTTCAGACAGTGTTGCTGGTCATTGGAATCTTTGCCTAGCCACGATTCAGCTGTGGGGATACTGGAGGGGTGGGAGGTGGGGGCTGGCTTGTCCTGGCCAGAGAAAGGCAGCTTCCCGTGTGCATTTATGAATCACATCACCGGGTGTCCACAGGTCCTGTGGCAGGAGGGGCTGGGTGGGAGTGGTTTGCTGGGTGAAATGTGACCAAAAAAAAGCGTCTTTCCTCCCAGCTGTTCTGTACCAAGTCCTGTAAACAAGGGAACGATTGTCCCGCCCCGCGGGCGGGGGCAGCCGCTCCTGCCGAGGCGAAACTCGCGGCACTGTGCGCCTTCACCCTCGTCCCTGGAACTGCTCTGAGTGGCTGCAAGGACAACGCTGCTCAGAAGGATGATGCCACAATGGACTGGAGGTAAAAATTACATTCAGCTTCACACCCAGCCCAGCTCTGTAGTGCCTGGCTGTTGAACCAGTTACAAATGCGTTCGTGAATGCACGGAACACGCTGGCGCTGCAGTGAAGGGCCGGGGCAGCCCAAGGCAGGCGCAGCTCCGCCCTCTGCCTGGCCCTGGTGCTGCAGCAGCCGCGCTGGCGAGCCCTGCCCCGGCCTCCTCCTGTTCTGCTCCCCGGTGCAGCAGCTCCCTGTACTGCACTGAGACCTTGCCAAGCACAGCTGGGTACTTTATGTTCTCCTGTATTTGAAATGATGTTGTCACTCCCTGGAGGTATGGAAGAGGGGCAGAAAACCAGATCTGAATGCTGAGCTAGACAGCACGATGCACTTTTTTATTCAAAATCAGTGTCTGAGCAATTGCACAGAGGGTGGGTCGGGTTTTTCTGCTGTTTTTGATAGGCTAATGCAATCCTGCACTCCACATGCTAGTGCAGAATGTGACCTCCAGTGTGTGTGTCCTGCAGACCCAGCAGGTGGTTCAGGAAAGCATTTCTAGTGAATGATTTTAACTAGCAAAGTTTTTCAGTAGTTAGAAGCAAATCAGAATTTAAAGTAGCCCCCTTTTCCTGTTTTACATGCCAAAAAGAATTACCACTTTTTTAGTGGGTAGGAGCAGCCACTTGCCCTCCCGTGCTGTTTCAGCTTTCCTCACTGGCTCTCTCTCCTCTCTGGTCTGAGGCGGAGCCGTTGAGCTCTGTCCTGTCCTGTGAGCAGGACTGAGTTCGTTCCTGCTGGGGAAGGAGGCCTCGCTGTGACCCAGGAACTGCACTGAGGAGCACAACAGCAGCACCAAATCCCTTCCCTTACAGAACCCCCAAGTGCTAGGCACTGTGCAACACTCTGTACCCCCTGCACCCCAACGGGAGGGCCTGAGGAGGCACCAGAGCAGGGAACAGGGGGGCACTGCAGCTGCTTCCCTCTCTGTGACCAGGGTCAAGCACCCATCAGTGCCCCTGGTCACCCTGCTGGTGAACTGCCCCCGACTGCTGTGCTTGGGGCCATTATTGCTCAACCTCTAAACGGAGCAGGGCAGAGAATCCCCCTCCTGCAGCCTGTTCCACATCTGTCTGTGCCACACAAGGGAACAGCTGGGAACTGCAGAGAAGCAGAGAGCCTCGCAGGGAGCAGGGGAGATCAGAGACTTAAGGCCACTTTCCTGCTGATACAGCACCCTTTCAGGACAAGTAGGTAAAACTGACATAATTGTGATTTATTAACATGAATTAAAATGCCCAACCAGTGCTGCAATGTGACAGTATATTAAAAAAAATTAAAGATCATATACTGTACTACTTTCACAAAGATCACACTTTTTTTTTTGCAAAAGACTTATTATATACAATACTATATCAAATGAAAGAAGCTTTAAGCAACTTTACAAGCGAAAGAAATACAGTATTTACAGCACTTGTCTGAGACATTAGAAACAGTCTATACATTAAATTACAATTTCTGCAAATAACTGATGAAACAAAAAGCCATGTTCACACCAAAACTATAAAAATCTGTATTGCATTGTTTCCTATCTCTATGCACACAAAAAACTGTTGACAGAAAATGGAAAAAAAAATTGTTAGTGCCATCACTTAGCCTGTGTACTTATTTAATTACATATGTATAAAAGTAATATAGAAAACTTTCACTAAATGAATTTAACTGCAACAATAAAATTTTAAACATTATGCAGCATCAAACCTACTGCCAGAAAAAACAGCTGGAATGTCCACTTACAAAATAAAAAGAAATACCTAATACTGGCTTAACAGCACGTTTTCAGGAATTTTAAAAAGCAAAAAACGGAAAGGATACAATGGAAGAGCACTGGTGTTTGCTTTTATACAAAGTATCATGTACAAGCTTTAAAAAGTACCTTGAATAGGTACATATTAAATATACACAGTTTATATTACAGAACATTTTAAAAATGTTTGTAACTAAAGGGATCTGTTTTAATGCCACCCTGAGCCATGGTAATTGTTCTGAAAGGTGGGTGGCACCTGTGCTCTGTGAATGGGGATCTGTCCTGGCACGGGCGAGGCCTGCTGCTGCCCTTGCACTCCGTGGGGAAGGCTCACGGAGCCGGGGTGAGGGCAGAACCCGGAAGCTGTCGGGGTTGCAATACTGCTTGGTCCTTGAGGCTGGATGTGAGGACCCTGGCCAGGGAGTGGGCAATGAGGTCCTGTGCCAGCAGGCTGATGTTGAGGTCCAGGTCCTAACGTGGTGTGATGTGGGGCTTGCGAGGAATAGGAGGAGACGCTTGTGTGGGCATTGGAGGGGAAATGGGGCGGTCCTTGATGCGATGGGTGGTGTAACCCTTGTGCCGATGCCGGGTGGTGCCCCGAGCCCAGAACGCTGGAGGGAGGGGGCGGCGGGGGAGGCGGTGCCGAGTTTACAACGTGCTGGTGTTGTGCTTGCAAACCTTGGTGTCCCGAGGAAGGATGGGGAGGCTGGTGGTGGGGGAGAGGACCTGGTGGGGGAGGCGGTGGTGGCAAATGGTGACCAGCAGCTTGAGAATGGATGTGTGATCCAGGAGCCACTGCCATGGCGTGAACTGGACCGACAACATGTGCTACAGAGTGCTGCTGATGAGTACTTTGCTGCTGGACAAGGTGGGGGCCTGGAGCAGGTGGTGGTGGAGGAGGAGGAGGAGCAGCAGATGCCGATGCCTGGTGATGAATACTGGGGTTCTGAGAGGGCAAAAAATGCCCTGCAGCTACGTGGTGTCCTGGCACCGTTTGCTGACCCGCAGTGCCAGGAAGTGCTTGATTTGGTCCAGATGAAAACACAGTCTGTTGGGATATGCTGCCCTTCAGCTGGCTGTAGCTCTGAAAGTTTCCAGAGGGCTGCTGGCTTTGATAGTAAGTAGAAGAAGGGGGTGGAGGGGGTGGGGGAGGTGGCGCATTGCTGTTCAAATTTTGTTGGTTAAACTGGGTGTAGGAAGCTGAAGATTGTCCCGATGTTGTCTGAGTGAAGAGGGGGCCGCTAGCCTGCGCCTGATTACCGGGCTGGAGGGTCGGTGCTGCTGGGTAGAAGTTTCTGTGTGTTTCCCTCTGGGGCGTTCCAACTTGAGGTGACTGTGGATGATGAGGTCTGTATGGAGATCCCAGCTGCTGTGAGTGAGGCTTTGGTGAAAGGTAACCGTGCTGCACAGGCGCATGAGGGGTAGAAGACTTGGGGGGATTTTCTACGTGAGGTGAAGGGGGGCAATGCAGCTTCAAAGGTGCGGAAGGCAACTTCTGTGAATGTGAAAGTTGCTCAGCAGAGCTGCGCAGATGTGGCTGAGATGGATGATTTTTTGAAAGTGCTTGGACGTTGTTTGTCAGCTGTTTCTGTTGCAGCTCCGATTTGGGGTGATTCGCACACTCAGTCTCAGGTGCATTAGCTGCAGGTTCCCAGTGCGAATCCGGTTTTGTGGGCGTTTTCCCAAGTGGCTGTGCTGAAACTACAGGACTCGGTGAAGAGGGCTGGAATGCAAAGAAAGGCAGTCAGGGCTCACTGCTCAAAACACTCAAGAACATCTCAGAACACTCCCAGATTGTGAAAAAAAGTGCTGTGGCACAGGACAGGTATTTGGTGTGAGAAGAACATCAGTAAGAGTAAGCTTAAGAAGGCACTATTTTTAGCAAGTACATATCAATAATTCTTCCAAGTCAAAGACTACTAAAGTGTATTTTAAAGTTCTAACAAATATGATCCATTAGGTCAAAGTCTGAATCTATTCTTTGTTAAAAGTTTTAGATTTCTGAATCTGAAAGAAGTAATTCCAGAGAAGACCACTTACAGAAATAAAGCAATTTTTAGAGAGATTTAACATTTTAAAGCTGGGGTACTGCAAGCAAACAGACTAAATATGACAACCTGAATGACTTCATTTAATATGGCAAATACTCAATATCCTTCTACATATTATCAGAGCCCTGACTGCCAAACAATGCCAAACCCTGGCAGAGCAAGAGCAACCTCCTGTTAGGGGTAATCAACATCCCTGCTGTCAGTTCAGAGTGCCAGTTTTTCAGCATTCACACCTCAAAACAGCACAGATACAATTCTACAGAGTGTAAGATCATCCACACACGTTTAGCTACTGAAAGCACAGCATATACACCCACTTTTTAGAGTATATGGACAAATATTCTAGCAAATGTCTACCCAAGTTAAATTGCTGCACAGATAGATGAACATGTGTGCATGTCACCAAAGTAGTAAATCCTACAATTAACGTGTTTAAAAGTAAATCAGGGATGGATACAGCTATTCCTAAGCATACAATGCAAACACTTTGCATTACCTTGCTTGCTTTTGATGGACTCTTACAAGTCCTTTGTGAAGTATCTGGGGACGGACATTCAGAAGTTGGCTCTGGATTTTCAGAATCAGGTTCTACAGAAAGAAAGCAGAAATAAGTATCAAAGTGGGAAAATCAAATTTTTGCAGAGATCACTAAGCACTTAATATTTGATTTTAAAAGAGCTATTAAAGCTGTTGTTAGACTATTGAATATGTCAAGTGTCATACAAGGTCATCTGCTTACTGACCTTCTGTAATTTCAGTGAAAGAAGGGACCTTAAGCTTCAACTGGGAAATGAGATTTGAATGAGATGGAGACTGAACATGAGACGGTGAGCATGGCCTACAAGGTGATTCTCCCCCTACAGATGAAGCAGACCCAAACACAGTATTAGAATTATTACAGTTTACCATTGGGGAACTGGTTAGATTTATAGATCTTCAAAACAATAAATCAACTCACCACTGTCCTTGTCTTTCCTATGATCACTGAGAAGTAAAGCTCTCTGATAACTTCTTTCTCTCACTTGTTCCACAGAGGTTGATGCAGTCCTGCAAGAGAAGTCCATTTTAAACTTAAGAGGAGGTACTCCCGTGGACCCAATTTAGGACAATGTGTATGCAAATACCAAGTCAGAGAAAGTTTACAGCGTTGGCTGCATGTAACCACCAAAAAACTGGTTGTGCATAAGGAATATTACTACTTAAGTGGTTTGTATCTATTTTCTCCCACTTTAAATACAGTGATTTCCTGCACCCTTGTTACATTAAAAACTGGCATTTCCTCTTATTAAGGAAGTTATCTGCAGATCTGTGAGTTTTTCTTTGTCTAAACAATTGAGAAGTAAAAAATAAAGGTCACAGCTACTAGTTAATAGTCTCAATTTGCAGAAAACTGTCATCTTCCAGAATTGGAAAGTCATCTTGTTTGTTCGTTGTTAAGAATCTGCTCTTTAATAGTGGATGCACAGCTGTAAATTGTTTACCACTACAAATGCCAACTGTTTAAAGTACTACACTTGAATTGCCAGACAGTGGGTATGCAATGACAGTCACATCTCTCTTACAAGCCATTACATCTCTCAAACACAACCAGACCAAGATCATCTTAAGTGACAGTGCTCCACAAAACTATTCTCCTTTCTGGCAAGGACATATGGCTTCACTTCACAATACTGCTGCACTGGAGTAAGTTTTGGTGCTGCTCTGCAGGGCTACTACAAAATCTAAGTAGCAAATTCTTCCCTGTTTAGCCTGTTTCCACAATTTAGTGCAGTAGCTTCTGCACAGTGAACTTAACAGCCACCTTTCAGTGGAACACTGAAGATTGCACTTATTTTCTCCCTTCAACTGGCTTTACAAATCTTCTTTTCTGGAATAGCTGGAGCATCTGACCAAAAGGATGTTCAACCCCTAAGCCCATGGTTCATCCCCACCACAGTTAGGCCTTCACTACAGCATGAAAACATCTCCAGGATTTAGTTTGCACTAGTAATGCTTTGGAGGCAGTGTCACCACAGCTGACCATCTATTTTAAAGCTACCAGAAACTCAGTGAGAAATTTGTGCAGTGTTTTACAGAGACTGAAGTCACTCTATCTCCTCCCTATCCACACTCCACCTCTTCTAAGGATCTGGGATTGTTTGGAGTATCTGGCATTGCATACACTGCCCAAATGGTCTGCAAACAAGAGAACCACTGGGCAGTCACCAACAGTGCTGTGTCACCACATGCTCCCACCTGAGCAGGAGCCACTGGCCTGGCTGCATTCAGCCCTGCACAGGACAATCAAGCAGCAGCAAACAGCCCACATTTGTTCCAGCCACATGAGAAATTCTCTTCAGCTCACAGACAAAGCAGTGGAAATACAAGGACACAAATACTCAAACCAATACCTATTTTGCCATCAGAAGATAAAAAAGCAGAATTAAAATAATTTAATAAATATCTTCTGGGTAATTCTTCATGTATTTGAATCATTATGAGGTGTCTGCTGTATTTCTAAAGAAAAAGGTAAGACAACTCTTTACTAAGCTGGAAGAAGGGCTTCCAGTCAGTAATCTGCAACAGCAGCCTCAATGAAAAATAGACTTCAAATACCAAAGAGTCAGATTTACATAAATAATTCTTCTGAACTTTAGTCCTGTAGTTTTGTGGCTTACCACTGAACTTCTGGTTCACTCTTCTCACTGGAGGAAGATTCCTTAATTGCACAGTTACTGCCAGTGTCTTCTGGAGCTGCATTATAAACAGTAGTTGGCAGTGGTAAAGGCAGGCTTGCAGTGTTATCAGTTTGCTCCCCATTTTCACCACTGTTGTTATAGCCATCACTAGCACCATTATTACTACTTGTGTTTCCCCCACCAGCAGCATGAGGAGATACAGTAACCAGGGGGAAGTTGTCTGTCTTGGAGCCACTTTTCCGAGCTTCACGTTGCCTCTTTCGGTACTCTAACAAGGACACCTAAGAGGAAAAAAAACCCCACAAATAAACATTAGAAAGGAAGTTTACCCATTTTTTTTCTCACAGTTTCTATTAAATGCACTGTATTTCAGCAAGATGTACCAAATAATTGGTTCTAAAAAAAGAAGGGCAGAGATTAATTGAAGATATTTCACCACATCTGCAGCAGAATTTATGAGTACTGAGCTACTACCAAGCATAAAGATGATATTAAGAAAATGTTTCTGCCAAGAGAAGAATTATGTGTTCTGCCTCAGGGAAGAAGCAGATGACACAGGTCAGCAAAAGGTCCCCTGCTGAAGTCATTCTGTTGGCTGTAGTTACAGGGGACTCTACAGTTTCTCCTGGAACTGCAGAATTTTATGGTCATACTGATCCAGTAAAGCTAATTTCAAGAGATGTCACATTCTGCTCTCAGACTGACTCCTTGCATGAGAACCCACTACCCCTTCTGCTTCATGTATCAAAGGAGTCACTAAGCTCTTCATGCCTTTTTTACACATGCAGAATTTGCAACTTACTTTTCCCAGTTTATTTTGAATTTGTCTTTACTGCATTTTAAGAGAGACTGATTAGGAATATATTTTTAAACTAATTCCACTACCAAAATCAATGACACATGGATTCTATTTCATGTATTATGTATATAAAATCACTACACCAAAGTTCCATAAAACAGAAACCAGTTTCAGTGGTTAGTAAATTGCCTTCCATGGAAAGAATATATATGTCCAGTTGTTTTCACTATGAATCTTCAGGTTTTGAAGTAGTAAGCTGAAATACTGACCTTCACACCCACTTTATTCAGTAACTATACTAGTTTGGTAAAAATGACATTTAATGTCTATAAATTTCTTCTACTTATCAACATCCTGCTCTGAACCATACAGCATCCAAACCAACAAACTAAAGTGCAATAATGAAAAAAAAAATTAATGTTTAACTGGCTTAATTCTCAATAAAATCAGACATCTATTTCTACAGAGAGAGAAAAAACAAAGCAGCTGCTCTGCAGTCCTAAGGGGTTTTCTTTGCTCGCAAACAGATCTATTAGAGACCCATCAGGGTCAGGGTAAAAACAGTAAAAAGTATCTGACTCTGCATAAAAATGTTCAGCTTAAGCACCAATCTTGCTTTACAACAATGCTGTATTATTCCCACATCATGTGACAGGGCCCCCCTAAAGAAAACTGCTTTAAAGGAAACTGAAATGTTAAGAAACCCACGTAGTGTGTGGCCACAATGTACAGGACTGTACTGATAAAGGATTTGTGTGACAATAAGAGAAAACAGGAGCAAATGTCCACAGAAATGTAAAAATATGCAAAAACATCCTGCAAAGACCTACCTAAGGATATTGCTGTCTTACATTTAAGAGTCTCCTACAAAATTCCTGAATTCTCACCTTTCACCTTAGGTGAGATCCAGCCCATCACCTCTTTTGTTATACTAAGGTTTCAAATTTTTGTGTGTCCCTGGAAATCCTAAAGCCCCTTCTTTCAGGGGTACAGGTGCAATTTTCTTGGTTGTTTCTTCAAACCAAGACTTTTATACAGGAATCCTGGGACTGGGAGGTCGGGGGCAGCCACACCTTTTTTATTGGAGAATTAGTGTAGCATAAGCTCTCAGCAGTAACCTGGAACAATCTTTGCCAGGAGGAGAGATGGGGAGGGTTACTAAAGTAGCAAGTGCTGCTGGGATTTGTGAGGACTAATTTAGCCTTCAGTAAAAGAAGACTGTCAAGTTACAGGAATTTTGGCTTATGTTTTCTTTACGGGATTGCCAGAACAGCAGGGCTACAGTAACACACACAAGCTCTATCAAACTCTCAGGGCTGTCACCAGGTAAGATCAGAGCTCCTACAATATTGCTCCATTTATGTCTCAGCTTGAAGCAAGTGAACAAAAATCCAGTTCTCATGGAGAACTACTGAAGGAAGACTCCACCCAGCAGGATGCTCCAGAGGACCAGGCATGTACAAGGGGCTGCAATGTGACCAAAAAACCCCAAACCCCATTGCGCAGAAAACCCCACCCTCCTCATCACTACTTCCATAAAGAAAATAAATCACACCTTTCAAACAAGAAAGATTACTAGAGTCTGTGATGAGACAGAACAGGCAAGCTGGTACACTGGAGACCATTGCCTCTCATCTTTGTCATCCTTTCTGCAAAGGGAGTCAACCTGACAGTACAAGGCACCCTAAGAATTATGCAAAGTAACTTGCAATCCTGGTTCGAGTTACCCATGACTACATCACTTATCTACAAGAACTGTCTCATGAGAGTAGCAAATTTAGATTGTGCTTCATTTTCAAACAATATTAAAAAAACCTGAAAAACCAAAACCAAATTAAGCCAAGAAAAATATTTCTTGGAACTAAGGATTTCTGTGCAGTTCTAACTTTAGAGTCTGAGTAGCATAAATCTGTTGTTGCAATTTCTTGCAGTAATTCATAACAGATGTTCACAGGATATGGTCTCTGTGATGCCAGTATACATTCTGTGTAACAGAATATTGTAACACCAAGTGGCATAAGGAACCATTTTCAAACCTGAAAAGCAATTATTTATTGGGCAACTCATTTAAGAATCATATGGAATAGATTTGTATCTTCTACGTTGAAAAAATAAATTTACTAATGGTTTTATGCAGCTTTGCTCTTTGCCCTTCATTATTTCTCCTGAATGTCTACTACACTGTAGTATGTAAATATGAGCCATCAGTTGGTTTTTATTACACTGGAATTCTCTCTGTTATAGAAATATAGCAGACAATGGAAGACAGACCAAATGATTCTTAAAATTATAACCTTTTTCTTTTGTGGAGGGTTCTGGGGTGTGCAATTTCCATCCATCAAATTGTCATTATTGACAGTCCTTCCAAAGCCAGGTGCAATTCCATCTTCTGAAGTACAAAAAACAGATGCTTCCATGAACATGCCTCTTCCATCGTCTTGAATCAGGCACTTTGACTCGCTTATTCTGAATCCACCTCCTACCTCCAACTGATGTGAAGGGGTCAAGTCCCTCAAATTAGAATTCATTGAGAAATTTACACCTGTCCTGTCAGGACTTTTTACCCAGGAAGAATAAATTGTGCCCCGTCCACAATGAGCAGTTTCTAATTGGCTGTTTGAATCAGTCCTATCATGTGTGGGGGCTTCCAGGTTTTTATGCAGTGCACTTTGCTCAATTACTTCGAGTCCCAGCTGGAGGTCTGACACAGATTCCATCTCTCCAGTGCACTGCCGTGTGACATCAGTCCTATTCCTTGGACTGGAATATCCAATAGTCTTTATTTCTTGCAGGCCCATTTCTGTCAGGTTGGAATTTCTGAAAGAATTCAGTGCTAGAATCGATGCTCTGTCATAACCCTGCATGAAGAAAAAACATATAACTATTCTTTCACATTTCATCAAACCTGCAACTATTTGACAGTCAAATGTGCCTTTAAGTGGGATTAAAGGCCTTCCATGTACCATGAATTTATTTGTTTTTAAGAAGCAATTCTACAGCCAAACATTTAGTTCTACTATTTCCACGTATTAGCATTTTAATAAAATGTACATTAACCAAAGTAAAAATAAACACTAAGCACCAGATTTGATTTATGACTGGCAGAGGAAGGGGAGGACCTTCAAAAGGAGCAAGTCCCAGGCCAGGAGGCTAGAAAGCACTTGCTTCAACATAAAAGCAATCCTCTTCAGTGTCAAAACCTCTATTTCAAAGAGGGAGAAGGATGGAGAAGTTTTTCCAAGACACCAGGGAATTTTTGGATGAAGCCCTACGGCAGGACACACACATCCTGCAGGCTGGGAGTACCCAGGCTTATTCCAACACCACTTGCTCTTCAACAAATCCACCACCTATGCTGACTTACCAACTTCCTGCTCTGCTCTCTCACTTTGAGCATAACTGAGATCAACAAAAACAATTAAGAAGTGCTGGTAACAAGGAGAAATGTTTACCTGAATCTAACTACAGCCTGGGAAGCAAAGTGTTCTCTTTCTGTTCCTATCTACAAATTGCAGTAGTTACTCCTTTCCATTACAGGAGTTGATCCTGATCCAAATCAGGATTAAGTGATACGAAGAGAAACCAGTTTAAAATAGAGAATATAATAGGTAAAGTAGAAATATAAAGCAGCAAGCAAGTAAAGCCTAAGGGGAAGCTACCCTTTAAATTCTCAGAAACTTGCAATGGTTGGTGAAAGCATTCACTAAGAACAGAGCAGCCATACAGGTGAAATTGAGGTACCACTTGCAGGCTCTGCAGACTTCCTTACCTCTTGACTGTAAGCTCGCCTTTTTATTTCTGGGGAACTGTCAGGTGAGGAAATATTCTAAATAGACAAGAAGAAATTGTAAGTCAATTTATTTTTTAGCCTAGAGAAATACCCCCCCACACACATTTTGGAGCAGGAGTACAAATACAGATTTACAATGTCTGAACACTTTCTCTGAACGCTCTAAAATTCATTAAAAATCTCACCTCAAAGTGCATGGTATTTCCATGTATACATGGAGTTACAGGAGTAACTGGTGAATAGATGGGTTTGTAACCATTTCGACAAGCTTCATCCTCTGATTTTACCCTGGGAGGAGTAGCAAACAACGATGGTTCGGAGGCAGTGATGTCAGCATGGGTTGGTGTGGCATAGGGAGAAGGAGTGGGTGTGGAGGTTTCTGAGAACGCAGACTCCAACAGCTGATACAGTCTTCGTTTTTTTAGTGGTGTGGTTAGATCTGTGTGTTAAAATTAGAAAAAAGTTACAAGATTTCTAGATATAACCATCATTTACAGTTGTTTAGGTACTTTATGTAATGAAATTGTGAATTCCAAACTAAAGAATTCTAACATTAAAAAGTCTCTGAAAGGCAGGCTTCCTGAGAGATGAACTTCTAACAGCCTACAGGCTTCCTGAAAAATAAACTCTTAACAGCCCACAGATCCATCAGTAACTGAACTCTGTGTGCTAGGATGCTGGGAAGAACTGTCTCTGTCTCCAGAGAAGGTAAAGTCAACTTCTACACATTTTAAAGACTGTTCAGCTAAAAGGTGGTTTTAGTGCACTCTGATTTTCTATTATGCCTACAAGATTACAGAGCTTTTCCCCTGTGTCCTACATTGGCCTACCAAGTTCTAAAGGGATTCTAAGCATATAGAATATACCCTGACCTCTTAATACTAATACCAAAACCATTAGTCTTTTGTTGACTATAAATGCAAGGAAATATAATGGTTTCTTATCTAATATACATTAAAAGGGTAAAAACTCTCAACCACTATGCAACTAAGCATTTCTTTCAAAGAAAGTATCAGGAAGTATCAGGAAAACATGCATATATCCCTGGAATTTTCATCAACTCATCACTTTAAAAAACACAGTGCTCCACAGTCAGCTACTTCAACATAGCTCTTATGTAGTGTATTTCCAAAAGCTTCACACCTGTTAAGGAACAGCTGTCATTCAGTAATAAAGGACTTTTATGTTCACCATTGATGGCCGGACTTCTAGATCTCTCTTGTGATGGTGAATTAAATCTATCAATCGTTGTTGAATTTTCTTCTTCCAAAGCCTGTTTCAACCAACGCTGTAATACAACCAGAAATTCCAATTAGTGACTTAAAACTTTAATGATGAACATTTCAAAATGTGTAACATGACTGGTTTGCCAAACAGCCTTTTTTCTGCCTGAATTTAAGCTAGTAAATAAAGACTTCTTTTTAATTAATGAGATAGAAAACCATAATGACGGGAAGCATTACCTTCTTACAAGAGCCAGTAATGTTTTCCACAGGTTCTTTTTTCCTCCTCTTCTCTGAAAGGAATGGAGAAGTAAAACGGATATAGTGCTTTGGAGTTGAGTATACATGTGGACTGTAAGTGAGACCAGGTAAAGAATTCAGCTGAGTAGCCAGAACTTCAGGGTCGGTGGTTATGCGTAGAGGCCTTTCTGGTAGAGTGTCTGAAGGCTTCCCTGCTTTATCACTCTTTTCACTTAACCATTCACTAACCAAGTGCTAAATAGAGAGAGAAAGAAAATTAGTGTTTTATGACTGTGTTTACCAGTGGCCTTTAAAAGTGTTTAGTCCAATTATTCATCTAGTGAACTATTACACAAACCAGAAGCAGTTTGTTTCCAGGCTCCAAGCTGAAGAATACCTGGCAAGAATGAGGTCAGTTTTACAGAAATCATGGGGACAGCACAAGAAATCAGTACAGATTTGCTTACACACCAGTTTGGGGGGGGTGGGGTGGGGTGGGTGTTTACTTATTTTCTTTTGTTGTAAACTAAAGAAATACTAACTAAAAAGAAAAGAACTAAAGAACTTAGTTCTTTTGTATTTAATGCAACATTAAGTAATATTACTATAATATTAAGGCTTTAACACAAATTATCATAATATACTGTATTTTGTCTTTCAAAAGTCCATTTTTAATTAATTGATTTTTAAAGCAAGACCTTCTCTGCACTTAGGGTACACTGGGTGCAATACAGAGTCATTCCACAGATACCTGAAGCCAAAATTTTACTGTACTTTTTTGCTGTTTCATAGTACTAAGGATGTCTTTCTTCTTTTCTGCTATGCAACAATAGGCAAGAAAGGAAGAAAGGGTCTAGTGTTCCCCATCAAAAGAATGTAAAAGTGATGCAAATAAGCAGTGTTACAGAATGACCCAGGTACCTTCTGGAAAAAAAAATTTCGAAATTATGTTTGGGGGTTTAAGATAAAAAACATCTCAAAACTGTTATTTTTCTTCTGACGAGAAGTTTCGACCTATGACTTCCTTCCCTTTTTCCTCCACTTAAAATTTTCAGGACTTCTTGTAAACCACACTCTAAATACTTTAATGCATTCTGTGAATTTTAAAGCAGAAAACTGTAGTGCTTTAGTTGCAGTTGCAGACTTAGGATTTCTGAGTTTCTTTTAATATTGTGCCATTTTGTACAAGTTTTTTGCAATGCATTCTAATGGAAAGAAATTTAAAAACAAAGCATTAAAGACTAAAGAATTTTCCCTCCAGACATGCACATACACTTGGGGTGCTTAGATCTATTCACTTCAGAACAGACATCTGAGAAGTACTAGAAGTTAGTGATTTCCTTGGAGATATTCTTTGCTATCTGAGGCATAAAATGAACAAAGGAAAGAAAGGCAACTTTTATTTCCCTGGGTTTTTCTTTAAATCCAGCTTTAATTATGTTCTGGTTATGTATATTATTGCACCCATTTAAAAAGCCCATTTAGAAAACATTTTGTTCCAGAATTACTCTGAAGATGTATTTTGGAAGTGTCTTAAATCCAAACTAACTTCTGCCAAAGGATACACATATTTTAATCTATTACCAGCGAGTGGCTATACAATGGTGATTGTTCAAGAAATGAGTAAACACTTAAAAAACCCCATACATGCAATTGCATCCTGATGAAGCAGCCTGTAATTTTTTTTAAAACACTGTTAAGAGCCATATTTTCCCCATCTGTTAAGAAACCTACCTTCTTTGTTTTCGGATACTTAGTAGGGCATTTACTAAGTGCTGGAGCTTCTGTTTCAGTAACCATTTCTGTAACAACAGTTTCTGTTTCAGGCTCAGCTACCAGTGCAGCATTCTCAGTTTCATTATGCTGTGAAGTTACTTCCACATCAGGAGAGGAGGGCTGGATATCTGAGCACATGCTGACAGTCCTGTGTCGCCTGCGCTGCTGCCCAATGTGAGTTCTACTCCGGGAGAAGCTTTTTCTCTGTTTAGCTCTATTAACTTTGGCTGGGGTGGGCTTGGTGGCAGCTTCTTCTTTTGCCGGTTCCTGGGACAAGACAGAAGTCTAGTAAACAGACCCTATACACATTTAGAGCTACTTATCTTTCTTAGGGAAAAAAAAAAAAAAAAAAAAAGTGAATTTCCCACTTT
>VYXF01012142.1:21236-42710 GCA_013397295.1 Polioptila caerulea | reverse complement strand
TTTCCACTTCTTTTACAGGTCCAAAAAGTCTCAATCTCATTTTTGTTGTCAGAACTACAATACTTCTCTCCTTCTTGAAGGCAAATGACAGCATTTCCTGTAGTTTCCTCTCAAGCACGTGCTGTATCATCAGCAGTATTCTCATACACCCATCTCCAGTCAGATCCTGACAGATGTGTAAGAACTGACATCCATTCATCCATAAGCTAGAAATCAACTGCTTATATCATGATGTCTTTCAGGTCAATATTCTTTTTGCAATTCGTAGTTTACTAGGTGTTTAGCTTTGTCACAAAAAGTACTTAAGAGAATGCTGACACACAGCTTAGGGAAACTACATGGACTGAGAATCATTATATGAGAGTATTTGCAAACTAAGAAGCATCCATTAATAGAGTTAAAAACTGTTTATAAAATATTAAGTATCATCTGCAAGAATTCAGAAAAAAAAAAAAAAAGACTTTACCTAAACTCATTCCCTTTAAAGTAACAGAAAGATTATAACACTATGTGTTCCTGAAAATCCCACTGAAGAAACAAATTGTTCTCCACTGGTTACAGAGGGTACTTAAGGACAGTCACCTCCTGTGGCTAAAGTCAACACTGATAAATGCTTCTATCCCGAGCTTCAAAGACAGACTGAATTACACAGCTGGGATGTGTGCATGTTTGCATAAATTCTTGTAACTGAAATTATTCCTTAAAGAATTCTATACATATCTTTTATGGAAAAAAATTCAGGAGCTAATAAAATACAACATCAACCATACAGATTTTGGTCACATGTATTTGAGTTCAGAGGGAGAAAAAAGAATTCATACATCTTAACATGCAGCTCACCATCCAAATTGACAAAATATGCAATGTTAAAAGCTAGCTTTAAAATAAAGTTCCAGATAACTACCTGAATAAATTCAGCATCATTGAGAATCTGTGCTTCCTTGCATTCTGATTTAACCTCTGTTTTTGCTGTGCTGATTCTTTCCAAAGCCTGTTCTCTTCTTTTTTCTCTTTTTTCTAGTCTGGCAAAAGCTTGCAGGATAGCTTCCATTTTCCGTTCTTCTCTTGTCTGATGGATTTAATAATCATGATCAGTTTTAGTCATAATCTTTCATATATGTAAATATGTAATTACTCTCCTATTTTTTAAGTACTTCAAAACCTGTTCAATGTATATCTGACATGAAGATCAAGTTAAGCAGAAGCTCAGATTTAAAGGGACATGTTACAATCACTGCAAATATAAGACTTCTGAAGAGATCCATAGCATCCATACCAGCCTGACAATTTTTTGAATACTTAACAAAAAAAACCCAAAAAACCCCAACGTTTTAAGATTCTACTTTTAACGCCATCCTACCAAAATCTGAAAATTAGGATTTCTGAGGCTTTTTATTTTATTTATATTCAATTCCTACTTTTTATTTAAGTAGGGAATTCAAATAAAATAGGGGAAAATCTTGATTCCCAATGCTATCTATAAAAATGGCCATTAAAAATAACAAGCAATATTAAAGAGCAAATAATGAGATCTAAAACAGGCATTGCAGAAATCATCTAAAGACACTAAAAAAAAATATACACAATTGAAGATAAAAGCAGATTTTTGTCAGAAAGCAGTGATAACCCCAGATGAACTGTTCTCAAATAGCAAGCCTTGCATTTTAAGGATAAGTTCATGTAAGGATCTGACCATGCACATGCGCAGATTGTACAAGCCCACAGAGGCAGCAATTAGCATCAGAAGAGCAGGTGTCACTAAGCCTTAATGATGCCTTTTAGGCAGCTACTTGCTTCCCAACTTACCATCTTCCTTTTCCTTTCTGCAATCTGCTCCTCTGATTCCATTTCTACTTCATTGCTAATGGGAGTTTTTTCTTCTATATCATCTATAAAATCTGGCTCCTGGAAGATGGAAAAGACTGTTTTACAGAAGTTCTACTCTTCTTGCAAACTAGAGTGAACTAAAAGCTACACAGAACTAAGAATCCTCAGATCACTACATCAAAAGTAACCAAACCAACCAATCAGGATGAAAGTGCTCCATCTCCACTCCCTCATCCCACCAAGTAAAAAGGAGTACCAGAATTAAACCTTCGAACCAAAGGAAACTTTTGGACACTAACAATGGCCACTGCTCTAACCACTTTATAATCACTTAAACAGTTAGATGCTTTATATTATACCCCCACAAAAAGTAGTATTACTTTTACTGAAATGGAATGAATGCCAAAGCAGATGTTAACAATTACAAAGAAGTTTTTCTCAGCTCAGAAATGTATTCAACTGAAGAACATTTTCCATTCAAACACTTACTATATAATCTAATGACAGTGCTGTATCCTATGGAAACACAAAAGTTACCTAACAATGGTTTTCTGTTTTGAAAGAAAAAACAAGCACGAAAGCAGAACTTGGAAACTAATAAAGTGTTCACTAGTCCATTATGCAATTTCACTTTTACATGAAGAACTAGACAAGGATTTAAAGTTTGTCTTAAAATACATGTCTAAACTTAGGAACCAGGCAACTAGTTGGTTTTTTCCTGGGGTGATAGATATGATGCTGCTGTTAAGAAAATGTATAGGTACTTTTAACACCTTATTTGTCCCACAATTCCTACTCTTCAGTTTTGAAAACAATACAAGTTCTCCTGTGACTGTGCTATGTAAGCACTGTACATTAAATTAGAAGATCAGGAGAAGATTCCATATATCAGCTATCACTTCTTGAAAACATGATACAAAACACAAATCAAAAATCACTTAAAATGAGAAAGTTCAAATACTACCTCTCTGGAGACCATAATTTTTGCAAGTCACATGCATGCCTTCTGGACTTCCAGGCATTTTTAAGCTATTTAGCTACTAACATGCCAGAACAATTTATCATCTTAGGAAACCTGGGTGTCAGGATGCTCATTTTCGCCTTATTTCCTTCAGTCCAAAAATGATGTTGAAAGAACTAGGAATTGCTCCCTCCCAGAATAACTTCCTTTTCTCTGCCCCAAAATCATCATCAAAAACCATCATACCAAAAAAAAAAAAAAAAAAAAAAAATAAAAAAATAAAAAAAAAAAAAAACACCNAAAAAAATAAAAAAAAAAATCACTACCACCACCACCACCCTCCAAATGAAGAAATATAGACAGTTACTAAGGTAACAATCTAATCATGAATCATGTTAAACAGTTATCTTTAATAGTTTCTCTGCAAAATTAATTATGTATGTCATGGACCCCTCCCAATACTTCTTTCAAACTGACATGTTCAAAAAAAGTCTTAATTTAAAATTTACTATCGCAGTACATTACCAGGCAGCTTTTCCATACCACCTAGATGTTAAGTTTCACAACACACTTTCCTCCTCCCAACTGAATTAAACACAGAGCTGCAGAGCTCCATTAAAAATGGAGCTGCAGTCAACACTCAGTATTGTTGGCTGGAGTTCTGTTCTAAGGGCAGAGCTATGTACTGCTGTGTTGAAAATACTTCTGAGTAACATGGGCAAACTAACCAAAAGACACTTCAGGATGGACTGGGAGTTCCTGAAACTGTAACATGAGGCTTCGTATCAGAAAGTCACAAAGACATCCAGAGGAAAAAAGTCCAACATACCTTTAATTGCAACAGAATATTAACGAAAACTGAAAAGAATATATATAATTTTAAACAGCTTATCCATCATTCTGACCTTTTGATAAATCTCCACACTGCTTTTCAGTGACTTCTTGAAATTCCTTAAGTAGCTATAAAAGGAGAGTATCTGTATTTAAAAGCTTTTATTTCTGGGCATCTTTTTGTCAGTACCTGATTATTAGAAATGGACAGTCTGAGGGGAGAGAGCTTCCTCTGTTTATTATCTGCAATTTTCATTTTGGTGGCTGCTCCTTCACAATCCAATGTGATGTTCTGATTTTGAGTCTCCTTTTCTCTTGAAACATCTTTCTCCTTCTTTCCCTTTTTCCTTCTAGTTTCATATCCAGTATTGATGTTTTCTGTAGGCTCAGACCGTCTGAGAACTGGACACTCAGGATTTTCTTTGAGGCAAGCACAATCCACTTTGTATTTACTGCAAGTAATTAAATGCAAGGAGGCGTATTTGATTAGGTTGTACAGCAATGAGACCCTTCAATACTAAAGCACTGATATTTCACATTAAACATCTGCTATAATGCAAACCAACCACGTTAAAATGCAGGTGACTCAAGTTTTCACCACAACATACAACACTACTGTAATTCAAAAACCTTATCTATCAGTTAATTGAAGTTTTGGCTTCTTTAGCTTTGCCACACAGAATTCTTTTAAATTCAAGGTTAGTATTTTAATTGAAAGTTAGTTAGTATTCTGCTTGAAAGACAAAAGACATCTAAAAGCCTGAGTATAATCCTAGGTGGAAATATAACCAACACAAAACAAACAGACGTGTGCATGGAAGTCAGAGTTCATTTTAGATGCAAAGATGACAGATACAATATACAGCACAAGCACATGAAACTCAAGAGTCACTTCATACCATTTTAAGCTCCACTTGGATACACAGGAAATGTTACTCAAACACGTTCAACTAAAAGGGACTGAAGGTTGTTTCAGGTACTAAACAACTACAATATATTTTTAAAAAGGAGTATGTCTGCTCTTAGCAGTGCTGAGTATCTTGAGATAGTCTGAAGCCATGCTGACTACCACAGGTGCTCTGTGGTCATTCACAGTTCAGGTCAAGCAGCAAAGGAATGTCTGTGCAGCACTGCATCCAAGCTGGCTTAAGAGCAGGCCACAGAAATGCAGCAATAAAAACATACAACTCTGCCCACACGCACATTGTTCATTGTAAATGCAGTGCCTAAGGAGCCTTGTGTTACTAAAACATGCAAGAAAGTAAATGATACAAACCCAAAGCCATTCTGAATTGCAAAGTAACTTAATAAGCATTAGATGTATTTTAGAACAGCATTCTCAAATACTTACCAATTTCCATAATCAAAATCAAATGCTATGGTAATCTCTGCTCCCTTTGGAATGTTATGGATGGAGTAAATATAAAGATGAATTGTTCCATCTTCAATTACGTGCCTCACCTACAGTCAAGAGAATTTCATTTTATTATCATGAATTACTTTCAAATTCTTGTATAAAAATTGTAGGGATTGCTCAAATTATCAGGAATCTCAAGGAAAAGGAGATTCCTAAGTAAATAAAACCTAGTTAACTTTCCAAACGTGCTCACCTCTGCATTTGGTGTACACGAACGTCTGATAAACCGAGCTTCATTTCCAAAAGTCCGTGCATCAACACACATTTCTAGCCCATGGAATTTGGAGTAAAACAAAACAAACGGGTATGGCCTGAAAAACACAAGAAAATTGTGTATTTTATAATTTCTGAAGACGCTAAACAGTGCTTATTCTTCTTATTAGTCAGCTTTGTAACATGATGCTTGACACAATACACCAAATTTGGAGGTTAATCTAAGAATGACATGCTTATATTTAAGCCTCATGATTTTAGCAGGTACATTACCCAAACATATTCTCAGAATACCTCAAGAGAGAGTTACAGCCCTGTATCATCTGCACAGGATCTAAAGGGAGAACACTAACAGAGAGCAAGCACTTGACATGTAAGACACACAGTTTTAAGTCTTTCAAATTTCTTAAACTTTTCTTATGACAGGCCTCAAAATGAAACTCAGAAATTTATATGCCACATAGAATAATTTTTGAAGAAAGTAAGACCACCATATCCCTGCCTAACACCAGCAGCATCACTAGCACCAACCCTCCTCAAGAAAAGGGGCATACAAATATTTTGCGAAGTCGTGCTTTAAGTTCTCTTGTGCCAAGGAACCCTTCCATCTTTACTGAGAAAAAGCTGTGAGTTCTATCTCCTCCAACAGGCCTTCTGCAAATTCCCAAGTAGGTGTGTTCATGCAGTTAGTGGCAGCACTGAAACCAACCCACAGGGACAAGGAAGCAGTCACACATAGCTGAGTAAACTGGAGAACTCTGGCAGTAGAACAGCCCCAAGCTGACCTCAGTCCAATTTCATTCACAGCCTGACGGACTTAAGAGTCCATTTCTCTCACAAAAGATAAAGCCTTTACCATTAATATATGAATTATTTTAGGATGGTAGAACCTGTCTATTTCCTGGTTTAAGGTGCACAACTACACAACTGAGCATACAGGAATCCAGTAATTAGGGAGGAACAAAAGAGAGAAGACTAGCTCCTGAACAAATCTGTAAGGATACCCAGAAGAGAAAGAGACAGAAAAGGTTCCAGCTGTCATTACTTTTCATCAGACAAAGTCAAATAGAAGACACTGTTGGTAACTAAGATCCACTTGTACTTGATCAACAGTTCCACAGACACCAGTTTAACAATTACTTTACTCAAACATTAGGAATGAACAAACCTTTTAAAGAAATATCCATTAGCTTCAAACTGTTCTCTCAGCATGAACTTTCCTCTGTATTCAATAATAAGTGCATCGGGAGGCAAGTCTTTGGCAGCCTTTAAAATTTTCTTGTTTTTTTGCACATAACTCTGTAAAGACATAGATTCATTTATGCATTTTCACTTTCTACCATTTTTCCATTATTATTAATAGCAGATTATACTTTCACAATTATTAAGCAATTTTATACGAACTAAAAAAGCCCCTCCTTTTTGTAATTAAATCTCCAGACTGAACTGACCAAGCTGTCCTGCTCCCCTAGTGATGCTACTAGTTACCAAATTAGACAAAAGGAATGTTTTGGCCCTAGCTCTCCTGGACATGGCTGAAACCCAACACATTCAAGTTATAATTCAAGTACTACAGCCTTTAGTGCACTTAACTCTCACCATGACTAGGATGAACTGCTGCATTGTTTTGCACAACACTTTCAAAAAGCTTCAATTCTTTTGAACAAAACAAAACATGCAGACATAAAGCAACATTCACAATTCATTCAAGGAAAAACAGAACAGCGAAATAACATAATAATTAGAAAAAAAAAGAATCCTGAGAGAGTTTCCAAATTCATTTTCATATCTTTGTATGGAAGGATGGCTTTAATTAAAAACCAATACATACCCTGGCAATTAGTGAACTCACACCTCTCATAACTGTCATCACCAATCAAAAAGGAAGTAGCCTCTATGTAGGCAAAAGGCTCTGTAAGTAGGGATATTCCTCTAAGGAGGGTGTCCCATATGCCATGATGGTCTTTGAGAAAAAGAAGCTTCCATTAATCTGCTACAGTAACTACTCCTCAAGATTTCTGCTACAAAATGCTAAGTCTTTTACATGGCTCTGATTTTAGGCCTGTAAGTAACTGGTAAGTTACTGGTAAGTAAGGCTAGAAAAAGGCATTGCACAATTTCTTCATAAACTAGAAATTACAGGATCATGAGTTAAAAAAAAAAAAAAAAAAAATCAGTACCAGAAACATCACCCATGAACATCCAGAACACTTACCACACTTTAAGAAAAATGTAGACAATTAACATCTTGATACACATAGCAAGGGAAAAAAAATAAATTCAGTTTCAATGATTCTTTCTACTCTAACCACTCCAGGTATCTCTCACAGAGAAACAGCAAAGTTGACCAAAGCTGACTGTGTGTCAAGAGACAGTCTAAGGGCAACCCAATGCTCAGGCTGAGTCTAACACCATAGCTACTTTTTAGGATAGATAATATGTAAATGCAAACATAACCAGGGTGGTACAGCATGTATAAAAATCAGTTATAAATTCTGAAAAATATGCTCTAATTCTAATGCTCAGATCTGGTGAGACAAGAAACAGAAAGGGAATGTGACGTCCCTTTTTTTAGTGTTTTCTCCTGTGTTTATTTTTGTTGGTTTGGGTTTTTTTTTTAGGCATCTAACGTCATGGTACCAACACAGCATGCAGTAACACAACAGGGCACAGCTCATTACCTCTACCGGAGGTTTGAAAATCAGATTGCTGGTGCTGACTTCTTTTTTGTCATTTCCATTGCCTAATCTGAGAGCTATTTTTTGTGCCTCCCTCTGGACACCTTCACTGTATTGGTTATTATTTGCTTCTTCATAACGATCCATCCATGCCTTGATTTTAGTTTCCCATCCAAAGTTCGAACTGTCAGTAGGATCAATCTCTGGAGCTGAGCCCTAAAAATTGAAGTAAGTGACCACATATTAGAAGGTGAGATAGTAAAATGAAAAATTCTACAACAAGACAAAACGATGGGCAAGTGTGCCACTGATTTACAGTTTGGGTTTAGCAAGTCTGGTATATTATAACTTCATATTACTTAAAAACATTGAGCTAAATTCAGTCCCATTACATTTGTCCTTTCAAGAATTTTATTATTTAGTAAGTATCACCCAAGTTCAGGAATACTTTTCCTCCTCAACAGTGATTCCTGCTCTTAGTGGGATGAGAATGGAGAGTGACATTGTTTCCTCCCACAACTGCAACGCATCACGAATCTAAGTGCAGGAGTTGGAGGGTCAGATCTCCCTGCCCACTCAACTTTTGTGAACATATGCAAATACAGAGAACTCCAGCTTTTATCTTGCAATACACAGACTTGATTTTCCCCTTTCAACTTCAAAGGTCATGCTGCATCTTTTCTTCTGCTACATAACTTACTAAACTTTACTAATTGTACACCTGCTACGTTAAAGTTGTGACTCTAATGTTACAGGCTTTGCACATAAAATTTTTCTCTCCTTATCTGCTCCTCACTATACAATTTTCTTCTGCAGTGCTTCAGATCCGTTCACTTTTAAAGAAAGTGCCATTGTACCTCCAGACCTCACAAGCAGCAGCCAGGCTGCAGCCAACCAAAGCTCCTTACGGACAGCAGCAGCCAGCCAACGTTCCCTTTTCTATCCACCTGAGCAGAGACACTATTAAACATTAATAAAACACAAGTAGTTCAGCAATTCAATTTACCTGTTTACATTTCTTCTGTGCATGAAGAAAACCATACACACAAACAGCATTTCAAAGGTGTGATGCTAAGACAACCATGAAAAAACAATGGAACCTTTCAAGAACCATAATAAAAAAACCCCACAGAAGTAAAGAGATTTTTCTTTCCCAATTCTGTCTGCACTGTTTGCAAGGCACATCTTACACATTTGAAGCGTAAATTGCATCCCACTTGTTTTTATATATACCAAGCATGAATGAACTATAGAAATACCTAGCTCTCACACCATGCACATTTTTATGTCACAGAGAATTTAAAGACTGCTGTAACATTTAAATCTTACAAAGCAGACATCCCAGTATGATTCCCTCACACTATGCCAGTATCAGTGAGTAAAATCCCACTGGATATACAGAGTCCATCAGGTGTAGATGGAGGTTTGAGCAGAACCACTAACTTTGCTTTCAAATTCAATACAGCCATTTCATTATTTTGCTGCTGAACAGTTATGAAAAGCTGGAGCCACTAAGTTCAAGTGAGGTGTTCACTCAATTTTACTCCCTTGCATAGCACACATGAGCCCAAATAAATCCACTTGCTCTTGAAATAAAAATTTGCACTAATTATTTCAGTTAATTTCGCAGGACAAAGATGTAGTGCTCACACCTTAATTTAAAATCACTGTGATGCATACATAATGTATGAGTTACCAAGAAGAGAACACTGTAGCGCTTAGTATAGCTCCATTTATACTCTTGATGCTTATTATTTAAGTAACATACAGTAAAGGTCTGAAACAAAACCCAAACAAAATCACATTACCTTTACTCTTGAAGATTTTCTGGATCCTTCTCGAAATGCCTGGAATAAAATTAGATATTCATATTCACTGGAGGAAATACAAAATCTCTTAAGGAACTGAAAACCAATTAACAACTTTTCAATAAAACATGCAAGATGAAAACAACAGAACAAACTATGCTGGAATCTCAAGAAGGTAAGAGGTTACATCTCACAAATATATTATAAAAACCAATCCAGCATTCCAACCTAAGAGCACAGTAGTCAGGTACCTCTACTCTTCTCTCACATTACAACTTGATTCTCCAGAATTCCAGAATCCAAGCCAAAATATCAGAGGTAACAGAAGAATACATGGCAATAGATTTGTATTGAAAATTGTTCAATCAAAAAAGGAAACAGTTTATTAAAGATTTCAAAAAAAGAGATCAATAACTTATTCCGACTTTCAAGTTTTAAAGAACAAAATTCTCATCCAAGCCAATGAAATTAATTATGGAAACCACATGCTTAGGATGTTTCATGTACTTTACTTCTTCACAAATGTTTTGTCTTCACATATATTACACTGTTTATACATCTGTAGCTAAACAGTATAATGTCAGTATTTTTTACTCTGTTCAGCAGCTAACTTTCTGACAACACACTTCCACACAATTTCTACTCAAACAAATGGAGTCACATCAGGACAACTGATGGCAAATATTTCTGTACTTAAAACCAGGACAAATGAGGACTTTCAAGGAATTCTTCCTTGGGTATCCTGAAGCTTGTTCTGCACCACCTCTAACTATTTCAAATGGTCCAGTAAATGCAATTCCTGTGGTGAGATTCTGCCTCAATTGTAGAACTGAACTTGCCCAGGCAGGATATATTAACTTGAAATAGGGAGCAGTCATGGGGGTTAGGCACCCAGGAAGACTATCCTTTACTGCAGAGTAATAAATTTCAAGCTAAAACCAGGTAGTAAAATAGTCTGATTTTTACATCAGTGTCTCTTGGTAAGAAATGTCACATAGCTATAATTTATAACACAAAGTAGTATTACATAGAATTACATTCACTTACTTTTTTACATTTTGCTATGTTCTGTTCTTTCTCTCCACTTTTCTTCCTCTTCTTATCATTGACTTTTGTAACTCTTGTAGCAGTTAAAGTAATTGTTGTTGGTGTATGTTGATAAGCAGTATACAGTTCCACAGGAACCTCATCACCACTCTCTGTTGCACTGGTGTCCCCATCTTTAAAACAAAGAATATTCTGTAAATAATCAAATACTACAGAAAGAACATTCACCAGTTACTCTATACCTGCTTTCAAAACACTGAAATTCATACTGACAAATGCTCCAAGCACTCGTATGCAAAATTCACCAAGAGTTGCAACAGCATGAAAATGAAGGACCAATGAGAAACTGGTAATTAAAAGAGGTTTGTAATGCAAGGTAAGAAAAAGGTACCAGATTAAATTCCATTCTCTGAATAGAATTAATTATCATATTCCATTTTAAGCAAAATTAGAATCAGAACAAAAAAGGTAAGGTCTTTTAAATCATTCACTTATATATAGCTTTTACTTGTAATATGGCATTTGGATTCTCTCAGATGACTGTATTCTAGAAAGGATTAAAATTAATGACTGACCAGCATTTCTTGTGAAGCTCAATTAATCACATGTAAGTCATAATCAACTATTTCAGCTGCAATTTGCACTGTCAAGTGCCTTTTTCAGGGTTAATATGTCAATTTAGCCAAGAGCCTTTTGTACTCAAAATCCCCTAACAGAAACATTCTGCTACTCAGGGACAGAAAAGAGATGGTCAGACACAAACTGACAGATACTTTTTCTTTGTGCTTTGCTCTCACAGACCTGAAGGCCAATGCCCAAAATTTAGCATACATCAGCATTTATGTCAGACAAACACACATCCTGACCTGAAACAGGATTACCCTAGTTCTGTCAAGATGAAAGGCTGTGAAGGATGGGAAGGATTGGAAGAGAGATGATGCACACAGATAAGAGAATGCTGTTTGCATGTGCTCAGTACAGGCTTCTCAGATTTTAGCAGCTTTTCCAAATTTTCTGTGTTCAGTAAATACACGTCACACTAAGCAAAACTTCCTCATACAGCACAGAAGAAGGCTTTACAAATACTTAATATGAGAGCAGAGGAAACATTCCTTCTGATCTCAGAAGGATCTTGCTTTAATCAGTGCTCTCAGCAGTCCTAATTCTCAAAACCTTCTTTACTAAATAAAGAACTCCAGCTACTGGTTACTCTGGATTTTTCCTACTCACAACATTCCTTAACAGGATTCTTCCGTGTATAGCAAACAATCCCATTTTACTGTCTTGGCTATTCTTTTGAACACCTTATCAGACACATAATTATACTTCATAAATTAGGAATTGATGATGTTTTCTGAACGTGTTTACATCTCTGCTGAGACTATTTTCTAAACAAGCATAGAAAGCACACAGAAACAAGAAATGTCTAATCAAAGAAGAAAAAATAACAGAATAACCAATGCCTGAGAAACTGAAACCCCAGAACAGAAATTTAAAATTGTCAGTGTCTGTGGTCCAAACACTAGTGCCTACAGAAATATGACATCACAGTCACACACCTCTCCCCCTTGCCCCAAACCCCACAAAATACTGTCTTCCTTCGGGAAGCAACATTTCAGTGTTGTTGCCTACACTGTGTTCTAACTTACTGTAAAGAATAATTTCCTCAACTGAACATGTAATTACATGGAGTTGTTTTGAGACACTCCTTCCTAACCTACATAACCTGCTTTCACTTTGGAGAGCCTTGGTAAAGCATGCTAAGGGGAGATGTTGAGTTTGCAGGTCAGAAGCAAGATAGAAACTCTCCAAATTTCACAAATTATGGGCCCAAGTTCATTTACCCATAAACAGCAAGTGATCTCGACAGCACCAAACTTCAAGATCAAACAGCTTAAAGCAACATCCTTGTGTAAATTATACATCTAGACATTGTATCTTAAAAAAAAACCCCAAAACCCCAAAACACCCCTGAAACCAACTTCCCAACCAAACCCAAAGCATCCAGTATACAACTGAGTAGGGGCTTAACAAAGGTGCTCACTTCACTGAACCATAGTAGGTAATCCCCCACACCGTAAGCTGCACCACAACTGGACTTTTACATCAAACAAACCCAAATCAACATCTCCTGCAACCACAGGCCCCAGAATAATGGGCTAAAAATGTTGCCAATAAAATAGGTGATGTGGTTACACATAAAAGCTCAACACACACTATTTTCTATCAAGTGAAATGTTCAATTACAAGCTCTTTTCTTGAAGCAAACCAACTGATCGACTACTTTCTCCCCACTGTTTACCTCTGGATGAAACACAGCTAAGCCAGCAACTCTTTAGACATCTTTAAAACAAAAATACTATACTCTAAAGAATTCTCATATCTAAATGAAAAGCCCAACATATATATATATATATATTATTCATCAAAGAGCATCCAAATTATGCAGTCTTACCTTTTATCAAACACCTGTAAGTTACTAAATATTAAGTTAAAAGTAACATTCTGCTTCTGTTAAGTATCTAAAACATTGAAACATCCATTTAAATTGATGCCACTTTTGCTTTTCCTACTTTAAATCAGTGAAAATTGCCCATTTTACTAATATCTCACATCGTTTATATCCAAAATCACCAAGTCCAAGTAAACTGTACTGCAGTCAATGTAAAGTGCATTCATCCAAGCTAAATGGAAATTAAGAGGTGTTAGCACGGACATTTAAGTTATGTATTATAAATCACAGTAATCAATACTGCACTGTGACATTTTAGATTCAAGAGAACCAGAATTTGCCTTTCTTTTTAACTGTTATGATACTTTTGCTTTGCCATTTATTATTTCTTTCCTACTGAATGCATATAACAGATTCAGAATACTGATCATCAAGACTGAGAAGGGTTAAACTAACTTCAGAAGGTAAGATCTTGTCAGCTCCTCCCAAGATTTATAATCTCTCTTCCCTTAAGTTTACAGTAAATGATAAGATAGTGCCTACAAATCCCAAGAGATTATTTAAATAGCTCAGATCACCAACTTCCCCTATTCGTTATGAAAATTCAAGTTTAACCTCACAGTATTATCAGACCACTCAGTGAACTCATTAACTCCAAACGAGTTACAAATCTACCTGTTCTACTATTTTAACAGAATCAGCTAAACTAATTTCAAATTCTAAAAATGTTTAAAATTTAAAATTCATCGACCTAGTAGGTCAACCAAAACTGTATAAAATAAGCCTAGTTTTGTTAAAATGAAAACAGACAAAACAAAAAATGATTGTGGTTTTGTAAGTAGGTCATTAATGCCTTTAAGGCATTAATGTGTCAACTGCATCAAGAAGCACAGCTGTGCCACACCCCCCCCAGACTTTCTGAAGCCATATGAAGTGGGAAACAGGACCACATCTACATGGTATTTTGAACAGAAATCTTAAAATACACATACACACTCCACTACTTCAGAGACATGATCTGGAAACAAAACATATTACATTTACATATTACATTACATTTAACTCCTCCCAAGTTATTACTTTTGTAACAGAGCTTGAAAGTATCAGCTGTCAACCAAGAATTCTACAACACACTTTGGTTGGACAGAACTCCTGACAAGTTAGGCCAGATGAGTTTTGAAATCCCCTGAACAGGTATGAGAACTACATGCATAAAATACATAGACTGAAACGGGAACTTGCACTACATTACACCTTGGTTATCAAAGGCAAAAACCCCTCAAAACATCATTATTACCTACATCGTGTTTTAACCCAATTTAGCAACTTTTCCCATTGTCCAAACAAACCCAGAGCCATATCAAAACACCCAACCTACATCCAAGAACTAGGATTTCTTCCTGAAACTTTTTTCCAGAATGGAAGTAGACTTAGAAATTCTCTCTCATCCCAGAAGAAACTTAAGGCTTTTCCATCTTATTTTCAGCACCTTAGTCAAGGGAGTTATAGTTATTAGAAAAGCAATATTGCTTATAAAGAAACTTGAACATTGTTCAAGAGACTGAATTACTCCACACTGCTATTAAAAAAACATAGTGCTGAAAGCCATTAATAAAACATGTGGAACTATAACAATTCTGATTTGATGCTATCTTGGTAACAATATAGTCAAGTAAAAGGCATTGATTTACTGAACCTTACATACTGAAGGCTCTCAAAACTGTAGGAACCGTGTATAATGCACTCTTCTGTATATGTAATTTATACTTATTTTATGACCTTTCCTTAGTAAAGAGCTTTAAATTTTACTCACCTGACATATTTTCCCTTTTCCTTCGTTGCAACAGCACTGCTCTTTCTTTATCCAAACTCCTGAAATTAGAAAATAAATCAGTGCATTTAAGTATTAAAACAGACCTCTAGCATAAACAGTAAACTAACTGAATGTTCAGATACTTAGAAAAACATCAGTTGTGCACTGATGCATTCCGTTTTAAGAGTTCAAAATCAACAAAACTACTTACCTGGGTTGGCAACGTTCACACAGATATATGTCAGGAATGTGCTGTCTGTCAATCCCCATGCAGTCAATATGCTGCCAGACACTACAAAAACACCAAAAAAAATCCCAACTTTAAAGTACAATTTTAAAAATTGTGTGCACAATACACAGAGAAAAGCAAGTAGGTTTTTTTTTTTGCTTTTTTTTTTTCCACTGTCATCTTTACTCAGATTCAATACTGCCTAAAACTACATCTCAATCACTGTCTTTGCCATCACTCTCCTAGCTGACTCATTTTCTCTCTTAAAAATTTTTCTCTAACATCAGAAATAAAATGGTAAATTATCACAATAGAAAACAACATAGAGACAAATACCCTCAGCAACAAGACTTGTACTTTACATACCAACAAGTGGTTTGGTTTAAAAAGGATTCAATTTCCTTTCAGAAACAAGTACATAATATTTTTATATACACTAAGACACAGTTCGACTTCCTTATATAATTGTAAGAGAAAAATAAATGCACATTTTTATGTACCCTGTTTTAAACTGGTAGTACTGTTGGACAGCACAGAAAGAGCCTCAACTGCTTCCCAGAGTCAGGGAAGTGGCTGCTTGCTAGACTGAAGGCTAATCTAAAACAGTAATTGAGCAATGTAGGTATGAGTGTAAAAGGATGAGGGACACAAAAATAGTTATCTTCCCACTTGGAAAGAGTTGTGGTTAATTCACAACTCCTCACAGAGAATCTCTTCTTCCAAGAAAAAAAGCTTACCTAACTGGTGACTGCCTACAACTCCACTGCTGGAAGAACATCCTAATACATTTCAAAATAATGAGCAAGATTATCAGAATAATGGACCATCAGAAATTACTAACAAGCTTGTTACATAAGCAGGCAGAAGAACTGAGCTCGAATTAATATTTTAATTAGCTATAACTATCATTTTATAAATATACAAAGATCTAACAAATCCAGCAGCATTCGTTAACTGAATGTAAAAAAACAGGCTAATATTGAGAAGAAACACAAGATTTGTCTTCTCTTGTTAAGTACATCAGCTCTAAAAATTTCTAATTGTATTTTTCCCATTCCAAGTATTTAACAGCAGTCTCATATTATTATACTGTGATCAAGTAGGTGCTTAAGCATAAACGCAGAAGTCTAAACATTTAACTTCAGCTTCTCCAATGAGAATCTAGGTTAGTCTTTTCATACTTATTAACAGAATCCTTTGAAAAACACAGAATAATCAGAAAATCATGCACAGAGAAACCAATATTCAAGAAGTTTTTTCACATTATTTTGCCTCCTTCAAGTTCTTTGATTCACATATACGTAATTCACCAAGATGTGTTATTACTCAGTACATGCAGATTAAGTAATGCCTAGGTCTTCATTTTACCATACTAACTACTTTTACCATACTAAATGACTTCTGACAGAGTACCAGAGATATCCTTTTTAAAGAGGAAAAAAGCACACCCTTATTAAGCAGCAATGCACAAGCTAAGGCATGACCAAATTAATGGGTAGTCAAGACTGACCAGAATTTAATTATAAAATACTCACTGGCCTTAACTGACTATGTTGCCTATTAGAAAATCATACCCTTCAAGCACTTTTCTGATGGAAGGAAATTTCTTGTGACTCAACAAGAAAACATTGTAATTACAACATTGTTTAGTTACATTCACTTTCAGTGCAGCATTTAAGTTTTAAGTAATTCTTACTTTTCAAGTTAGTTTAATATGCATTACCTGCATTTGTCACAACAGATCATATATCCATCATCATGTGTAAAGCCACAAATGCATCTGGTAATATCTGTTCCATAGCTTCCATCCTCTGACGTACTGATGGTAGTAGCACTGGAGGTTTCATCAAAGTTGGGAGTGGTAAATATGCCTACTTCATTCTTGCTTATAAGCACAGATGGAGGAGGAGAAGCTGGAGGTGTTGGAGGAGGCCGAGCACCATAGTTATGGTCCTAGAATTTTGTTAAAAGGTAATTTATCGTAAATGCTCATACACTGATGGTTATTCCAGCCAAAACGTAAGGATTCATTTGGCAAAAAACTTCGAGCTTATTTTTGCAGTAGAAGGTTAAAATGTTAGTTATATCCCAATTTAATCTCATATTCTAACTTCTCAATTATGTCGTACATTTAAGTGCACTATGTTCTGCTTCTGATAGACCATTTTCAGCAAACTCACCCAACTCCCAATGAGATATAGAAATAAAAGCATGAATCAGTTTTTCCAGATAACAACAGCAGATTTTTACATAATATATTTTGCACAGAATACTTGGCACAAAACTTACCGCATAGGGCAAACCAATGTAACTGTGTGAATGCGAGCCGCTGGTATACAACTGGTGTGGATAACTGTTCGATTTTTCAACTACCACAGGGCTAGCTTCTACAGATTCTGGTCTGCAAGGCAAAAGACAGATGAAGAAAAATGCAATTACTATGTAATTTATATTAATAAACTGGAGGGACTTGCTGCACAACTTCTAATTAATTCCCTGCTGATTCCGTTTAAAGGAGCATATGGGGGCAGGAACACATTTGCAACCCCCGCCGCAGCCCCGTGATGAGCCGTAGTGAACTGCCAAGAGCAATTGTGCCCGAGGGCCGCGGCTGCACCGGGGGCTGCTCCGCCGCAGAGCCCGGCAGCGACACCCAGCGGCGGTGGCGGCGCAGCGCCCGCACCGACTGCTCCTGCAGCACAAACCCCAGCAGGGCCAACCATCCCAACGAGGCAGCTTCTGCCGATTTATCTTTACACAGAAAGAAAAAGGTGACAACAATTGGTGGGACAACGTCCTGTAACACAGGCAGTGCCTTCTTCAATATACAAACTATGGTTTATATGCACTAATCCACAACACAAAACAAGGAAAACTAGAACAGGACAATGTATTTAAGCACAGAAATGTGTGTCTTCATGGCCTTTCTTGTTCATGAGTGCATGACTGAGATAACTTGCAGTGTTTTTGTTACACCCTAAGATTTAATCACACTAAGACAAATGAATCCAGGTTACCTAAAGTGGGGTTTTTTTAAACAAAAAAAAAAAAAGCACCACAAAAAAGAAATCAACATTTAAAACTGAAGTAGAGCTGATTCACATTTCAAATCAGGTCCGATTCAGTTTACTAATTTTATTTTCATTATGTGTGAATTCTATTTCCTATCATATATTTTACTAATTCCTTGGGCTGATTTTTAAAATAAACTTGGTATTTCTGAATCTTAAAATAGATACTAACAGGATTTTTTCTTACACACTAATTAGAGGCTTTTTTGCTATGCCATGAAGCAATACAAGTTCAGTTTAAAAGGACACCAGCAACTTATATTTGTTACTTTTTGGAAAAGAGATAATTAATCATTAACTTTCTGAACAAAATGCAGTATTTTCACATCTCTTTGAAAGTGTCCTACTAATGGGTTTGGTGGCCCATTTCTTCTTATGAGCTTTTTCCCAGGTGAGGTTACTACATGATATAATTGTTTAAGAAGAAACTAGTTAAAAGCACTTCTGGGGGAGGGCTTCAGCTTCTTGAGTCCAAAAAGCTATCTTTATTTTTTTTAAAGACTACTGTCTCCAACAGTTGTCAGCTGCCTTTTTTTGGGAGAGCGAACAAACACATGAACACAAATCATGTGAAGCACTAACATTAAAAATACAACTTCTGACTAGCATGAGACAAACCAAATCTGATAGTGCTTGCTCTTCATTACCTCATAAACCCAGAAAATCCCTCCTTTACGCTCTTACACCCCTTCACAACTTGAAAATACAATTTTATTTGGAGTTTGCTAGAATTGGCTTCTAGAAGCAGCTTAGGACTTTACTTCATGACTGAAATAAAGACAAAAGAAGAAAAAACTGTGCCTGTCTAACTGCTCTACCTCCACCTATTTACGAACACATTTGTGCAGCAATCATACATCTTTTCTGTATTCCAGTAATCCTTCTGATGACCTAGGCAACCCAAATGCCAGCAAATAAGGGATGAGCTATACATCCATCCTGACTAGGGCAGAAACCAGCTTCTCCAGTAACAAGCAGGTCTTGACCACTGTGTTGCTTCTATTGCTATTCTTCCCCATTTCCTGAATGGGGCAAGAAGCAGCACGGGCACTCCTACCCGATTGTGCTCAATCACAACCTAGGTCTTGCTGAAAATACTCTGTTTTCAGAGCAGGAAGGCTCACTGATTAAGGACAGGCAGGAGGGGATTCTGGTACAAGCCATCCAGGATTAATTTAGGAGAGTTTCCTACATTAAAATTAAGTATTACTATGACCTAAATATCAGCCACTTAAAGACAGGAACATTCACTGAAAGATACCATAATGAAAGTGTCCTAAAAAGAGAGGTTGATATTTCATCAACTACGAAAAACCAAAAAGATAGTTCAGGTCTCTTTCAAGGTATCAGGCAAAGCCATACACCCAACACCCTCCATTCATTTCTTATTACTCCAGCAATTTATAAACTGCTTAAGAGAACAAAATTTAATATTTAGAGGCATATATTTAGAGTGGTGGGAAGCAGAAGCATAAAGCTTCCAAAAACATTCATTTATCACCAACTGTTTTAACACTCATAAAACAGATTCAGAAAACAATATCACTAAGAAAAAGGCACTTCTTTACTTGAACAAGGAAAACCAGAGAAATGGTAGGAGAAAAATCAGGTGATACAGAAAGGCAACTATTAAAAAAATTGGAGCACAGTCAGCTTTCAGTAAAAGTTTTTTCAAATGCTTATCCAGACACAGACACTTTCAATTTTAACAGATGCTCACTAGAGCTCTGAATGCAACTGTTACTGTTCCATTTACCCACTGCACTGGGGAAGTGGGGAAGAAACCAAGAACTACAGGAAGGAGCTCCAGGAGCATTCACTGAAGCTAGAATTAAACCATCATAGGTCTCCTTTACAGTCAACAGGGAAGTGATATAGACAGTAAAAGCAGTACAGAATAAGCATCATTTTTCCAGAGAACCACAGACAGAATCAGCTTTGACACAGGTTACTGAATTCCTTATTATTCCCAGTTTTGCCAACCATGTGCATGACCTCATGCAGAAAAGATGCCCTCCAAACTCCCGTCTGTTCAAAGGTCAACCCCTTCTTCTGAAATAGGTATCTCAGAATTGCACAGCTTTGAGCCTCTTGGCAAAATATTTAATTGTACAGATGACTAAAGCATGAGATACTACCTAATTTAAAAATGAAGTTTCACATTTCTTTGGCTCAAGTACTAGGGCCCAAGCAGCAAGGCTCTAACTAGTGTACTACAGACAAACACCCCCTCATCTCACCATTGGCATTCTTACAGCTATCCCAGAAAGCAAGTTTTCAGGACAAAAAAGTGCAAGCATTTACATCTGTGAGAACACTGTGAGGCTTTCCTGGCTTGTATTTTTGGACATTAGCCAGTTCTGTCAGAGACTGAGGTGCTAAGCCTGTCAGCCTTCTCATCGTACCACATTTTTCAGCTTCACCTCAAACAACTGCAGTCTTACTGTGTAACTAAGAAGGTATTTATTATATTTTTGGTTTTCAGCAAAACTGCAATGTTTGTATTACAACACAGTATATATGAAGCTTGATCAAAATGTTAGTATTATTTCCTAAACAAACAAACACTACTGTGATAAACTGACCATGGTATTTTGCTAAAATAGCATATACTTGTTAAGCATTGTGGTCAGCAATTCAAAACTGTGCAAAATGTTCACAGAGAACAAACAAAAACTCTACACAAAAGCTTTCCATGTGCTCTTCAGCTGCAGTGATTTAAGATGTTCCTGCATCTTGAAAACAGAAATACAGTATTTTCTCAAGTCAATAAAAAAAGCAAAGATACTAATATTAAAAAAAAAAAAAAAGCCTTGAGAGAATTTTCATTTAGCAAGGGAAACAAGTACATGTTCTGGGTAATTTCCTACTGTTCATATCTAAAATGGAAACAAAATATTCTGCACGTCGCCAGCAGATGGCATTAGTGAGAAACTAAAAGCAACACAGGACACCAGTTAATTTACAAAACCTCAGTCCCTACACATCTCTAGTTAGCTAACTTATTATATTAAAGAAATCAACTGGCAATGATTCAAAGAAAGTCAATGTCTCTAAAACGTCTCTCCCCCATTCCTTTTAAACATTGTTTATCTCTGGCCATTTAATAATAAATTAAAAAAAAAAA
>VYXF01012142.1:0-21107 GCA_013397295.1 Polioptila caerulea | reverse complement strand
AAAAAAAAGCACACAATTTTTGACTAATACCCAAAATACAATCAGTTAGAATTTGGGGCCATCAACCACTTCCATAAATATGTAGATATTCAAACGAGAAACAAAATCTTAGTAAAACTAAAATGCTCAAAGACAGATGGGGTGTCCCAGCTTTAGGCTGTGAAAACCTAGCTAAGAGTACTTCCTGGAAATGGGTCAGAACTCCAAATGCAACCTCAGCAACATCAATCTTCCACAATCCAGTTTGATAGATCTAATTTTCAAGGAGTTCATGTTTGTTTCGTTTGTACCAGCACACCTGAACAGTATGTAGGTGAAGGTCATCTCAGATAAATGAATACAATATATTTTACATGAGAAACAGCATTTTCTATTTCAAGACACTTCATCTAACCAGAGACATTAGACAGACTTCAATACCTAGACAACAAGAACCAAGGACTGCTTCTCTACCAGGAGTGGGTTCTGCTGCCCAAGCACCTTGCAGCAGGCCCTACAAGCACAGGCTGGCCCGATATTATCTGTGTTTAAGACTACACCAAAGTTCTTTTTCTCCTGGATACTGAACTCAATACAGTGATCTGTACACTGTGATTGTGAGGTTTATTTTACAGGCCTTCTCTCTAAAGAACATGTACAGATATTGAAACCAGAACAGCAGTACCATCAATGGCATTTCCCAATGTGTAGCTTATACTTACAGTCTAAGCTACACAGGCACTCTCTGAAGCCAGGAAGCTCATTTTGAACCTTCAGAAATCACTTGTACTGCTTACTACTGCAAGGGCCCTACCACTAAAAAGTCACACATCCTCATCTTTAGTAAGATCTACAAGTAAAGGCAAATGCAAATGCATGCTTTGACTATGAGGACACAAAGACCTACCTGGAGACCCCACTTAAGTACACATAATGTAAGAAACAAACTATTTCACCCAATTTTTAAGATCCTTAAACCTCTTAGTAGGCTATTCTACACATAGCTATTTGCTACAATTATTAAAATAATATGTGGAACTATTAGTCATAGAAACTATCCCCCTTTTTTAATAGGCTTATGCCTTGGTTTGAAGCATAAGGAAAAATCTTTCAGCACTAAGAGACACAAAGAGCTTTTTCCTAAGCTGCTTCTCCTACATAATCAAGTTTGCCACTCCCCCATTCTTGTGTTTGCTCATGCTTCAGCAACTGATGAAGCAATATCAGACCTGCCAGTCACAGTGGAAAAATTCTAGCTCCTCCCTTTTGGGAAAACCCCAGAACTTGCTCAAAGACCACCTATGACTGTTATTAATACACTCTATATCCAACATGCTACTCTCTGGGAAGAAAATGTACAAAAAATAAAAGTAAACCACATAGATGGTGATAGAAAAAGTTTACAACTGTGTAAGCTGGTAGGTTAGGGACACACCTTTGTGTCACACTTCTTGTGACAGTGGCATGGCTCTTCAGTCAGCACACGCCAATCATGCAGCTACACACATTTCAGTGTGAGTACAGCAGAGACAATTAACTAACTGGGAACGGCCACTAAATGTCTGAAGAAAAGCAGCTCTTAACTGGGTATCAAGCAAATAACACACTGTGAACTCTATTTGTTTATACTGACAACTAAATTTATTTATTTTAATTTCAGCATGACATGCTGTGTCTGCAAGGAATGTCAGCAACCTCAGGAATCATGACCCTCTCAAAACATAAAAGAAAAGCACAGGAAAGGATAGTGAAATGTGAATGGTTCACCAAAGTTAAAAAACTTTCTGCACCAAGGTAAATAGTGTTCATAATATGAAAAGATAAAATAACTTTAAAAATTTAATGTAACAAAAATTTTTGAATTGCAAATTCTTGGTTCTCTTCGAATAAATGGCACAAACCTAGAACAGCCCCATATATAACTGGAAGCACAGTAAAGAAACACCCCTTTAAAAAGCTGTTCTAGAGTTCTGCTCAAACTTTCCTTCGAAGTTTGGAAGAAAAAACGCTTCTTAAACATTTGACAGTCATGTTGATGTTACACACATGCAAAGGTTTGACAAGAAACCTATCCAATCAGAGATCATCTATACCTAAACCTTAGCCCATCAATACTGTACAGAAGACTAGGGGGGAAAACATAGAAAAGAATCACAACACAAAAAAACCACACATGCACAACATCCCTGCCCACCCTAACAAAAAAAACCCACAAGCCACCCTCCCCATCCCCAAAATCCAGAAACTCACTACACTACAGTATTTCATGCAAAGCCAGAGTTCACTGAATGCATTATTTCAGTGGCTCTTTGTAACCCTTTATACAGTTACAAAATGAAAGATTTTCTACTAGCTTTACAAGTAAAAATAACTTTCTGAAGACACAGTATTATCCATTTAAGCCAGGCCTTCAACTTTCATTAAGAAATGCGCCCTTGTCTTAATTACTACTGCTTTATTGCAGTTTAATGCACCAAGTTAATTTATCTTTCTAATGTGCAAAATCAGAAAATTTCTTTACATGTAGTTAAAAAGGAAACTGAAATGGTAAAATATTTGAAGTATGAAATGTAAACCAATCTTTATTTCTCAGTCTGATAAGCAAGAAAAATATGCATTTGTAAAAACATTCAGCTTCTCTTTCCTTTGCTCCCCCTGAATGAAGGAACTGACATAATAATGAAGTGACAGTTATTAATTTAAGTAATTATTCAGTAATTAAGTAAAGTTTAAACAAAACTAAGGAAGCATCTAAGTCTTCTCCAACTGTATTCAAAAAACAGCCATGAGGGAAAAAACAAAAGTAATTAAAAAGTAAGTAGGAAAACTTACAAAACATGTTCACATACTTACTCTGAGCCTGCAGCCATTTCCAAATAAGAAGTATCTGCTGTGTCAACCCCCAGTGGGATCACTATGCTCATGACGTTCGTTTCTGATAAATTCGATTACTACGGAGTCCTATGCATTGGTATCCAAAACACTGGGGCATGCCAGCCACAGTGCTCATTGCAAACATCTAAGTGCATCCACAAACCCTGTCAAAACAAAACAAAACATGCACAAGATTAAGTCAGTTCATTTAAACACAGGCAATTTTACATCACATATTTATTTTAATAAAAAAAATTGCCGCTTACATCTGTCACCATTATTTCATTAGTTTTATTTTACATAAGCAAAAGGAAAGGAAAACATTCAATCCTCTCTAAAAGCTAACTGCAAATACACTTTTTCTTTAAAGAGTGTGATGATCTTAACATCTGAACTTGAAAATATTACAAATGGACAATCATTCCAATTTATGATTAAAAACCTCAGCACAATCAGGGAAGTGCCAGAGATTCACTCTATGGCAGATTTACAGAATATGAAATACATTTGCCTACTGCCCAGTGTTGTGAAAGCTTAGCTGCTGTACCTGTCAACAGAAACCTAGTTAGAGAATTTGCAAGCAGGTCTTGGGCAGCACCGTTCACTTTTGTTTTGCACTTAAAAAAAACCCTAACATCTGAACTACCACTTAGTATTTTTAAAAACACAAAATCATTCCATTACTTCACAATAATGATAGGAAACATTTTCCATTTTAATAAATAACCATTAGAAGATACTATGCCCATTCAGAGCCACTTTTGGAAGTGATGTTGTCAAAGGAATAAAATAGAAATAATCAGTAGTTTTTGACTGTAGAGCAAACTACAATCTGCTTGACTTACATGAGTGAATACAGGATCTGACCTCTATGCCAATTACTACCAGTCCCCCACTTCCCTTGCTGCATGGGGCAGAACACCCAACCAAGTACAAGAGAAACATAAGCAGCTCTCAAGTTATTCACAGACTAGTGCACTAATGCACTTTTATACAGTAACACAGAGCAGGTTTTACACAGGTGACTAGGTAATTTAAGTAAAATAGCCCAGCATCTACAGTACTTACATGAGGAGTAATTGCAAACTCTTTCCAAAATATCAGTTGCAAGACCTCAGACCACTTTGTAATGAAGCACATACTGTGCCAAGTAAGGACACTCCTCTCACACCACAAAATGTTGTATCTTAGCTGATGTCTACAGGAACACAACAGTTTTGAGATCAACACGTTTTCACAGAATCACAGAATGTGCTGAGTTGGAAGGAATCCACCAGGATCAAGACCAACTCCTGGCATGCACAGCACCATCCCCAAGAGTCACACCATTTTAGCAAGAGCACTGCCCAAATGCTTCTTGAGCTCTGTCAGGCTGGGGCTGTGACCACTGCCCTGGGGAGCTGTTCAGTGCACAACCACCCTCTGGGTGAAGAACCTTTTCCTAATATTGACCCAAAACGCCCCCAACACAACTTCAGGCCACTCCCTCAGGTCCTGTCACTGGTCACCATAAGGAGATCAGTGTCTGTCCTTTGTAACTGCAGTGAGCTCTCCCCTCAGTGTCCTCCAGGCTAAACAGACCAAATGGCCTCAGCTGCTCCTCATATGGCTTCTTCTCAAGGCCCTTCAGCATCTTTGTCACCCTCCTGTGGACACTCTCTAATAGTTTTATGCCTTTTTTATAATGTAGTGCCCAAAGCTGCCCCCAGCACTCAAGATAAGGCTGTCCCAGTGCAGAGCAGAGTGGGCCAATGCCCTCCCTTGCCTGCCTGGTGTCCCCAGGACACGGGGGGCCCTCCTGGCTGCCTGGGCACTGCTGACTCACATTGCCATTGACCAGAATTCCCAGATCCCTTGCTGTGGTGCTGCTTTCCAGCCTCTCATTCCATAGTCTGTCCACAAATCAAGGGTTGCCGCATTCCAGGTGTAAAATCTGGCATTTTTCCTGGGTAAACTTCATTTCATCATGTTATCCTTGCCAAACACTACTGACAAAAAGCACAAGCCTCCACTGAAAAATGGATTTCAGACAAACGCTCTGAAATAAATCTGAATTGTTGTCTTTTATTGATCAGGTCAGCACTTTCAGGATGACAAAGTGGCATGCACAAGACATCTCTGAAGTATGAGGTGGTAGCAAGTCTTCATCTAACTTCCTAAACTTTTTAACACTAGTAGTGAGGACTGGAAATTACATGCCAAGGTGTTTGAAGTGCCTAAACCTACAGTCAGTTCATTCTCCTAGACAGCAAAAGGTGTGTTTTGGTCCTGTTATGTGAGACACCAAACACAATGAACTAGAAAGCTATCAGGCCAAGAAGCCAGTGGAATATTTTGCTTTCCTCATTTAAACACAGAGCGTTTTCTTACTAAATACCACAAGTAACAAACCGTATCACTAGCTACGCAAAAAGATTAAGAAAAAACATACTATTTTCAAGAAGAAGTAGCAAGAAAAACACGTTAAATCAAAAGCAAGTACAGAACATTTTCAGTAGAAAGTCTGAAAAAACTGTAAGCCTTTCTAGCCTCTAGTTTAAGTGAGCACTCATTTTCCCACCATATAGCTAACTCTACTCAGAGGGCAGAACCCTGAATGGCTGCACCTACAACTTACAGGAAAGATCAACTCACCATTTAGTCCCCATCTGCTGAAAAAGTAAAAAGCAAGCATGAATTTTTAAAATCCCGGTAAATCAGCTAGCCCAGGGTTAATGGCTGCTCCATTCCTGAAGTGTGACCTATGCTACCAAATCATTAGCAGAATGGAGTTTTTACTTTATGCGTTATTAGGTAGTTCTCATAAAACAGCTTTAGTGGTTCAATGTAGGTCTAAAAGACATACTGGATAACACTGCCTGGGATCAAGATCCCCATTTAGAAAGATGTTTCTTGCACTTAAACAATATTTTTTTGGTGGTGTGGTTTTTCTTAAATCATTTTCTTTAAACATTTCTGACCAGGTAGAGCATCAGTTGTAAAATAATGCAGGCAAAACCACCCTGGAGACTGATGGAAGTGAAAAACATGTTTAGACAGCTGTCTCATGGGGTGTGACATCTCCAAACTTACACAAAACAACAGAGGTAACCCAATCATCATATATTCAAGTGACCTCCACTGTCAACACAGAAAGAAGAGACTGGCTTACCAAATCTAATAATCAAGTGATATTTGAGTCTTTTTTTTTAATGCATTTTTTTTTTGCATTTTTTTAAAATGCAATGCAGGAAAAAGAAGAGCTATGCATATATTTTTAGAGCTATGTATAGACTGAAAATCAATGTCTAATGCATGTCCCAATTAATGACAATCTCTGACCAAGCAAATACATCACCACTCTTGCTAAAAAACAACCACAACAAAAACCCCAACAAAAAAGACAGTGAGGTGGGGGGTGTGGACGACACAGAGCCAGAACAAACCTCCTACCCTATGGCAAGCTGTTCAAATACACCTCAGAATTCCGTCAAAAATTCTAACAGCCTCATCTACACTGAATAAAACCAGAAACTTGAAAAATCGAGATTTTTTTGCCTAAAGAGCATTAAAGAGATGTTTTATCTAAAAGGAAGTGGAACATGATTGCAATACTAACTCACTGCTTTTTACCACCTTCTTCTTCACACACACAAAGCCCTCTAAAGCTTTTCCTTTGCCTATAGTCAGGTATGGAAGAATGCAGGCAGTCACCCACTTGCAATACCTACACAGCCAAGTTAATTCAAACAAACATTGCTCATTATTTATGAGTAGCCATCCTCAACAAATGCCCGTAATGGGACTGGGGGAAGATCTAGGATAAATTAGTAACACCACCCCCACTTATTAAACAAAACTGCCATCTTATATATAGTTATTATATTTATCATATATTCATGATCACTACACGGATGTCAAATTTGGAATGATGGAAAATAATTATTTTCTGCCATGTCAGAAACAAAAGCACTGTCATGACATACTAATATTCCCAGTATTTTTACAAGCTCAGAAAGAAAATAACACAACCACTGGGGAATTTTTATTAAGAGATTGCTTATCCTTTGAAGCCTGGTATTTTATATGAGTCATAAAATACTATCTGCTGTCATGATTTGGTACTTTCCAATTCCTGCAAGTATCCATCTATTTCAAGTAATTACTCTTTCAGAACTCTGACAAACTGTCATCCATGGCCTTTAAGGAACTGTTTTCATAGGTACATTCATTTCTACAACTTACTGTTTAAGCAAGTCTTTCTTCAAGCAGTACATGAATTTGAAAGACAGAAAAACCACACTGGTTTCTCCAGTTACTTTTAGGGTCACAGAGTTAAAAGCCACTATATAAAAATTCCTAGTTCAAAGTTCATTGATCAGCTCTTTACTGGGCAAAGGGGCTCATCTACTGTACCTTAAATAACAACATGAGGCCCTCCAATTTTGTTCCAGACCACTCTATTAGTGATAGTACACTCTAAGCTCTGAAAGAATGTTGGCAATTTCTTAGATTCACCAAATTTTCTCATAATCACCCCACAGCTTTATTATATGAGAAAAAAAATCCCTTTTTCAAAAGATTTTGCTTTTATTTAGTTGTAATAAAAGCAGTTTATTTTGCCCTAATAACAAAATGTTCATCTTAAAATCCAGACAAATTTCTGTTCAATCTGGTTAAAACATTTATCTTGTGTAAGATCAACTCCTTCACACCCATCACACTTCACCATTCATTCATACTGGTTTACACTTCTAATAGCATATGTTGTTGTCTCTAGAGAATACACAGCAGCTTTTTGACTCAACAACCACATCAAGTCTAAAATATTTGAAGCCTCACCACACTTCTCATGATCCACTTTTTTTATGACATCAGGACCCTTTTCATAAAAATTAGTTGTACTCGGACAACAGAAGTATAAGAGAGTAATACATTCCAAAATATTAATCTCTGTGGCTTTGTACAGAGAACATAATTTATGCATTAACAAACAGAAAATAATTCACACATTATCCCTAAGGTATTCCACTAACACAACATTATTCTGTGGTCTAACAAAGACCACATATTTCCTTTCTGTCATGTCCTGCTAAGATCACTTGTGTCACATCAGAGGAAAAAACTTAACTTTTCCACTGGTACACAAGGGAGGAAAAAGCCCCAAATACAGACAGGTCTGCATGATCTCCTGAAATTACATCAGTAGTTTTAAACCTGCTAGACCCTATGCTGTATGTCTAAGAATACTAAAGCTCACAACCCAATGTACAGATACTAAACTTTTATGAAAAATTAGTGTTAAGAGATGGTGGCAACATCAGTAACAATTTATTTGTCTTAAACATAAAAAAAAAATCCTAGAGAGACATTAATACATCATGATAGTATTCTTATTTATCATATGTACAGTAATAGTATTTATTACAATATGATGAGGAGTTTTTGTTTATTGGGTTTTTTTTTAACCATGTTTACATCTAATACTACAAAAATCAAAGACAAAAAAATTAATGAAAGCTCTTTTTGCTATTCTTCTTCATATCTCTGACAGTTTTTTACATTTACAGTTTTTTTGATTTTACAGACAAGACAGCATCACTGTTCCTTGCTTTCCCTTCCCATGAATCAATTTTCAGATTCTGTTGTCACGTGACAAATACAAAAAGCAAGAAGCATACAAAAGTTAGAAAAAATACTTTTACTATAGAAATTAGGAACAGAATTCAAAGTAACTTGAAACTTAACATTTGTTTTCCAATTTATAACAGGACGTAAGTAGAATAATGAATTAAGCTTACAATTAAATTATATCCTACTACAAACAGAAGAATTTTCCAACATACAGAGAAGAACATACTAACTTAAGCACATGGATTGCTAGATCAGTTCAAGTTTCTCACATCACTAGGCATTACAAAAATACTAAATATTTCTGTTCCTGTTTTTATGTCTTCAATATACATGTAATATTCTTTATTCTTTTTCTGCAGTCATCAGCCATCCCCCATCAACACAAGATGAAAAAAATAGTTAATAGATGGTTTAGATGTTTCAAGATTTGGGAGATTTCAGCACAGAACGCCTCTGCAAAGTGAATTACAGGATCTCCCTAAACACAGGGGTTTAAGGAGAAAAATATAATTCTAATTAGCCGATAATTAGGTATTTCATTAGATGCAACAGTGCTGGTTTAAGATAAATAATTATTTAGATTTCATACTGACACACACAACTTTATCATGAAGTTGTTAACTACTGTCACTACATAAATATTTATACACTAACCAAATTATTTCTATACTCTGTCTACTCTGCATTTTCACCAGATCCATATAAGTAGAGTTGAAGAGAAATTAATCAAAACCTCCTAACCTATCTACAAGTGACAACTATCCTTCCTTAAAAGTAAAATTATATAACTTGAAATATATATTACAAAATACATGAAGTTGAAAGCAGTAATTTTCCCATATGTAGTAAATTGAGTAACTGAAATGGCCAAGAATAATTGTCCCCCCCAAGTTACAGTGTTTCCCAATTTACCTAGCAGTAGACAGTTCACCTCATGTTTATGCAGAGCTTATTTCCCCTCAACACAAGCACAGAAGATGCTCTCTTTTGCTAAACTATTAGTACTGGTAAACCCCTTCCCTCACACCTTTAAATCCAGGAAAGAAATTAATAACCATTTCCTGGAGCAGTATTAAGTATCAGAATACACACAGAACATAAAAAGGCTCATTTTCATGAGATGTGTACAAATCTTAAGGGAATCTACTTGAGGCAACAAATGGAATTGCTGAAACAGCCAATTTTCCAATCAAGCATTGACCAAGGAAGAAGAGAAGCAGAAGAGTTACAAGATTTACAGATAAAAAATTAATCAGTGGTAAAACACAAACTATCTGCATGATAGTCCTGAGTCAAGCAAGACCTTTCAGTTTAACCAGCACACAATGCTAAGCTGGTTGTAACTTCAAGTCAGTTTGAATGTAGAAGTGTTCGACAGCACTAAGCACAAACCAAAACTCTTAACTTTGCTCCCAGCAGAAAATTCGCACTACTGTGACTCCAGGCTGGCTCCAAAGTTACAAAGGATCGCTACAAAACTAATTAATGTTTCCTACATCAATAAAGTCTTTCAGGCAAGATGCAAAGATTTCCAAGATTATATTACTGCTTTCAGATCTCTGCTGACTCCTGCATATTTTATTGTTACTTGTTTATACAAAGTCATCTCAGGTAACAGATGACCAAAACATAGTATTTTGTTTAATTGTATTTTACTACCTCACCATGCATCTTCTATGTGTAAGTTGCATTTATTGAGAATGCAATCTAAACATTCTCTTCCTCCCTCCAATTACATCATATGTGTACACACATTTTGCAATCATGAGCAAAAGCAATTCTTGTCATACTTTCTTTCAGATTTACAGGCCAGTAATATTAACCCATGGTCATGGGAACCACCCTTGACCGCAAGAAATCCACCAGAATGGTCCTAAGGAAACTTGATACAGCTATGCCCTAGCACAATCTACACAGGAGAAATCCAACTAAAAATGCAACTATCAATAGTTTATCAGAGTCCACAAACACAGAGTGAAAACTAACGTCCTGAACTGTCACAAGGCCAACAAACCAAGCTTTACTACTTGGCTTTCCTACCTGCAGGCTTTTTTCCCCTTTTGGAATTTTTTTGGTTTTGGTTTGGGAGGGGTGTGTGTGTGTTGGGTTCTGTTTGTTGGGTTTGATTTTTTACTTTCTTTTTAATTGGGAAAGAAACAAGAGAGAAGATTTAAAGAATATTTCGTTACATAAAATCATGCTTTTCTAAATTGCTGTTTTCTACTCTACTACTGCTCTGATCATACAAGTTAACAAAAATTACATCATTTTCAAAATTAGCAAGTGAAACTGGCATTTTAATGGTACACTCTAGATATCCTTCAAATAATGAATTATACTGTGCACATGTATGTATGTACACGCTTGTATCAACACACAAATATGGAAAAAATACTCAGCATATATACACATACCATAAATAAACGTATAGAATAATCAATATTTATTCATTGTTGTCTGTTTCTCAGGAGGTAAAGCCTTTAATCACACCTAGAAGCAGAATACAGGAATAAATGGACTAATCCTACATACAAGGAAGTTTTCTCAGTTTCCCCTAACATGCTCTATAATTGTACAGATTTTCCTAAGAGATTAGGATGGACATCCAACTTCCAGATGCTACACCACTCCAGTTGCAGTAAGAACTGGGCAGGCTTAGAAACAACTGCATGTCCAAATTCAGACCTTTGCTACTATTTGCTGCTTTTTAATGGGTCAGTTAGATTTGTGCTGAGACAAAAAAAAGGAGAGTAGGAAAAATAAGACACAGCAGGCACACTCAAATACACCAATTAAGACCTATTAATGACCAACTCCTGTAAATCATATAGAAGAAACAACCTGTTCTAGAAGAAAACTTGTATTTGTAGTGTGTACTCAAACATTCCCGCTAATGTTCTCTATATCCCTCTCAGCATTATCTTCTGCTTCATCACAATATTAATTGCTTACAGCCTCACTCACAAGCCCCTCAGTAACCTCCTATGCTGTTCAGGGTCACCTACACATTGTCAGTACTCATGTCCATCTAATCTCCTCCTCATGTGCCCTGTCAGACAGGCAAAAACCCAAAAAGGTACCTGCTATGACTGGTTTGAAGTCATACATGACAGATAATAGTTAAAATTGCTATGCTTCCCCTCCCCATTTCCACAGGACACTGCTCACAGCTGCCCTCATCTCCTTTTGGCTTTTCAGTAAGCTTCAGAGAGCTCAAGGCTACCAAATTCCCAGCCCTGTCAAACTTCTGTTGTATTACATTATTGGTTGTACAAAATGGCTTGGGTTCGAAGGGACCTGAAGGATCATCAGTTCCACCATCCCTGCCACAGGCAGGGATACCTCTACTACCAAATTGCTCAGGGTCCCCATCCAACCTGGGCTTCAACACTTCCAGTGATGGGACATCCACAACTTCTCTGGGCAGCCTGTTTCAGCTTATGAACATTCTGAGACAAATGCAGGATTTTACACTCAACAAAGACCACAGTCATGTCTGGAGTGACAGCTAAACTTTATTAATGGGTCAGAGTTTAGTATCTGAAACAGAGAAATAAAACCTCCTGCCTCCTTCATGGTATCCAAGATTTATGCATGAAAAACTTGAGTTTCCATCATGTAACAAGGTTTCAATCAGTACACAAGTCAAAACAGGCACTGCACAGACTCCAGTCTGCACTAAGCAAGCCTCGCTTCCAAGTACAAACCAAGAGTCAGTCTGCCAGCTGAGCCAAGCCTCTGCTATACACCAAAGCTGCTTCCTACTGGACATAAGCTACCTTCCTTTATTAGCTAGTCCAAGTGCTGCTCTTGCTTATTCCTGCCAGTGAAAGCAAGGTCTCTTCTTCAAATATTTATGCCAGTCCCTTAACACATGAAGACATGACCTTACCTCTTCTCTCTCTTCACTCCTTTTCTTCTCTCAGTGGAAGTTAGACAAAATACAGGACTAGGAAGAGAAAAAGAACGAGTGGTAGAAGGGAAATTACGTAAAAGCAGTTACAGAAAGACTAAGAATTAGTTTATGGAACAGGAATCTATCAAAGAGCACTAAGCAGAGATATACTAACATACACCACGCTCACAGATTTTAGGTTTTCTATTTGCAGAACTCAACACCCTGGATTGTAAATTAACTGTCAATCGCTTGATGTCTGTAAGTTCACTAAACACCTGCTACACTTCTGATAATAAGTCACACAAAAAAAGGCCTAGTCATTAAAAAACTATCAATTATTTGAGCTGGAGAGCAGAGGAACTATAAAATACAAAACTAGTACAGCACATGAACAGTAAAATTATTTTTGCATAGCAATATTGCTTATTGCTTGGAGAAGTATGTATTAGCTACCCAACATTAGCCTGTTATAGTCTATCACTGAGAAACGCAAAATGTCTTTAAAGAAAATTTCAAAGGCTAAGAACACTAATAAAATACTTTCTCAGCAAAAATATCTTGGCTTTATGTAATTTTTTGCATTAGCTATTTTACTGCAAATGAGTATTTCTCCATCTAGCACAAAATGATAAAAAGCTGTTGATTAAACTTAGACAAACTGCCTGTATGTGACTTAGCAATTGAGCTCGAAGAAAACATTGCATCTGTTACCTTACATCATTATTCTTGAAGAACATCCTAAAATATAAAGGCTTTCTTCAAGTATATACAGTCCACATTCTGTAAGAATACCCTAATTCACATCTACAACTGTATGGGCTAAGTCTATTTATTTTTTATTAAATATAACAGTATACCTCAGTTACCAATATTCCACCCAACAAGTACAGATTCTGGGGTGAAAAAAAATGTGGCTAAAAATAGATCTTGGTATTGTCTTCAACACTGCAAGTATTTTGTGGGCTTCATGATACCAAATAAACTAATATTTTCAGTGCTGCTCAGTAAGTCTTGGGAGTCTTCTGTAATTATTAGCTACCTACTACACAAGAGGTAAATTCTTTTTACTTATTTCAAGTCTGACTTCAGCTAAGCCTATTTTTGTTTTGCTATATTTTCACTTACATAGATTTCAAAAACTAGCTCCTCTTTTTCATCTGTGGCATTCAATTTACCTTAATAGCTCAACAGTGCTTCTACTCTTACTCATGGAAGCAATTTGTAGACATTCACCTAAATGCTACACTTACGCCTGGGAATATAAACACAAGCGAGAAAGTCACATCCTTTCAAAAACAAACTTTTAATTCTTTCTGGCAGTTAGAAGAACTCCATTGTGTAACTTTAAACTACAGTTCAACCTGGACTATATCTTTTGGTAACAATTTAGCAGTATTTCAATGTTCTTTACAGAAACTCTGGGAGGATACTGGCAAGAAAAAATGAGGGAACAGATGGAGGGACTACTTCGTGTTCAAGGACACACAAAAAATACAGAAGCGTAAGATCAAAAGATTCTTCCTACTTTCAAGAAAACAAAACCGAATTTATTTTCAATTGCAATTATTCTGCAAAACTCTACTTTTTGGGTTAAGAAATTTTGATTCCGTGCATTTTAACTCTATGGTTTTGTGTTTTCAATGGGGGTTTCAGTACTTTTTTCAATTATAGTAACAGAGATATGAAATACCTGATTTTTAAATAAGCAAAAAGAAATTCTGCCCAGCGATGGAAGCTCAATAAACAGCTTTAATTTTGACTACTACTGCCACAGAGAAAGGAACAAAAAGCAATGTCTGGCTTTTGTCTTTCAGCACAAAAGATAGCACTGGAAAGTAAGACAGAGAACAAACATTTAAAAGAACCCCACAACAAAGTAATTCATAAAAATCCAACATAATATTAAAGATATTAAAGGTTATCCTACACAAAAGAAAAAAAATCAGTATTTCTTGGTAAGGCATTTGAAGGAGGAACCTTACCCTTATCACCAGTTAAATAACTAGAGTATTGCTTATGAATTATGTATCAAGTATTCATGTTTCTTTCACAGTTCTAGAATGACAGGTTTAGAAACCAAAGGAGACATGTAATCACTGTACCTTCCTCAAAAGTTATATATGCTGCTGTAATTCACAAGTCTTCACATTAAGCAGAACTGACTAAAACCACTCCTTATTGGAAAAATTTCTTTAATAGTTAAAACAGGATTAACCATCTAGACTTAAATATCATCTGTCTTGGGACACAGTTTTCAACTCAGGCCCATAATAGCCACTCTAATTAGAAGTTAGGTCCCTCTGTCTACTGAAGGCAAGCTAAGAGCACCACTGACTGTCAGAAAGTATCTTCAGCCATATCAATTTAGAAGAGTCAAAGAGCAGAACAGCAAACAAATTTAAATATTCAGAACTCCTCAAGGTAAAAGACCAAAATCTACCATTTTATACAGAACTTTAAATTCCTGAGTGGCAAATACAGGCTATTAGTTTTATCAGTTTCTGTGACTGATAGAGAACTGTTCTGCACAACATCTTTAAAATGGAGAGAGACATCAATGTGATGGATGGACCATTTGGTGAATAAGGAACTGGCTGCATGGTTGCACTGACATGAGTTGCAAGCTGTCAAGCTCAATGTCAAAGTGGAGACAAGTGATGAGTGCCATTCGTCACAAACTGGTATTTGGACCACGGCTGTTTAAAACCTTTGTTGGTGACATGGATTAAACACACTCTGAGCAGGTCTATCAATGATGAGAAGCTCTGTGGTGTGGCCAACACGCTGGAGGGAAGGGATATCATCCACAGGGACCCTGACAGGTGAGAGGTGGGCCTGTGGGAACCTCAGGGAGTTCAATACAGCCAGGGGCAAGGTGCTGCACCCATGCCAGGGAAGCACAAGTACAGGCTGGGCAGAGAACAGTGCAGAAAGAGCCCTGAGGAGGACAGAGGCTTGCAGGTGCTGGCTGATGAGCAGCAGTGTGCACTCTCAGCTCAGAAACCAACCATGCCCTGGGCTGCATCAAAAGCAGCGTGGGCAGCAGGTCAAGGGAGGTGATTCTGCCCCTCGACTCTGCTCTCAAGAAATCCCACCTGCAGTTCTTTGTCAGCCTCTGGGGTCTGCAACACAAGAAAGAAGCGGACCCGTTCGAGCAGATCCAGAGGCCACAAAGATAATCCTAAGGCCTAAGCACTTCTCCTAGAACAGCTGAGAGAACAGGGGTTATTCAGCCCAGAGAAGAGAAGGCTCCAAACGCCTCAACAAAACCTTTCAGTACCTGGAGGGGGCTTATAAAAAAAGAGGGAGAGTGACTCTTTACGTGAGTCAATAGTAATAGGACAAGGGGGAACAGTTTTAACTAAAAGATAAGAGATTTACATTCAATGGCAGGAAGAAATTCTTTACAGTGAGGGTGCTGAAGCACTAGGGACAGTAAAGCAATGCATGTCTCACTCCTGAAGTTCAAGGCCAGACTTTGATGAGGCTTTGAGCACCCTGGTCTAGGGGGAGGTATCCCTGCCCATGGTACAGGCGTTGCAACAAAGTGGTTTTGAAGGTCCCTTCCAACTCACACCATTATATGATAAGGGGGCCAACAAGAGATTATATGGCTTCCTTCTTAAGTTGCAATATAAAGTACAATAATGTCATTAAAATTTAGTCTTATCATCTTGTCTTTGAACTTGATGGCAATTTGCTTTTGTGATGAAGATATAAAAGTGAATGATTACCTAGATTATAATGGCATAAAATACAAAAAATGCAACTACAAGTGAGAATAAAATAAAAAAGCTTCCCTTAACCTGAGTCTGAAATATGGAATTTTAGTATCTACACTATCCAAACTCTAAAAACTAGGAAAAATACTATTTTGGCAAGTGCCTGATTTGCAAAATTGCTGGTCCCTTCCAAGTCTCACTTAGGTTTTACAGCACTGGATCTCCATCTAAGCAGTGTATGAACTACCACATGAAACAAGAGGTAGCACTCTGGTAATACAATATGCAAAAGTAACAACATACTCTACTTGCACAGGATGCAATCTGTGTACTACTATAACATTCTTCACATGTGCTTTTGAAACATGTAACTTGAATGGAGACTGATTTATTTTTATAGTTCTTACCCATATTTTAATTTTGAAAAATAAGATACAAAACCACTTAGCTCAGGCATGTTAAGAAATAAACTCTGTGCAATAAAACTAACTGTCTTCAAAGGTTTACAGATAACCTTATTAAAATTTTCTAACAACCAACACAGCTTAAATCATACCTGTTCCATTAATACACTAAGATTTGCAAGAGGAAATTAAAATAATCTCACTATCTCCTAGCAAGTATTATGAAACCTTGAAAAGGTTTCTTTTAAGTACTTGTTTGTTATGCCTTAAAGGTTAACAGCAGTTTTTCTCTGAACTCAACTACAGCAGGTTTTTTCTGTAATATGAAGGTCATGAGCAGAATTTTAGATCCTCAAAGAGATTATGTTTTGTGGGTACAACTCTTTGGTTACTAAGAAAATGAGAACACTGAAGTTGATAGAAATATCCACCTTGCACCATTCAAAAGACCACTACAATTAATATTTTAAATAATCAAGAATTTGGAAGCATGGAATTGAGGTTTTTTCCCTAATCCACATTCCACATCTGTGGAAAATTTTTTTCCCCCAGAGATGTCTGAAGTGTTACTCTCAGCAATAAATCAGAACTATTTGCACAGTGGAAACACTTAAACAGTGTACCTGTTGAAAAAACACTGTCCAACAAAATCTGCTTTTGAGAGATTCACAAATGCTCATTTGTATGAAAGTCATGCAGCAAATAACATAGATGCACTTCTTTAGGATCTCTGCAGAAGTCTGAATTGGGTTCTATTTTATATCTTCACCCATCTATACCCCTCCCACTAAATGCTGTTAGAATGTCACGTGACAATAGCAAAATACTTTCATTAAACCTTCATTTACATTAATCTAGTTAGAACAATACCACGATTCCACAATTACACAGACCACTCCTTAACTCAGCCCCACAAATAGTCCTTACTAAAATTAGTGTTAGCGTGCGTGAAAATTAAGACTGTCCTCAGTCAAACTAAGATCAGAACTGGAGAAACACTTGAGCCTTCAGTGTGACACTGATTTCTGTATTTCTGCTGCTTTCCAACAAAACTTTAATAGCTGTGTATGCTGAAACTGTCCACAAGAAACCAGGAGTTGCATTACCTCAAAGTAACCTGAAGAGGCTACTTAGTCCTAAGAGAAACTTTCTCTAGATTTAGTCTGAAGAGTCAGTATTATTTCCCCCCTGGAAATTCCCAGACAGCAAAAACACTCACCCAGAAGGCTAAGTGACAATTAAGCAAATTTTTCCTTTAGATATGAGAAACGTCAAGATACATAAATGGTTTCATAACTCCAATCCATACCACTGCATTTGTAACAAAATGTTTCTGGAACAGAAACATGTCTTAAAAAAAAACAAAAAGGGATTTAGACTTCAAACCATCCTCCCTCTTTCAAGAAGTTTGTATTAGTTTTGGGGAAGAGGGGGTATTTAACTCTTTATGAATATATAAAAACATCAATGGAGTTAAAAAATAAAGGTAGAATTGTTTTGCAGTCTCGTCTCCTTAAAACAAATCACAGATCTGTTTTTACAAATGGAGAAACTGAGTCACAAAGGCAAACTGACTCATTAAAACCCATGCAGGAAAACTCTGGAAGATCTCTGAACTCCCAAGAGGTTCTTAGTACATAAAATAAGCCGTAAAATTTGAAAATTAGTATTTTTTGGGTTATTTCATCACCCTCCCCCCACTTTTTGTAAAATGTACTAAGTTATTTTCCTCTAACTGTGAATCAGATGTCTGCTTGAGAACACGACAGAGGCCATGAAGAGCTCCAGACTGTATAGATCAAGAACAGGAGCTTTCAACTGAAGGCAAGGAAAGAAAAAGGCAAAATGTCTCCATAAAGGCCCATATGCTCTTTAAATAAAGAGAATAAGATATGGTTTAGGGAAAAAAAATGTATTTATATAAATAAAGATGATGGGAGCAAGCATTACTGGAGGATTAATGAAATCACTCAGCCTTTGGCCTCAAAACACACTAAAGGCATGCATTAACGACACACTATCTTACTGTTCAACTTCAGGTGTACCTTAAATCCCACATCAGTGCTTCTAAATTGCATTCAAATTAAAATTCGTCAGAGACTGAAGAAGACAGCTTTGCCACTTCAATACCTCACTTTTGCTTGCTTAAATCCAGAAGGTTCTAAAGCTATACTGGAATAGGAATTCATATCTTAATTTAAAGGACACGATTAAAGACAGGCATTAAAAAAAGGTGAAAATTTATTTTTTGTTATCGTTGCTGAAAACACAGAATTTGCAGCCTCTGGAGTATGTATCAGAGTACACTACACCAACTACCGAATAATGAATCCTTGTGACCTCCCTTCCCCCCACTCAAACATATTTATAGTGGTGATACTAAAAGGTTCATATTTCATTTAGGAAAAAAATTAGAGGTTACGAACTGCACCTTCCCTCAGTACTTGTATGTATATTATCACATATACAATTTATATAGCAATATACAAAATAAATTGAAGAAGAAAAATGTAATGCCAAGATTTCAAGGCAGTAGAAGAAATTCCGTGTCTTTAAATAAAGTAACAGGTTATAATCTTGCGTACATTATTCCCTTAAATTCATTTTGTATTCTCAAACTATGAATAGATGGAATTACTACACCCATGTCCAGTGAATGTATCTCCTGAAGATGAATATGACGTTCACAAATGTGTTTCCACAAAGAATTTAGCTGACTGCCTTAGTGATCGTAATCCACTACTCACGTTGATAAATATTGCTGATTTTAGGTCGTTAGGAGGACAGACAGTTGTACAGTATCGAACACAAACGCAGGAGCTTTTCCAGTTTACTAAACTGACACACATATTACCTTACAGCACCACATACACACCCCTCGAAGGAGCTGCTTGAGTCTGTTGCCTCTTTCCACCCCCCTTCTCCCCGAGAAGAGTGGTCTCGTTCACTTGCCTTTCACACACATAACCAATAAAATTAATCAGCTGGAACACAGCATTTTTAAATCGCAGTAAAGTCAAGAGATGTTTTGTACGTTATTTGAAGGGAAGAGCCTTTTCATTTAAACATAGTAAGACACTAATATGCTGCAGACAAACGCACTGCATGGGGTGTGGAGGACCCGAGCTGATTAGATTACCACAACATCAGCCTGAGGCCGCCATTTTTAGAATCTCTAAAGGACAAAAGAGGGAAATTAATAAATTTGCTCCACATTTTTTAAAAGTAACTTTAAAAGTATAGTGATGAGAACCAATTAATCACACATTGCAAGTACTGCCATGGATATCTCCTGCTTTTCTCTGATCTGAACCCTGAGTAACAAAAATGCTTCGTTATTATTCCTTTAAGCTACTGTAAATAAACAGAGTAAAACATTCCTAATCTAGATGCAGCACTGAACTTCTGCTTTTGACGACACGTAGTACGTAGCATTTTAGGCATTTTAGGGACCCCAGGGCTTTCAGACACCACACATTCCCTAACAGCCTAACAGAGTATGGGGGAATACAAGACCTTTATAATCAGGATATATTATGTTTCTCTACCCTATTTAGTATTACACAGTGAACCGTTTGTTTCTCTTCCCCTGTGTCTGCAGCAATACGGTCAAACCCACAAACACTTACTGCTTCAGGAAAGAGAATGAAATATGCCACCCAGGGAACAGGAACATTGGCTGCAGAAACTAAAGCAAGAAAGGGGTGCACCAGTGTAACTACTTACAGCCTCGAGAAAGGGGGTGGGGAGAATGATCCCCTTAAAATTGGCACAGAAACTCCTGGGGACAGCTCTCCGTTTGTCCAGGTTACACCACGAAGCGGAGATATTAACAGGGAACCAGGCAGGGAGGCGGGGGTGTGGAAGGCAAAGAGATTAGGCCTATAACGAGCCATTTTAGTACCACAAAGCAAAAATATATAGGATGCAGGAAAAGAATAGGCTTCCCCAAGCTTCGTAAAACTCAATACGCAGTCCCAATAACGCACAAACCCGTTCTGAAAACCGCCAGCACAAGGAAGCCTATGCTGTCACATAATAGCTCTTTTTGGCTCATTTTCCAAGCATAATGCATAAATCTGGCGTAACTGCCAAAAAATTCTCCTCAGCTCCTCCAGTTACAGTAACCCGCCATATTCACAAGATATAGCGACAGCCTGCCATTTTTAACCAAACCCCACAAAAGGAAAGGCAAATTCAAGGCAACTTAAACAGAAATTAAGCACATTTCAGGGTGGGAAGGAGTTATACTCGCACCGAAGGTAATGAGACATTCCCGTCGCATTTCACTCCCTTTTTCCCCCCCCCCTCCCCCAAAGCACCCACAGCAGAATATGCTGGTAATAACCAAAGACTCACCTGTAATGGTCACAGGCCAGGCAGCAGGACCCCTCAGCTGAGCCCCTTCTCTATCCCAACCAAAACAATGCAACAGCCCCACTGCGGATATCCCTACCCTAGGTAGGACTCAGCCCTCAGCAGGCTCTAGTAAAAGAAAGAAAAGGGAAAGAGGAGACCCCCCCTCCCCCCAAACCTAGCTCAGCGCGCGGAACCCTACAGGGACCAGCTCGAAGGCGCCTTTGCCCTGGGACCTATGTACAAACCCCGCTGCTGCTG
>VYXF01012141.1:573676-756458 GCA_013397295.1 Polioptila caerulea | reverse complement strand
CTTTTTTTGTTTTTTGTTTTGCCCTGGAAAAATAGGATTTTTTTTTTTTTTTTTTTACCTCCACTATAGCAACCTGAGAGGGCATAAAGCTTGACTATTTCAGGAATGTGCTGTTTGAGAACTGGAATGAAAGTAACTGCGTGTATGACTAAGAGAGAAGATTCCTGTATAATAGATGGTCTTTAATATGTGTTACATAAGTAATGTGGTGAGGTGGAGTTCAGTTACATAAGAACTGACTGGAGACTTGGGAGCTACTGTAAGTAGTTCATACTGGTCGCATATATAGCCTGCAGGGCATCCCTGTTTTGTGGGAGGAGGGGTAGAAAAACAGGATTGGAAGCATCTAACAGCTCTACGTTTTTCCTTTGTAGGTTTATAGAGGATACCAGGAAAGAAAGGGAGAAGACAGTCATTAGGAATGACAAAAGAGTGTGAAGCTTTCAAAAGTCTATAGTCTTCATTTCAGCTTAGGTTTTAGGATGTAAGCTCTGTTTTCTAAAAGAGCAGTTCCCCTTTTTTGAGTGTCAGAAGGTGGCTGTCAGCTAGGCATTGTGCCGACTAACTTCTGTGCAGTCAGAGCAGGATGCTTGAGTCTTAGATTGTGAGGCTGNTGTTTGTTTTTTTTGTTTTTGGGGTGGTTGTTTTTTTTTTTTTTTTTTTTTTTTTTTTTTTTTTTTTTTTTTTTTTTAGGGGGGGAAGAAAAAATGCTTCCTGGAGTGGTGTTAGGAGGAGGCAGTTGGTTTGTTGATCAAACATTAAAATGACTGGATTACTGATTCTTCTTGTGTAGGCATCATATGACACAAGGTGAATACTCCTTTGTAATGGAAGCTTCCAGAGTGGCTTTCAGTGTACAGTGATTCTTTTAACACAGCACTGATTTATGTGGGACTTGACATTGTGACATTGTGAATACTTTGTTGCAGATGTAACATTAAGGCGAACATTAATTTCAACTAAAGATGAGGGAAAAAACTCCATTTTTTTAGTACTTGAGTTTAGGCATGTGTTCTGTAATTACGAAACAGTAATTGCCTCACTGTAACAGAATTGTTTGAATGCTTATGTTATAGAATAGTTTATATAGCAAAACAACTAGAATTCTTAAAGCAAGCTTTTAGGTAACTCATTTGGATAACAGATTTTGCTTGAAAACAGAGAAATTAATTACTTTATAAGTTCTCTGTAACTCGCAGTTCATTGCAGCAGTACTTGAACTGAGGTGTGGCTGGGCTTTTATGAAGCTATAGAAATGAAAGTAAGTTTTAATTAGCTGGCAGTAATTTCTTGTTCATTTCAAGGCTGTTTTTACTAGCAGTTCTCAAGGAAGCAGTTATCTTGAAAAAAGAGTAATTCCAGCAGTATTGCAGTGCAATCTTAAAGCAATGTCTTAGGTATTCTGAATTACTTGTGCTGTGGGAGATGAGTAAAACCAGAATGTGTTTATTTCTTTGAGACTGGGCATTTGCCGTATGGCCAGTCTGATATAAGCTGTTTTAATCTCAGAGGCAAGAAAAGAGCTGTAGGGAGAGGGAGACTGGGTAAAAAATGGCATTTAATTTACATTTATGCTAGATTACCAGGGAACCTAGCAATTTCTACTGAACTGCAATTTGTTCCTTAATGAGGATACTTCAATGAGCTGGGTGTTCCAGCTGTTAGACCTGAGGTTCTAGCTTGCCATGATAGCTTGTGTGTGCATGCATGTGTGGTCTGAGCCCTTGCTAAGAGCTGTTGTTGAAACAGTTGTTTACCTTTAGCCATACAGAGGGACTGATGGGAGTTCAAGGGTATTTAGGGGAGAAAGGAGAGAGGTCTGTAATAGATCTGACTGTGCATTAATGTCATAGTTGAGACAGTTGAAGTGCTCATGCTGAAAGATGATCCTACAGCTTTTTGCAGCTGTTCATTCTTGCTTCTGCAAGTGATTGTGGTGGAAGTAGAAGTGACGAATGGATCAAATATAGGCCTAATAGTAATAGATGGTTTTTGAATGTTACTCTTCATTGTATGGCTTGACAAACATTCCTGTTTAAAGGTGAGCAGGACAAGCACCTGCTGGGAAAATGGAGATATGCAGGTTTTAATTGTTAGTGAAGTTAGATATGCTTTTTCTCAGGAAAGCCACAGTTATTAGGGAGTTTCGAGGGGCACCTCTTAAGGCTTTTGGCTAGTATAACTAGAATCACTGAGCCAGGCACCTTCAAAGAAGATAATTCTAAACTTTGAGTATATAAGTCATTGCTAGATTGACCTTCAGTTGTGAGTGGCAAGGGCACTTCAGAGTCACTGAATTGGTAGCCTTTTAAAATTAAGTGAAATGTTATTCTCAGCTACAGGCTAGTTAAGTGTTCATAGGATTTCAGATTTAAGTTTGTTTTGTTGGAACAGGGTGAAACTTGAAATAAACTTCCTTAATCCAGAAGTGGCTGATAATCTAATAGCTGGGATATTTATTGAAGAATTATTCCTACAGGGTGAGTTCTTAGCTAGTCGTAAAAAGTAATATCTGTGGGTCACAGTAGTTACTAGCCAAATGAATTTGCATTATTTGCATGAGGTAAAAGAGTTCTAGTGATTGGCAGCTAATCAGTTTATCTACCTGGATTTGGACAGACTGTGTTCAATGCTCAAATAGCAGGGCAAGAACTTTCTTTGCGCACTGCTTTAGGCTTTGTGTTATAATGAACCTTTCTGAAGAAGTTGAGATTAGTAAGGTTTTGCTTTAGCAGGAAAGTAGGTTATTGGCTGGTGCTACAATCCTTAACAGTTGAGTTCCTCGCCTAAAGAAGCAACTTTAAAGCTGTTGTGTGGCCTCCTAATCTGGAATTAGCGGGAATTTGTACCAGGTTCACTGCTATGACCTTTGGGTAGTGAAGTGGGGCATGGGTTTGTTTTCTCCTTCCAGCATGACCTTGTTACTTCAGGTGGGCTCGTTACTTTCTCATGGGCTAGTCGTTGCTTTGGAGAGCAGTATTAAGGTCCATGTAGCCACTTTCCTAAGTGAGGTAGTGCTCAGACATGATTATAGTGCAGCGCTAGCCCTGGAACACTGTCCATAGCAGTTCTTTGATGAAAATAACCAGTGACTGAATGGCTCCTGAACAGTTTATGCACAATGGTGCTTTTTGAGGATCTTAAGGAAGAAAATGGGGGGAAAACACTGCCAGTTTGGAGAGTTGGACTGTGCCAGAGTTGGGAAATTACTGGAGACTCTAGCATCCCAAAAGTACAGCTGAAGGTGGTCCTGTCACAGAAAGCAAGAGTTTGTGTTTCTTGTAAGCTCAAAAGCGAAGCAAATCTTAGCTGCTGTATTTTTGTACTTGTTAAGTGTTGGACAAAAGAAACTGTACTGAAACTTCTTGTGACTGCTCCGTCTGTGAGCTTGTTTATGTGGCATGGTCATGCAATAGATGTTACTAAAAAGTAGAAATGCAGCAGCTTTATTGCAGTATATCATATCTCTTCAGTTTGTGAAGACTGCTGTAGTCCTACTCCACGTGGTCCATTAAGACTCAAAACAGAAATACTCAACAGCCTGAGAGAGCTGGCGCTTTTCAATGTAGAAAAGAGAAGACTCTTGGGGAGACCTCATTGCAGCCTTCCTGTGTTTAAAGGTGGCTTATGAAAAATAGAGTGACTTTTTACATGGGCAGATAGTGATAGGAAGTGGGTTTAAACTAAAAAAAGAGGGATCTAGATTGGATGTTGGGAAGGGATGCTTAGAGGATAGTGAGGCATTGGAACCGGTTGTCCAGAGAAGTTGTGGATGTCCCATTCCTGAAAGTGCTCAGGGGCAGATTGGATGGGGCCCCGAACAGCCTGGTCCAGTGGAGTTGTCCATGCCCATGGTAGGGGCTCGGAACTAGATGATCTTCAAAGTGCTCTCCAACCCAAACCATTCTGTGGTGTCTGACAGCAGAAAGGTGTAGTAAGAATGGGTATGTTTTTGACATTGAGTACCACTGGTTATAGTAATGGATTTGTTTCCAGCAAGCTTCAGTAGATTGAACTAATGAACTTTCTTTTAGTATTTTATCAACAGAAGTTGGTATCTTTCTGTCCAGTTGGCTGTCGGATATGGATTTTTGGTAACTGTTTGATCCAGTGCTAGTGGAACTGCTATAGATGAACCAAGTCCAAAACTAGCTTTTGTGGCAGATATGAGGTGATAGGACTAGTGTGGAGGGCACAAGAACTTAAGCTGAAGAGTTAGCTGGGAAACAAGCATTAGCATCCAGTTCTTGTTCTAAACTCCCTCCTTCCATGTTCCTGCCTCTACTTGGCAGGTCAGTCATGACACAGGACTGTCATGTGGTTCCTCAAACTATAGTGAAGTAAGGTAAAAAACATTGGAGGTGCAGAACTGTGCCACTTTATTAATGCAGACAAAGCAATCTCTCAAAGAGACTGTGAGACTAGCTGGTCATGATACTGAGATAGTAATTTAATCTCTAGCCTAAGAGGTGTTTTACCAGCTTTATTCACAGCGTTTGTGGCCCAGTTTGTCATGCTGATGATAGATTGTGCAGTATGGTCTTATCTGTTGAGCCAGGGTAAGCTGTCTCAGATTCCATCCAGAACAACTATGAGTCTTCTAATTAGAGATCTATTAATTAGTACTGAATGTCATTGTCACAAATATCCTAATTTAGAACACTTCATAAAACAAAACTATTGCTTTTATTGGATTGGTGCTGTTTCAAATTCATCTGCAAAGCCCTGCTCCTTTACCCCAGCATACATATGCTGGAACAAGCTCATAAGCTTATAAAGGCATCCTGGGCAGTTGTCAGATCCTATTTTTAAACTGTTTCTGAGAAACGCTTCTGCTTCCCTATCTCTGCATAGTCATAGGAAAGGCTGAACTTCATGCAGGAGCCACAATGTCTGGGCTCAGCTAACAGTCATTTTTGAACTTGAGTGCCTCCTCTTCAGAGATAATAAAATTGAACTGCACTGACCTCTGTTGTGGAGGGGAGATGATGGGTTCACTAGGAAATAGTGGTAGTGGGCTATTGACTCCTTGACTCTAGGTATGAACAATAAAAGATACAGATATCTTCACTCCTGTGACCAGTGACAGGGCTTGAGGAAATGGCATGAAGCTGAGGCAGGGAAGGTGTGGGTTGGGTATCAGGGAAAGGTTTTTCACCCTGAGAGTGACTGAGCTCTAGAATGGACTCCCCCAGGGAAGTGGTCACAGCACCAGCCTCAGTTCAAGAAGCGTTTGGACAATGCTCTGGGGCACATGGTGTGGTTCTTGGTTGGATGTGCCCAGATGGCACTGGAGTGAAGGAGAGGGTTTTTTACTACTAAGAAATGCTTCTACTGTAGTTCATAAGCTGAAGTCTTGCTCTGTTTGTCATATCATAAATAAAGATGAGATGTTTCATTAAGCTCATTCACTTTTCGTTATGTGAGTCTAATGTAAGCATTTATTTTAATATGTATTTTTGAGTCCCATTAAGCAGTAGCATGTCTGACATGTGATACCTTTTTGAAACTTCTTTAGTTTTGATTCTCAGCTGGAAATGTCTGAATGGGGACTCCTGATCTTTCTAGCTGTTCCAGGGGAAAATAAGAATTGAATATATTCTTCTGTAAATAGTGAGTATATACACAGTATATACCTAAGGTCCATTAGCCTGTTTAGCTGTTTTTCAGCACAGGGAAGCTAAAACAGTGGAAGCACGAAATACCAATATATGTAAATGGCTGTGCTAATAATTACAGATGGCCAAAGGGAGGGTGATGGAGGCCTCTACCAAAACTGCAGCTCTCAGTGGGATGGGTAAAACCAGAAAGTGTATTCCTGATAATAACCAGAGAACAGTTGCTGGGAAAGTATTTTTACCAACATTTGTAGGTTTACTAAGCTGTCGTTCACTTAATATTTTAAAAAAGGGAACTGAAAAAAGCTTGAATTTGAATACATCATCAGTGGAGGGGTTGCCCCTAACTGCAGCAACAAGATGGACTGTTAGAAGGGAACCAGACTGAAATCTGTCTTGGTTGCAAAAGTAAGCAGGCCTAACCTGCAGTTCTTGAACAGCACAACTTTCAAGTAGCTCAAGGCTATGTATGTCTGTAATCTACTCATCATAGAAATTATTAAAAAAGAGGCATTGTATGACCAGTTTAGAGGGGATCTGCACGTGAGTAACATCGTTATTTCAAGCAGTTATGCTACGTCCTGCATCACATGATTCCTAGCTGTTGTGCAGCAGGAAAGCTTAGCCTTTTTCCTTTCATCCTCTGGAGCTCGTGGAGGGAAACACAGATTGGACTTGTATTTAACTATAACTTCCTTCCCTTTGGGAACTCACGTCTGAGCTACTACGGATTTCTGGCCATGTGGTGTACTTTGGTTTCCTGCCCATATGTGAAATTTGAGTAAGCTTTGGAGTCTCGAGGTGGAGAGGGTGACTGGGAGACTTCTTTCTGTGGAAGTAAAAAGTCATTCCATGATTGTCTCCTTCCCCAGCTTTCTTCATGTGTACAACTAAGTCTACTCTGTATGTCATGGTCAGCTAGTAGTCTGTATGAGCTGACAGTATGGCATGTAAGACTTATTTAAGCTTTCCTATTTTTGAACTTTAGGAGATGTTCAAATCTTGGGGTAATTTTGCTGTATCCGAATGAAGTTGTTATTTCTAAATATCAAAAGAAAATGTTGGACTGAAGGCTAGCTCAAAGAATGACACTTTAATGCCTAAATTTTTACCAGCCAAAATCAGCTTGTAGGTTTTCCATATAGTAAACATATTGTGAGAAGTACATAAGGAAATCATGGAAACAGGCTGAAGAGAGAGAGATTGCAGTACAGAAAGGAAAGTGCTTATCTTTTACTAGATATGTGTTTCACTTTGAATCCAGTTTTGGAACTAGATGTTCATGCCCAGTCTTCTTTTGTAGCTTTTTGAAAGGGTAGAATATCTAACAACAAAATTAGTTGCCTTTTTAAATGCAGGAGAACTGGAGTACAGAAGCCTGTCAGTATGCATGCCTCCAAAATCCTGTGAATAGCATGAGTCTTGTGTTTTGCCATGCTTAATTACTAGGAATTTAATTTCCATATTTATAGATCACATTTTCTACCTGTTTTGTAGTGTATGCAGTGTTTTTCCTAGCAATTTTCTCATGCTGTTTAACTTGGGTTTTTTTTCCATAACATTGTACCCAACTTTATTATTGAAATGTTTATTTCCTTTACTATCTAATGTGAAAGAGAAGCTCTGCTAAAGGTGCAGATTTTTCAAGACAGAGCAAGAGGTGCTTGAAGGGGGAAGGTAGTGCTCAAATTCACGAATCAAAATAGGCTTGTAGTTACGGCTTAACTGACTGGCAGGAAAAAAGCTATAGTTTAATAACACTACTGGCAGCAGGCTCATGTCTACCCCCAGAAAAGTAAATTTTTCTGCCATGCTCTCCAGATTTGTTTGGGTAATGATAAAAAGGTACTGGACAAAATGCAAGCGTTCTGTGACTGTTTGCCCAGAGTATAAATATTTCAGGCTTTGAGTGCTTGTGTGGCTTAAATGTTGCAGAAAAACTGTCTCAGTTATTTTTAGGTTGGGGGAGCAGGAAGTATACTTGTTTCCTGTCTTCCCCTCCCCCAGGAACCTTGCGTACATTAATGAGAAGAAATATAGCAACCTTGAGTTGGTTTACCAGTTGCAATTGAACAAGGTCAGTTCGTTTCCTGACCTGCTTTGTGGAGGGGGTAGTACAGCCACTTTGACAGTATTCTCCATTTTGAACCAACACAAACTCATTGAGCATTTCAGCTGAAACAGGTCTGCAGTTTACTTGATGGTTGCATATGAATTGTCTCCAAAACGATGACTACTAAAGCTTATAATTAGAATTAGTCCTCTAGTTGCTGTTATGTGAACTTTGATGCTGTGCACAGGCGTGACTAACTTGAGAAATCAGTGAAATTGAATACTCCAGTTCCTCTTAGCCATTGTAATGTTAATATATTTAGGAAATAACCATTGATGTCTTCAAATCAGCTGTTATTTCTCTTGTACATAGCTACAAATTCATCCTACTTCTGGGTGTTGGTACATATCCATGCTATAAAACAAAGGAATATTACTTGGTAGTAATACTTGTCCAGTTAAAGCTGTACCAGACTGCTTCATTTGGCAGTTCAGGATTTTTTCACTTTAATCCATAGAGGCATAAAGAAAGCTGTAGCAGTGTCTTGGATTTTTTCTTAAGGGGGAGAGGCAAAAAATGCATATGGCTCTAGTTACTGTAAAAATTGTGTAAGATGATATAATTGCTTCTTTTCCTGTTGCATGAGTGTTGGCAGCAGTACACAGGTGTTAACTTTGGGAGGAAAAGTGTCTGGGGCTATCGGAGGAATCTCATTATGTTTGCCATCAATGTGCACATATGCTTCATAAAAGTAATCACTCTTCTTGACAAAAACCAGTCTGCAGCAATCCACCTAGAAGTACAGAGCTGCTTGGCACTGAAGCGTGTGCAGAGCAGGCTTAGAATCACTCAGGCAAGAAGCAGAAAAATACTAGCTTTGGCATGCAGAAGTGTCCCCGTGTGTGGAGCCAGGATAGAAACAGCAGGCTTGTCCTAGCATGCTCTTCCAGCAGCTACACAGAAATGTAGCTACACTACTGTGCAGAGCTGTGCTTTTTCTTCAGACTTTTTTTTGTGTGTTTTCCACTTACTTAGCGATGGTAGCTATGCTGTCCTTGGGGGTGCAATAGTTGGTTTGCAATAGTTAGGTCTAGGGTTTTGTTTCATTTAAAGATAAGATGTTAGACAACTGAACTGAACTGTTCTTGCTGCTTACTTTGATCCTTCCTGCTGAAGAACAGATTTTGTGCTGGTATTAGCTGCCTTGGGAAACAAACTGCATGCAAAGATACCAACTGAGAATGCAATTTTTGATATCTTGAATTCTGGAGAAAATGGAGTGTCTGCTTGCAGAGACTTGCAACTTCTTGCATCACTAATTAGGCACAAGCAGTCAAATATTAATCTGATGTCTGAATTAGACTTAGTCAGTTAAAAAGACATAGCAGAGTATGTTTACTTGACCAGTGAGAAAGTTAAGCAATTCCAGTTGGCTTCAAATACATTTTTAATTTGCAGATGAAAAATCAAGAATTTTGCTGCTAGTCAAACTTTTTTGTCAGTAGTTCTATGGACTTGTGCAGTTTACTCTGCAGGGGATTCCCATTTTCTAGCAGTTTTATTTAGTGCAAAATGAATTATAAACTAAAATTTGTGTGAACAAAAGATGAAAAGGAGCCTTTGCTATTAAACAGTATATAAATATAAGCTGAAGTGGTGAATCACGTGAAGGGTGGGTGTAAGTCAGCATCCACTGCTTTTAGACAGTAGGGTCTGCACACTGCAGGCAGGTTTTTTGTGGATATTGAAGGATCTGAACATAAGCAGGGCTGGTGCCTTCTCTTGTTGTTCATGATGAAGTAGGTAGTAGAATTGAGGCTCCAAGGTGAATCCTGCTCCCATTCTTGGTTTGATGCTTTAGAATAAAGCCTTTTGCTGCTTATTTGAGAACTCACTGAAAAACTTGTCCAAGTTGTGAACCTTTCACGGGAAAAGAGTGTATGAGGGTGGGGAGGTGGGGTGTGGCTTTAAGAAGCTCGTGTTTCAAAATAAGCCTTTCAGAATTGCTGCTTCTGGTCAGAATGTATGCACTTGACATGTGTGAAGCAGATGTGACTTAGCTAGGTATTGTAGCCTGTTGGCGTGTATCCTTTGGAGGCTGAGAATAACATTCTCAGATCTAGCAGACTGGGGTAAGTTCTTCTTATAAAGGTCACCCTCAGCTGCTCTGGTCTGTGTATGAGCATGTGTTACTGGTAATTACTCCTGACTGCACCAATGTCTGATAAGGAAAGAGGAAAGCACATGGTCACAGCTTTCTGGTGTGGAAGTATCGATAGTAGGAGGCAAGTGGTAGATTGATATATAGTACACACAGTGAGGCTGAGGGGGATGCATTCAGATGAAATTAGAGATTTCCAGTTAGGAAGACAGAACTGAAAGCTAGAGCAAAGGGGCTGGGGAACTTGGTGAGGTGAACTGATACTGAGAAGAAAAGTGTGGTCAGCTAATCCAAGAGTAAGAGAAGTGCCTGTGGTGGAGGGAGTCATTTTTAGAAATAGTGAAAGAACAGGAAGCCTTACATGAGAACCTGCTGAAAGTTAATGTCTGTTAGCTAATGATACCTGTCATCAGGGAGTCGGTGCAGAAGTCTGGAATCATGGGATAGCCAAAAACAGCACTGAGACAGCTGGTGGGGTTTTCAGCTTGGCCTCTGGGCTGGAGGAGGAGTCATGGAGCTGTTGTAGATGGTTGGAAAAAAGACTGTAACTACTTGGGTAGTAACCCAGCTAAGTAAAAAGTGATTAGCAGCAGGGCCATGTTCATCAAGGCGATGGAGTTCAACTCAGCCTTGAAACACAGCTTCTTAATGTGCCTGAACTAGGAAGTGTTATGTTGGGGCAGTTGTGGCTGCCAGAGGCAATCATGGCTTGAGATATTCTCTTTAGTTGCTCTTTACCAGTCCTATGGGCTGTTCTGATACCACAGTGTAGTGCTCCATCACCTCAGTTGTTGATCATTTATGGGACTTTGCTGTGAACAAAGGACTGATGTGTTTAATAAGGAGATCACTTCTTCCTACTCTTGTATTCAGTATTTGAGTTGGGGCTGAGTGTGGACCTATCATAGTCAAATAGAGGCAGGGATTTTGTGTGATGTGAAATGCAATCCCTCTAGGACCGAACTGCTGCAGAAAAATCCTACTCCTTTTTTCACTGTTCAGCCATGTCAGTGGATTTCCAAAGCACATCAGTGCCTCCTGTCAGGGGCACAGTTAACTAGAAACTATTGGCTTGAGGAAAAGGCAGAGATGGGGCAAAGTCTTTCTAAAGGCATATTGTTAAATATTACCATGAGACGCCCTTGGCTGTATTTTCATTGTTTTGTCACAATTTAACAAAACTATTCCTGCAGGAAATGAAGCAGGGATCTTTTACTGATGACATCACAAGAAATAAATTGGTTAACAGTATGCAGACTATAATTACAAGCCATATAAAACAAGGGTGTCCAGTGGTCCAGGCAGTCTGTTCTGACTCTCCTCAGCTTTTCCCCTGCTTGTTTTCATAATGCTGCAGAACAGCAGAGATGAGTAGAACTGGATTTTCTGCAAGTGTGTGTCTTCTGAGCATCAAACACTTTTCATTTTCATTTCATGGATTAAAACAAGGCAATAAAATGAGCTTAATGACAGAGCAAGTCCTGCTTTTTCATAGTCCTTTTTCTCCTACCCTCCCCTTGCCTTTCCATGGTGACTCTGGAACCTCATGAGTTACTAGTAATGCTGGCAGAGGCTAATGTTTACAACTCAGTCTGTTTTTTGAATACAGGCTTCAGTCTTCTCTAGCAAATTAAAACCAGATGGGAACGGCAGGGAGCAGAATGGAATTTATTTCTCTAATGTGGCTTGTGATGTTAACAAAACTCTTTGGGTATTTTTGATTTTTTGCCTAGAAAATGGCTTGTAGTTTTTCTGTCCAGTCTCTGTAATGTGGAAGCCTACAGCACTTACTCCAGCACTCTGAAAGCCTTCACTGAGATGTGTTGCTTTACTTCCACTGCAGTGACAGACTGTGGTATAATCCTATTACATTTTTTTTGTGTGGTTTTTTTTTTTCCAAGTTAAGGGATAAAAACTAGTTAATCCATCCAGAAGGGTTTTTTCTCCTGTTCTTGCACAGCTCATGGAGGTGAAATGCACTTGTTATGCAACATTTAACAAGTCTTTCTCTTTTCTCAAACTACCCTAGGTGAAAGTACACTAAAGGAAGACTTGCTAAAATCTGAAGAGGGAGACAGGCTCAGTCACTCAAACTCCAGTGGTTCCAGAATCTGTAATGTAGACAGGATAAGGATTTTTTCTGTGCAGTTAATGCTGTGCTTTTTTTGCTGGTTTCTCAGGGGAAAATACTCAACATGTTGAATCACAAAGATGTTACTTCCTGCTGAGTTTTGGGATTTCCTTGTAGCTCTCCCCTCCATGGCTGCAGGAGCTGTTTTTGCATAGTGCATGTTCTAAGGCAGGAACTTGCTGGAGATGAAGACAGAAGCCAACCAGTTCTGTGCTGAATGTAATAGTTTCTGACTCAAATTGTGTGGTTATTGTCAAAATGTCATAGGGTGTGGTAGGAACTGCTGTGTCGAACATGGCTGAAGATTTATTCCTTCATGATTTGCCTAAATGAGTGTAATATGCTAATCTGGATTAACATACAAAAGTGGAGGGAAAGATTTCTTGATGTTTTCTAGCCACTTGAAACCTGATTGTGTGCAAAAATAAATTTCAGCATGCTGTGGTATTCATGTTTTTTTTTCCCCACTTGCTCAATCTTAACTCCCATTCTTTTTGATTTCCCACAGAAAGAAAGAAAAGCTACTTGCTATGGCTTCAAAAATATTAACAAAAAACTCTGAGCACTGGAAATACGATAGAGCTCCAAATTACTATCAGTTTCACTAGGAATTAAAAACGTGTCATCCTGGAAGTTACGGTAGTAAATTGGCATAAAATATTTTGACATACATACCTGCTTTGTGCAGCTGGCTTTCCTTGTAGAAGTACTCCTAGCAGCTTGTTACAATACTGAGTTTCAGTGTCAAGTATAAGATAGGCACATTTACTATGAAGACAAACTCTACTTCTTCAGCAGTTGTTCTTGATATACCAGGTCTTGCAACTCCAAGAGGCAAACAGGAAAGGGATGGAGGGGTGGTAGTCAAATTTTCAGGCTGATCAACTCCAGTTGGAGTTTAGCTCTCCCAATGTGGAATAGTGTCAAAGACTGCAACGCTCCTGTATACTCTTTTTTTCAAAAATTACTTCAGATCTGCTGGTTTGTTTTCCCCTGCAGTGCTAGAGGAGAGTTCTGGATGAAGCCCTTTCTCTCTTGTGTTTTAACCTCTGCTGTATGTTGTCCACTCCTTGTTCAGCAAACAGTTCCTTCTGGTGGACTGTCCGGTGCTGTTTAGAGAAAAGGGAAAGAGTGGATCTCTAGATTAGTATCTGAAATATGGGATTTCAAAGGACTGCCTAAAATTGTTAAATCTAGAGACTCTAGTGACTTAGAGTATCTAGAAAAGTAACTTCACAGGATAATCCTTCCCAGCACATTCCATGATAATGTTTCCAGTGCCTTTGAGTTTTTGTCTCTGGGCTCTCATGATCCTAGGATGTGAACTGGCACCTAAAGCACTATCAGAAGTGCAACTTCTGACATAATTTTAAATAAGTGAATCTCCCATCCCTAGATGTAGTTCTTGTTGGATTAAAAAGGCGATATGTTTTAATTAAGTATGATCTGTGCCTAATTTGACATAAAAAATGCTTGAAAAAATTATATTAATGAAGATTTTCCTTAATGATGAATGATAGACGTGTAAACACTACTGTTAGACTCTGTATGTGTGTGACTGACTGTTAAAGGAAAAGCATGTTTTCAGAGTGTGGTTTTTGGACTTCCAGACAGATTACACAAACTCAAGGAGGCCCAGCCCACATCCTGTGTAGAAAACCAGCGCACAGAAATGCTCATTGTTCTTCAGGGTTATAAGTCACTGTATTTTGTGCCTCCATTCCATTTCAAAATACTGTATGGAAAATACTAATGGAAAGGAAGCACAGCAGCTTAACAAGTGCTTGGTCCTGCCAGGTACTGAGCACTGTGCTCTCACCAGAGGGCTGGGGTATTGAGATTAAAACATTAGGCTCCCTGGCTAGAGAACAAGGAGTTTGTGTTGGTAAAAGTAGCTGTGGGTATTTATCAGGTGAGTAAATCAATTGATAATTGACATACTTTCAACCTGAAAGTTGTTTGTGTGTGACCAGGCCAGTATTGACTGTCTCAGAGTGAGAGTTACAGGATATGAAGTTTCCTTCAAGCAAGGTGAGTTCTTCCTGACACTGATTCACCTCTGCTCAGTCTTTATTGCAGAAAGAGAGGATGTGGGGTGTCCAGACCTGATACCTCACCAGAAATTAGCATTTCTGAATCTCTACCCATACTTATTGCTGAGTTGTGTTATTCCACGTGTAAGCTAATGGACCTATCCATAAAGGGAGGTATTAAGTAACAAATGCTAAACTCTGTTCACTCTTCCCTTTTTTGAACCTACATTATCATCTTAGAAGTTATTTTTTAAAATGCTGAGGTGCTTTTTTTTAACTTTTAAACAGAAAAGTGTTCCAACGTTAATTTTAAACCTCTTGTATTACGCTTTTTTTACTTCAAAAAAGCAACATCTTCTATTTTTTGCTAGAGTTCAGTACCAATTTAAGACTAGAATATTTGTTATGATGATAGAGGTGTAGCTAAGCAGAAGACTGCCATGAGGGTGTTTGAGGTTGTGTCCTGCCTTTCTACAGTCCTCTGAAAGGAATCACTTCCCTTTAGTCTCTGCCGGTCTCCTGACTCTACAGCATTCCCAAAACCTGTGGCCCATAAAATGGGATTATAGGGAAGGCATTCAAGTAAACAGAAGTTCCCTCGGGATGAGATTTGCTTATTTATGCAGAGCTCCTGTGTGCTGTAGCCTGGCGCTGGATTGAATTCTCGTCTTGGTGACCCCAAGGGTGAGAGAGCACCCAGGCCACCTTCATGTTTTGGGGATGATCTTCTCCTGGCTGGCACAATGAAATCCCCCTTTGCAGTGTTTTTGGAAGGACACACTCAGTTGCAAGTTTCTTTCTGTGTCTCTTCAGTGTCTCTCTGTAACAATAAATGAGAAATCTCATGATACAACAATAGCTGCCAGAAATCTGCAGCGAACCTAGAGCTGTATCAGTCATTAATTGGACAGTGTTGCTGAAGCAGCCCAATGCTTTTGTGAGTTGTGTTCAAGGGTAAGCAGCTGCTTAAAGATAAAAACCTTTGTGCTTCTATGAGCACGCAGTTACATTGGTGAATAATAGTGTATTTCTGTGATTGCATGGTCCTGTTAGTCTGTTCTGTTGAGAGTATACAACCTGGGCAGGCTCAGTCTGCAGTTTGATGAATTGTATTGGTTTCAGCAGAGAACATTTCCAGACTTGTTCTCTGCATCTATCCTGGCTCAGGCTGTCATTGCTGCTCCACAGGATGATGCTGTGTGGGATATCAGGGCACAAAACCCTCAGACTTGTGTTCATTTTGCTGTAGCAAATATGTTTCATATTTTGAAAGAACTTGCCACAAATGGATGTTGTCCTTCTACCTCTCCAGTGAGTGCTAGTCACCAGGAGAACACTGAGTAGTGTTCCCCTTATCACAGACTCATAGAATGGTCTGGGTTGAAAGGGATCTTAAAGATCATGTAATTCTACCCTCCTACCATGGACAGGGGTATCTTCCCCTAGACCACATTACTCAGGGCCCCATCCAGCCTGCCCTTGCACACTTCCAGAGATGTGACATGAGCAGCTTCTCTGGACAACTTGTTCTAGTGTTTTACCACTCTCACACATATTTTATTTATATTTTATATCTAATCTAAACCTGCCCTCTTTCAGATTGGAGCCATTCCCCCTTGTCCTATCACTATGCCCTTGTAGGAAGTCCCTCTCTGGTTTTTCTGTAGGGTCCCTTTGTATACTGGAAGGCTCCTTATTGCAAAGAGCAAGGCTTCAAATGCTGGTGGCCTTGGCTTGGCTTCCTGGAGATGTTGCTCTGTACCACAGCATGGCTGCTTTTGTGCAGGGGGAAAGCTGAAATTGTAAATACTATCCTTAAAACAGCAGGAATTCATAAATTCCCTTAAGTGAGGGTATTCCAGTCATGGCCTGTGTTTGTCATGTCCTTGATGTCTACTGGGCATTAGTAGGGAATATGATAAGAGATCCCTCCAGACTGGAAGACTGCCCGCTGCATTTGGTCAGCGCAGCCGTATTTGTACTTTTGACTTTACCTCTCTTTAGAGGTGACTCTGAACAGAAACGGTTAAACTTCCTGTAATTGTGAATCTTTGAACCAATAGCAGCAGTGAGAATTTTCAGTTACCTGATGAAACGTACATCAGAAATTCTTGGGTTTTGTTTCTGCACCTGGTACAAAGAAGTAGAACAGCCCTGGGAACAGGCAAGACAACCCAGTTCCTGCTGCTGTCAAAAACAACAAATCCATTCATCTGTGTACCTCCTATTGTAACCAAAGCAAAGCATTATTTGATATGGGTTCTAAATCAGGAGTTGCTGTTCTTTCTCTTGTTTGGTTTCTTTTGAAGGCCATGGGGAGCATGCTTACACAATTAAGGGAGGTAAATTTGGGGCCTGTATCTCACACCACAGGTGACTACACTGTGTCATTGTCCCAGCTGTACACAGCTTTTTGTTTCTAGAGGGTCAGATTCTCTGCCCTCATCTATGGGGGGTGGTATAAATGTGAGAAAGGCTGACTTAATTTGATGGCAGACTGTTCATAAGAGTAGTGGTTATTTGAAGACTGCTTAATCCTATTGAAGGTTGGAATTTTTTTTTTTAAATCTGATTTATGGGTATATTTTGTACAGGAGTCCATTTAAGAGCTGGGTCTGAATAAATCTGTCATTTTGCTACATCTCCCTTGGTATTTTCATCATATTTCAACTGTATGGGAGTTAAACGGGATTATTACGTAAAATTTTCTGAAGGTCAAGGAGATTAATTCATGTTTTTAATACTTGCAGGTTTTAGGAAAAATGATGCTGAATTGTGAGGGAAAGTACCACCTTATTTAATAACTGTATTTTTCTAATAAATATAGATGATATAGCTGTAACTACAGGGAACCAAAAATGTCACATGAATAGCAGTAGCACCTGCTTGTATTTGATTTCATTTCTGTGTGGGATTGTTTATGTTGTAGAAAACAGCAGTTTGCGAACAAGCTTTTGAGGGGAATGATATGTCACTAAGGCTGCAGTATTTTGTATTTACACTGTACAGATTCTATCTTAACTCTAAGGTTTTGTGAGCTTCCTTCCCTTCGCAGTCCACCTGCTGACCAGTGCTATCAGGAAGGTTTTGTTGCAGTGAGCTGGGTCAGCAGGAGAAGCAGGAGAAACCTCAGTATCCTTGCAGTGTTTAACTGATGCTGTGTAGCTCTGTGAATGGCTTGTTACAGAGTCAGGTAAGTGTAAGCAGGAGGGGGAATCTCCTCTTTCGGCAGCAGTTGGCATTCAGATTGGCTTTATGGTTTCAGGAAGTCCTATCTGTAAGTGATGACCACATCTGTAACTATCTGGAAAGCCGTGGTTGCTGGAGGCTTTGCTTCCCTGCTGCCAATTGCCACCCCTCTCCTGAGCACTGCCACTGTTTGTCAGCTACTTGACAAAAAGGCAGGTAGGAGACACAAATTTGACTGACTGTGAGCTTCTAGGACCTGGTTAGAAATTTCTAGGACTGATGGAGAGAGAAATGCTTAACACATCAGGTTCAGAAGGGCCTGTATGTTCACATTACAAGATGAAATAGGTGGCTGTTGGGCGATTATAAAGAAGCGCTAGCTCAGACCTGGGTAGCTGCAATTTTCTGGAAAATAAAGGAATCCACATGGTAGAAAGACAGATGCAAGAATGACTTACCAAGACAGTTGGTAACGTGCTAGTATAACTTGGGGGGGAGTGGGGAGGAGGTGGGGAAAGGAAGGGGAGATTTAGAAATCCCAGCCAGTTTATCTGGATCATTAGACTGGTGTCAAAGTACTGAAATTTGTGAACTGGGGTAAGACAGAAGAGGGTCACCATCACCACAGAAAAAAAGAATAAAAGGCCTCAAGCAGTGTCTCTCCAAGGACCTGGTTTTTTACTATCTACTGTTACAAGTGACAGTAGAGATGATTAAAACTGGAAGAAATTAGATGAACCAAACCTTTTTCTTGTTTTCTGGTTAGTGCCATTGTTAGCATTCTTGGCAGAACTTCACAGACTCTTTCCGTGGGTTTTCTGCTTGGTTGCACTTCCTGTCTCATTTATTGACTTAATGATGTCATTCTCACACACCACTGGGGAGGAGCACAGTGGTGTGCTCTGCCCCAACTCCTGCAAGAAAGGCTTTCTCATGCCCCTACAAGAAGACCTTGCTCCTGCTCTGATGGCTAAAATTCAAATGGAGGATCCCTTTTTTGAGCCTCCTCTGGATGGAAGTGGGAAGCAGAGCAGGAGGAAGAGGCAGCAGGAGAAGTGCCATGTCCTGCTGTTCTCAGTAGGAAGCTGCTTTCAGGAACATCTGTGTTCACTTAATGCGGGTGAGCACCTGGAGCCTGCGTGGCTCTGTGTTGAGCTGTAGAAGAGAAGGCTAGGGTAGGGAATATGCTTTCCCTAAGCAGACAACACAGTGAAAAGTAGGAATGGGAGTTTCAAACACATCCCTGTGCCTCTGGCTAGACAGCCCTGCTCATGGGAGGAAGGCACTGAGGAAGTCATATTTGCCCAGTGCTCTTTCATAGACCAGAAGAGAAGCAGGGTTTGTTTCTCTGGTTCTTCTGCCTGCAGTACCAAGAAGGAAGCATGGATGGAACAGTTTGTCCTTGGGGATGTTGCTGCAGGAGAGGGAGGAATGTGGCTTCAACAGGGGGAGCAGCCTGGAGCTACTGCTTGGTGAGGTCTGTACCTGTACACTGGCCAGGTTGTGCTGTGCAAGCTGCAATTACGCAGGGAGCTTTAAAGTGGTAGAAATCAGCATGTTAAAATGAACTTGGGAAAACTTCTTAAATCTGGCTCAAAGGGGCTCTTCCAGCATGAGTCATCTGCAGCTGTGGAGAAGCCCTGGGTGCAGCCTTCCTCCCCACTGCTGAATGGAGCTGTCAGAGTGTTTGGAGCTAGGGCAGGGAGAAAAAATACCCCAGTTCATTTCCTAACAAGGTATGCATGGAAGAATTCCCCACGGGGGCACCGGTGGGGGCCTGTGGCTCTGTGTTTTTCAATCCCTCAGCTCCGCATAAGGACGTTGTGCACCTTGAAACACCCTGAGCCCATCCCCAGGAAGCAGACAATAGTGTTGATTTGCCTGTTGCTGCAGAGGAAGTGGCTTCTGTTACAACCAACAAACAATCTGCCAAAGTCCATGGTTTGGGTGGTTGCCAGAATAAATTTGACATAAAATTATTTTATCTCTTTGGCTTTTGTCTTGTGTCTGGAGATGTTTCTCTTGCTTCCTAACATTTAAATCTCACATACGGTGGGATTTCCACCACCTCACACCCTTCCCCCTCTCCCCCCCCAAAAAAAAGAAATACAGACTTTGAATTGTTAATAGAGATTCCAGTCTTTATTTAATAGATTATGAAAATATTAAATGCTTTCAGGAGGGTAGCAAAACTGAAGCTAAACCATATGTAGCTATGGTGTTGCTCAGGGCTTTGTCATACCAGGGGAAATATGACATATTACTGCGGAAAAGACAGTCTGGAAGTTGGACTTGAGATGTTGGAGGCGTCAGGCGCCCTCTTGTGCTGTTTCTCCGGGAGCAGCGTACAGGGAGCAGCGTCTCAGGAGCAGAGGCTGAACCAAGCTTCAGCCTTGGTTTTAGTTTAGTTTGGGGGGTAACTGGTGTGTGCTTTGGCACCTCTTTGTGGTTCAGTGTGGTTCTGGTGTGTAGATGTTGTTGATGGGTCCACAAACTTCACTGTAGCTATACAGTGTGGCCATTCAAAATTAAGCTTTGAACAGAAAAAAGACACTTAGTCTTACATCTCCCAAGAGACAAGAACAAAATCTTTAGATTCACACAGAAGTAGCAATGTCTGCTAAGTACTAAATTTCTCTGATGGGCCATATTTTAAGTTGAATTTCAAACTACTGGCTGTTAAAAATAAGATACAAGTTTAGATTGTGCTGAATATTTACAATCATTCACCTCTTTAGGCTGTAATAGTATCAGGGAAATGTGTTGTATCTCCTTGGAAGTCAGTTGTGGGTCTAGTCAAATACTTCTTTCAGATTGCTCACTGCAACTGTCTGAAAATATGTAATTCCTCCAGAAACCTGACCATAAGCAGAAGAGCGAACTTCTGAGAAAATGAGATACATCAATTTGCAAAGGTAACTAAACAGCTGTGTCAGATCTGAAAACATGGATCTTTGGTGACTTAATGCCTAAAGAAATAAGTTTCACCATTTTTTGATATGTAGAACTCAAAAGTTATTCAAAGGACACAAATATAATAATTTCTCTGGCCTGATGCAAAGTTTCAAACTTACTGGTACCTCCAGGATGCAAACACAACTCAGCATAACATGTGCCTTGCCAGCACTTTTCTGGCTTTTCAGAGATTAAAGATGTTGCTTATTTCAGGCTTATTGACCCAGAGCAGTTTTAGAGTGGGGTACCTGCCATTCTGTGGCAACATTTATAGCAAAATAATCATTTCTATCAAGTTTCTCTCTGTATGAAAGCTCCTGAGGATTATGACCATTTCACAGAGCAGCAGCTGGAGAATGACTGTGCTGGGCCTGGCTGAGATCCATCTGTCTGATACGGATCCTGTCTGCAGTGGACACTGTAAGCAGGTGCCTTGTTAAAAGCCCAAGAGAGCAGGTATAAATGCTTCTTGAACTGCTGTCCCAGCTTCCAACAGTTTTCATGTCCTGAGCTGAATGTGGAGTGTGTGCATTTAGCAAACATTGATAGATTTAATTCCCAAGATTTTCCCAGTCCTCCTCTGAGCTAATACTAAACTTTTGCATTCACAGCAACCTTGTTACACTGATGAACTCGGTCCATTGTGAGCACCATCTTGTCTCCTGTCTCCTATTTTTAACAATTATTTGCCTCAGAAGGACCATCTCATGACCATACCTGATGCTGTGTGGAAAATAATCCATAAATGACATTTGGGAATCAATGGACTACTGGTGGGGGGGTGAGGAAGTATCCTTCCTTTGCCCACTGAAGTCTTTGTGCTTACATTTTGTCTCTATGAAGAGGATGAGGAAAGTCTTCAGACAGAGATTAAGAAATAAAAATGTTTTCTCAGTAAAATTTTTCTCGGTATTTTGGAAAATACTGTGTGAAGCTCTTCAAAAGTCACAGGACTTCACTTGTGTGGTTTGCATAGCTAAATAGTTCATGTAAATGAATTAAGAGACAAATCTCCCAGGCAAAATTCCTGAGAACAGAATGTTGTTATTAATAATTTGAGCAAAGTGTGTGGTCATTTTTGTCTTTTGTTAACCTTACCTACGTTAAAATATCAACAAAAGGCTCCTTGTGGCTGCACAGCTTTAACAGAAGTGTTTAAAAATTTTACAGTGCCAGGTCTGATGTAGCTGCTGGGGAAAGATCATTGACAGATGTAGTCCTAAATTACCCAATGAAATGAAACAGAATATGAGAAAGGGGAAAACAATGATCAAATAAGTCCAGCAACTTGAGAGTAAGTCATCTTAGTTTTTCTAAGCATATGAATTACTTCTCAATGAATAATGGAGTAACAATTTGCAGAAGACTATCAGCTATACCGTAATGTTTTGATAAAGAAATGCATGTATTAGCATAGGCCTGATAAGTCTGTGGATTCAAATGTATACACTGACCATGTACAAGAACTGACATCACTGAAGTACAAGGGCAACACTTTGTAAAAGACTGAATCCAAATTGCTGCTTCACAATCTGTTCTGCTGTTTCACAGCAGGTGTTTATATATGCTTTTCCCTAGAATATACAATGTGTTTGTGTATGTAGGAGACAAGATGGTCAGTGCTTACAATGGACAGAGTTCATCAGTGCAACAAGGATGCTGTGAATGGAAAAGTTTAGTATTACACAACTTATGACATAACTGAAAAGTAGCATCTTGCATTTACAGGAAGAAAGCAGGGGGCAGGCAAGAGTGTGTGGCTTATAGCAATCCTTATTCAGTATTGCAGCAGTTAACTTCTGCCTTTTAAAAAATGAGTTGTTTAATTCCACTTTCCTAGATGTGTCCAGGAGCCAACTCTGAGCTCTGACTATTGCCACATTCTGTCCTTGCGTGCAAGATTATATTTCCAGATAAGCATGAATAGAGTTCAAATGAATCTATCAATAATCAGTGGAAAGGATGTCATAATGCAAAGTCTGATACTGTACAAAAATATACAAGTCCTTGAAAACATGTATTTGGAAAGGAACTGCTTTATTCTTAACATAGCTGCAGGTCTGGCAGCAAGAGCTCATGAAGAGGTGTGGGAATTAGCTGAACAGACTCCCTGCTGGCAAGGAGAGCTAGGAGGCTGTATGCTACCAATAGGAGACTGACTCCTCATTTTGAAGTCCCTTTGGGTTAAGGAAGGCTGCTGATGAAACACATTGTGAGGCAAACCCACATTTGAGAAGAAAAAAGTAAGTGTTGACTGGAAATAAAATCTTGAAACTCAAGTGAAATAAGGTATGTAAGATTCCAATTTCTTTTAGGTTGTCATAATCTCTTAGATTCATCTCAATGAATTTAGATAAAAGAAGATATATGAGGAAGGTGGGGAAAGGAAGAGATGGCTGAAGATGAAACACACATTTTTAATTGCTCCATTGCTAATTCTCTGATTTGGATCTGCTTATAATTAAGCTTAACTATTTTCAGTGGAATTTTTCTTTGAAGTATTTGCAGCAATGCAGAGTATGTGGGGTACTGTGCTCAGTCTAAGGAACGGGCAAACAGAAATACTCCCTTATCCTGAGAGTGCCACAGTCTCTCTGAGGACTCCCATGACTATTAAGCAGGCACTTTTCCCAAAATCTACTTTCTTACAGCATCATTTATAGGGAACTTAAAAAGCACTCTGTAATGATGCCCTCTGGTGACTCCAAGAAGCTTTACACTAATGAAATAAAAACCAAGATGGAATTTGGCCTGCTAAGCACTCTGGCAAGTTGGACTATTCATTAAAGATTAATGGGCAAATCAGAGCTCCTGGAGCTCAATCAGGCAGTATATATAAGCCATACACATACAGAGGTCCAGAACTGTAATGTGTAAGACAGTCTCTCACCCTACCCTACCATGCAAGTAATGTCTTGTACATTAACAGTAGAAGGAACTCCCCTTTGGTGCTGCAAACTGGTAAGTTATTTTCTAGTGCTTAGAGAAAAGAAAAGATGAAACAAAAAAACCTCTTGAGCTTTTCTTGTCGCAGAGAATGTGGAGGATGTTAATTGATTATATGAAATCTTAAAAATTACCCAGCTGTGCAAAGGAATGTCTCTTGTATATTCTACACTTAGTGTGGCTGCCACACAGTCTCTGGAAAGCTCTTTTCTTCCATACATTGTTTCCTCTCCTGGATATTGCTTTTTACATGCACAATCTGTCTGCACCATCTAATGTCTCTACATTTACTACCCATCATTTCCCCACCATACAGGCACACATGACGACAAGTATTGTACTGACTCTGGAGCTCGTGTGGTCCTACCTCTGTTCTGGTTGAAAAGGATTCTTTTTATTTGCAAGGTTGTGTTATTTTACAGCCGTGTATTAGTGCAGATGGAAGGAAACAAGTAATTGTGGCTGGGAATGGATGGCATAGGTGTGGGCATCCCCTTCAGTATTGCTTCTGTTTAAATCATGACAATGAAGCTATGTCCTGATCCATATGGATACAACACTGGCAAGGTAATGAGATTATTGAGCTCTAGGGAAGTTAGCCCAACAGAAAGCCCAACACAAGCAGATAGAAGCAGAGTAATAAATAGGGAATCAACAAAAAAAAAAAATCCAAAAAAACCGCACCAAAACAAAACAAAAAACCCAAATCATCCACCCAAAACTGTGTTAATAACTTTGTATGAGGTATGAAGTATTAACTAATTACTTCATCTTTATTAACTGAATTGTCAAATTAGGCTTATACTCCCAATAACTATCAGGCTAAGTAACTCCTCTGCTTTTAAGCACTCTTCCCCCATGCCATGCTTGGGAGAGGATGCATCTCTTCCCATTATGTCCTTTGCATAACAGCCCCTTAGGCACAGTGCAGATCAACTGGTTTTTTTATGCATATTTTGTCTAAGAAAAACTAAAAGAGTAAACAAAATATTTGTTCTGACAAGATGCCTACTTTGATCATAAATGTTAGGATCAGAAGGTGCAAGTATGAATAAATAAAATGAATAAAATATTCTTACTTCCCAAACAGTATAATCTGTAGAATCTTTTTCACTAACTTCTTGAAGTCAGCAATTTCCCTTTCAACTTCAGTTTATATTTTAGGAAAATACCTTATCTTGATTTTGCAGGCCATTTAGTACCTGTAGTAGAGTTTGTGATATCATTTTTAAGTCTGATAATGCATCAGGGAAGGGCTGTTTTCTGTGCTAGTATTTGCAGTGTTTCAGTGTACGTGTCTTGCAGTCACAGAGTGTTTTCTCCTGGCCTGAACAGTTACCCAGGTTCTTCGAGGAAGAGTATAACCCTTTGATAAATTCATACATTTTTAGTGCAGTATCTATGAATGTAGTACACCAAAATTAGTTCTTTTCTTAGTGGCCATGTCCAGCCTTTCATTTCTAGCTAAACTGATGTTTCAAAGAGCCCCTGCTTCCTTCATGATCAAAACTGGAGCTGCTTACTCTGTCTGCTGGCCTGCTGATTGTTTCACACAGGCTCATGTAGTTCGACCAGTTGTCTTTAAGCTTCTCTTCCTACTGCAAGTTTACGTCCCATGTGTTGTACCTGAGCAGTGATTTTTGCTGTGTCCAACCATCTTCCTCCATAAAGGAACATCACTGCTCTTCAATTTAGCCTCAGTGAAGCTGTCAGGCTCACTGCCCTGTCTTCATCAGCTGGGGACTGATCAAAGGTACATGTGATGTCTTGTGCTTTCCACAGTCTGACAGCCTTTGAGATCATGAAAACAGCAGTAGAAGGAGACATGGGTTTTGGTATGGTTTTATGACTGACTGGATTGGTTGTAGAATGTTGTCCATTTGTACACATCTTTTCAGCTGTGCAGTAGGTCTGTTACACAGTCTGCTATCACAACATGAAGAATGTGTAGAACAGAGTTGATTTGAATACAATGCCCATTAAGTGGTCTGCTTTTATTTTTTTCCTCTCCATCCATGAATGATTCTGGTTTAGCAGCTAGAGTAAGACCTAGAAAGGAACATGTATTCTCCAAGGATTTGGGGGACAGCTCTGAAGCTCATAAGCTTTTAGATGTAAATGTGCTTGTATATTTCTTCTTATCCTATTCAGAGAGAACTCTAAGGCAACATTTTTAAGATTAGGCCTTTGGGTAAACTGGTATAGGGATTGCTGGTATATAGATAGCTCTTTAGGGGAGGCTGCTGAAGGGAGATTTGTGCCTCAGTTATACTGATTAATATAATTTACCCTCTTACCTGTCAGTGTGTCCGTCCCCCCTCTCTGTTCTTACTTGCCTGCTCCCCTTGTGGCTTGTATTTTTGTGCTTGCTCATAGCAGCATTGGTTCAGTTTTCACACAGGCTTTCACTGCACTGGGATTGTTTCTTACACAGCTGAAAGAGCTGCTCCTACAGATCATTGTCCTGGGCAGAAGTGGCAGCAAACTCCAGGACAGGACATGAAACTTGTCAGTTAGCTGAAGTTGCTGTGCAAATCAGGTCACCAAATTCCACTTCTCTCTGTGCTTTGTGATGGTTGGTTGAGGAGGTTTGAACAAAGAGGTCTTGGCTACAAGAGAAGGGTTGTAGAAATACCCAGAATCATGCAGAGCTATAGAGAAGTTTCACACCTGAGGTACGTGGAGAGTTATCCTTCGATGTCGTCGATGAGAGGGAGTTTCCAGTCAGACAGCTCCTCCACTGATGTGTTGAGGCAAGTGACTCAGCTCTGCAGTGGAGAAGAATGTCCCCAGTGCAGTTTTCCCAGAAGCACCTTCACCTGGAAGTTTCTTGCTCAGGAATTAATTTGCTTGTGAAAACTCATCAGTCCACAGAGCCTGGGGTGACAGAGTTGTGGGTATATTGCTCTCAGGGGGATGAAGATGCACAGCTGTAAGCAAGCCTAATTAAGGCCTCTGACAAACTTACAGTGTAACTGCACCAGTAATTGTCAGGATCTATGAAGTAAATAAAGGTTAGTTGTTCTCTGAGTCCTGAGAGTTGCAGAAGTTTATAATCATCATATCTTATCAGGAATGAAATACATTGAGGCCTATTAAAAGAGGCAGCGGTTGCTATTCACTGGTGATTTGTTAACAAATAAAAGCTTTCAGAAAAAGCACAAGATGAGTCTGGCAGCAGTCAACTGACCTGTAATTTTAAGATTGGGGAAATGATTAGAAAAAGGAAGCAGACCGTAGCAGAACTCACAGCCTGGTAATTCTCATGAGCTTATCTGTAGCTTGAGGTGCTATCACGAGTGAGACTGTGAGTATCTGAGTCTCCTGAACTCTACAGGTTTGTACTGCAAGTCATGCTTCTAGGAAAAAGATAAGATATGAATATTTCTTACAGAATAGTTTTGTGAGTGGCTTTTTCCCCTCCAAGACAGACTTAAAAATAGCCCTGATACCAAGGTTTATTTGCTCTACATTACATTAGACATTATATCCTAGCCTTTTTTTATTAAAAAGCAATTCACTTGAAGATGATCATTGCAGAGAGTGGCCCAGTTATGAAGATACTGGGGCCAAATCTTCTGTAAATCCTGTAAACAAGTTTTGCTTGATTTTGGCAGCACAAACCAGTTTTAAACCTGGTTTGAAATGGCTAGCATTCATGGAAGTCCACTGCATATGGCTATGGACAGAAAAAAATGGTGCCATCCCAATGGGTACCTGCTATCAAGAAACCCAGTTGGCAAGCATTGTGTAGGAGAAGCAGTCTGGAGTCAACACCTAAAAGCTTAGTTTTCATGTGGAACAGGGAATTGTTGAATGTCTGGAGTATCTGGTTTATTTGCTACCAGTCCCTGTGCTGGCATTGTGAACACTCTTCTGCATAGGAGAGGGTGGTGAAGCAGAACAATTAAAGTATCCCACTGTGCAGCCAGATGTGCAAGTTTATGTCTTCATTTGCTAGCCCCTCACCAATGAAGGTGAAAGAGGTCTTTTGGCATCAGTTAAGTCCAAGGAAGCCAGGTGTATATTAACCTCTTTCCTCCAGGATAGGGTTAACTGCAGAAATGGAAGTGTCCTGGTCTTGCTCACCTGCTAGATTACTCCAATCTACCAAACATTTGAACTTTTCAGCCTGGATTCATTCAAACTCTTAGGCTGGTATAAAAAAATGAGTCTGTTGCCATGTACCCTTAGGATGCTGTTTGACTTCCCAGGATCATCTGTCTTACAGTAATGCTTTCAACATGTGCTTCAGAGTAAGGCACAAACCCAAAGGGATTCACTGATTGTGTGACTGCAAAGGCACATTCTTCTTTCCTGGCTCTGACATATATACCTAGGGGAATATTTGATTGATGCATATGGTAAGATATCAGCATGCATTGATTAAGTGTATTCAAAAAAGGGTGTTCAATTGCTATTGTGTCAGAAAAAAACCAGCTTGTCCTTTTGAAAGACCCTGACATGGTTGGATTCAAGAATTATTTATTAGGGAGACTTTAAAGTAGGATGAAAGTAAGAAATCCTGTGAGAAAAATTTGTTTGTTTCTTATATTTTCTCCACCCCTCCCTCACCCTGAACTGTTCAATATGGTTAGAAGGAAAATCCTTTCCAAACCCTTTCAACCTAAAATATCATCAGATGGAGCAAAAGGAAAGCTGAACTTGCCCCCAAAGCATTCCCACACTGAAATGTAAGATGCTCAGGGAAATTACAAGTAGCAAGATGTCCTTGCTGTTTGTGGAGGGGGATCACAGAGTATCTCATGCCTTGGACGCTTCAGGGGACAATTTGGCAGAGCAGAAGTCATCCTTCAGTTCGATGATGTGGTGAGTCTGGTGGCAATACCAGCCTACAGACCTCTGTCTTGTTCTCTGTCCCTCCTTGCTGGTTTCCATGCCATGGGGCACAATACTTGTGGCTGGATTACAGCAGTTCCCTACAAACAGCACTGAAGACCAGAACACTCCCAGGGCAGGGTGGAGGTGTCCTTTAAAGCCCAGCACTGATTGGATTTACAGCCTGACTCCACGAGCAGTTGCATGTGGGGGATGGCCTCTGCCATCGCTTTGTGGTAAGGGTGCACTGTGCTGAATAAGGTTCTTGCTTTAAGCCTATAGGTATGTTCTGAAAGGCTCTGCTCCAGCTTCAACTCCATCAAATCATGATCCTGGGAAATAAAACATCATAAAATGTAGTGTTCCTGTGCTTCAGAGCAGCTGAGGAGGCATAGGGAAGGCTCAGATGTAGGTAATAATTTGCTGTCTGAGCTCCACCAAAACTACTCAGTACCGTCACCTCTTTTATTGAACAGCTCTGTCACAACACTGCATTCAGTAACAGGACTTTGAGGAGAGTTTAAATTCAACAAAGGTGGAAATACAATCTACTAAACAGCTGTAACTTTTTCTTGTCATACTGGACAGGACAGGAGAGAAGATAGAAAGCATTTCAGGTTCTGCAAGATTAGGTGAGATAGATAGAACTACCTTAAGTTTTGTAACACAAGTCTGGATTTCTAACCACTTGCTAAAAAAAAAGAAAAAAGTTAGCCTCTTTTTCTTACTCTAGTCAACGACGAGTACAAGCAATTACCTAAAAGCTTATTTTTCTATGATATTTATTGTTACAAAAAAAATGAGAGAAACTACATGCCAACATTTATTATAATTTCATTAAATCCAAGTAGATCTAATTTATGTGGAGGTTCTGTTTTCCAAGATGAGGATCAAATGAATCTCATCTGACAGACAATTGAGTTGTAAAGGCTTCACATGAGAACTGTTCTCCAACAGAATGTAAACAATTGATTATTAAGGTCAGACATAAAATAGGAAGCTAAATTATGGCAGGACTCATCAACCAGCAGCACATGCTAGACCCTCTCAAATGGTGCAAGTTAGCATGCAGTAAAGCAAAAGTTTTAAATTAACCCTAGTATTTTAGCCTCTAGGCAGTAGAACTAGAAGTTAGAGGAAGTAAGTTTATAAACCGTAGAAGTAATATGACTCCGTGTGACAAGTTGTAAAGACTTGAATTTCTCACAGATTTTTACAGTGTTAAGTATCGCTGTAATTATTAGATCTTGCACGAAAACCCCAAGGAAACAAACTGTAGCATAAATGTAACATCTGAGACTTAAAATTTATCTTCTGGGAACTGCACAAACAGAAGATTCATGTAGCAAAATGTTGAAAGGGCATCCCTGCTAAATGCCTTGTGGAAAGTGCTAAGCAAAGTGAAATAGTTCCAAAATATGTAGGTGGGATTGCTCTTCACAATGCTGGGATTTAACCCCATTATTGTCCAAGTGACTCATCTGAAATTACCCACATTCTACTAGACATACTTTATTGTCATTACGTTTTGCCCTGGCCTTTCCTCTCTGTGGCTACATGGCCTTAATTCACCTAAATTTCTAACATGGTGGTGCCAAGATGTCCTGACAACACCACTGCACTTTCCATATCCAAATATTATGTAGACTCATCTGCATTTTCAGGAGAGTGTGTCATTGCCTTGTATCAACATTTTCTTTGTTAATCTACTGCCAAGAGAAAGATACTGCCTTCCCTGCTTTTGGACTGAGCTCCTTCTCTTCTGTGACATTGCAAGTTGCTAAATGACCTTGAAACTGATTCCCAAACACAGAAAAGCACTTATTTGAAGCCATGAGGCCTAATTAAACAGTCAATCCATGAACTCTGTTTGCTTTTACTGTGGCAGAGCAAATAGGCCTTTTGTCATTCAAAGATGGATTGGGCTAGATCAGCTTTGTGCAGATAAAAACACAAGGTTTCCACAAGGTGTCTCACATCTGTATCTAGCAGGATAATATCCCCTGATGCTGTAGTCTACCAGTCTTTGACAGAAAATAGGCTGTTCTTCTTGCCTTTTAATCTAGAATACTGTTTAATTTAAATATTGGAGCAGAATTTGGTCAGTCAGTTCACAGCAGTTCATGTAATCTCAAATGGAGATTAAAATCCCACCCAATACATGGATTGCAGTATTTTGTTTTTAGGGCAGCCAGTGCCAGATGCTTCAACAGAAGGTTTAAAAAGCTCTTTAGAGGACAAATATCAAGTATTCTTGAATTCTACCTCTGAGAATTTGAGGGATGGGGCTCTGAAGCATAGTGGTTTATACCTCTAGCAATTTTTCAATCCTGTCTAAAAAATGTCAAACATCCTCATTACCCTCTTAAGTGTCAAGTGATGTTTTGGACCCTAACTCAACAATACCTATGGACAGAGATTTTGTAGGTTGGCTTAAGGTGTCACCTTCCTCTGCTCTTAAAAGTCTGCCATTTGTAGTTGGCTTGCTTTCCATTTCGCTGTTTTCCCCTTATTCACCTGTCGTAATAAGATACATACTGGAGCTTCTAAGCACTTTTCATCTTCTGGTTCTAGTATTTCACTCAGTTAATTAGATACCTATGCACTAAATGTTCCCCTCCATCTCTCCTGGCTCCCCAGGGAAGGAAGCCTAGGCATGCTGGCCACCAGGAGAGGCTTTGGCCGGGTACCATGCAAGTCAGAGCATCCAGTTCTCCTAAGTCAAGGTGCAGCTCAGTGCTCTGTCTCTATATTCTGTTTGGGTAAAGTTCTCTGTATAAAATTTTACTTTAACATAAAATTCCCTATATTCATCTCTGTTTTAATCAATAATTAATTCTCAAATAAATACCTTACTGTGCTCTTTAAGATGAAACAAAACATGCCATTGCTCTTTATTAAGTCTTCCTAAGCACATTTGATATCCCAGTGCCAAAACGGCTGCTCTTTTATTTTGGATGAGGACTGCAGATCCTAAAAACTGTGTAAGCACCTAATTCGTTTTAAAAATTTAGTCTTGAAAATAGATTCTAAAATACTTGACCACTTTTAGAAATGCAGGCCAAACAAAGTGTGCTGAAAGTTGCTTCTTTGGTTGTGAATCTGCAAGATGAAACAAGATAATCTCTGTGTCTCACAAAGGTTCCTGTTACCAGCCAGGATAAGGAAGAGGCCCTTCCTGGAGCAGGCAGCCAGAAAGAGACAGGATCTAACAGCTAACAGGAAAAGAAACCTATAAACTGAACTCCACTAGTGCTAGTGAGCCAAATTGTAGGGACTGTGGAGATGATGGGGACTGCAGGAAGAAAACAGGTGGCTGAATTTTGAGGTACGTAAAGAAATGGGAAAAAACCAAAACTCTGTATTTTATAGGATACTGAAGAACTATTGGACCCCAGGCTAACACTTTTCAAACCACTCTACTGACATGTCATAACCAGACCAGAACACAACTACAAGTAACAGTAGGAAATCTACCTACATCATGCCAAGAGAGTGAGTCAGTGTTAGTCATTTTGTGCTTTTCTTAATAACTGGGGGTTTTGACCAAATACTACTGAAAATCACTCCTCCCTCTGTAGTACCAGAGGGTATTTGCTGTATATATATGTGTATATTTTTTTTCCCAGATTTCATGACATCGCTTTGCCTGCCCACAACATTTACCAAACTTCTTACCATCCTTACTCAAAGTTAAACTTGTTTATTGCAATAAATTCCCTCAGAATCTTTCCAGCAAAGTGTCTCAGCCCTTTTCAAAGCACAATTAGCACATGGGACAGAAAGTTCTGCAGAGGAAAGGGAGAATTTGTGCTTTTTTAGTGACATTAATTCCCTTTATACCCATGTAATCACTAATATATAGAAAGGATGTTTAACACTGATCTAGCAGCATCTCTTTAATATTAAAGTATGCTGAACACAAAACAGTGAAGACAGCATTTCTTACATTCTTATATATATTTTTTTTATTTTCAGGTTTTTAAAGCACTTCTTTTGAGATTTATAATAAATAACTACCAATATATTTAATAGTGCAACCCATTGTTACACTTAAGTATTTTGCTTACAGCATTCCGTGCTTTGAAAGTCTGTACTACTGTTTGAAACAAACTAGGAATAGCTTTGGAGGATTTTGCTAGAAGATCCATTGACCAACACTTGTAACTTATTTGAAATGATTCATCATTTCAAAGTAAAAGCAGCTTTACTAATGGGTAACAGCTTTCTGTGGCATTGAAACTCTCTCTTCTGCAAGCAAAGTCACGTGTGTGGGGACCTGCCTACGGGATGGAGCAGAGCCCAGAGCACCACAGGTCATTCTTGGATCTATTGTAGCAGGTCTGCACTCGAAGGGACTGGTTTCTGGAGAACCCAAACAAGGTGTAAGCCAATAACATGCTTTACAGGTTAGCTGCAAGCCTCTTTTTTCCCAAATGTGGAGAGTACCTGGTGGGCTGTTTTGTATGTAAAGCAGTATCTTATGGGGAAGGCAAGTTTGGTCATACTGACTGATTAAATTGGATTTTTTTAAGACCAAGGTTGACCTGAGAAATCCACAAAGAACATACATCCATAGAAATGGCTTTTCTTCATTAAGAACAGTCAACTAAGAAAGTCACTGAATTCAGGATCAAACCTCATCTCTGTAGGTGTCACGGTCCAGTAGGGAGGTAAATTTGCTTGAGAAAGATGTCCTGCATCAAACTAAGTACCATCAGGGAGCTTTCTGTGTGGCATGGAGCTAAACCATCCATACCAGTACAGTGGTTCCTAGCCTGGTTTTGGCCTGAGGCAAAAATGGTCACTCAGATGAGGCTTAGCTAGGATTTGGGAATTAGCATATGCCAGGCACCCTTTCCAGTGGGTAGCCTGGGTGAAGCCATGCTGCTTTAGAGGCTGGGACTTCAATAGAAAGGGTGTGGGCCATTCTCTGCCAGAGAATGGTTTCAGACAAGTTTAATTTACTTTAATAAGTTTATTTTAATTTATTTACATGGAACTGTGGAGAGTGGGTGAAACATTAGTGGGACAGGCATTGCATCTGCCTTGGCTTTTCTCCTGTCTCAGGGGATTCAGATCTCAGCAGGAGAGTGTTTCCTGCTCCCAATTTTGAGTAGTTTCGTAGCAAATGGAGGTGTGAGGAAGCAGGGTGGCAATTGTAGGAGTGGTATCATTACCCAAATGCATTAGTGTTGCCCTGTGCTATTGGTTTCCTGCCAGAGGCCCCAGCTACATATCAGCTTCTGGGAGGGAAGGGAAACTTTTCCAAAAGGAGTAGAACCTCATGTGGAGACTTGTCCTGTGTCTGTGCTGCTGGGGACTAGCTGTGGACCGTCTGTCAGTTACTGATGAAAGTCACTCATGAGGCATATTTAGCATTATTCTCTGTGATGATCCCATCACTACTGACCCACACAGGTTGGCAGGATGGGAAAGGTTGCAGTGCCTATGGCTGCATATGTGTATGTAAGCACATGAATTGTTTGCCATCTATGTCCCACTGCAGTACCTTTGCAGTGGCTCTTTTGAGTCAGGAGTAAGAAATTTGCAGAGGACCAGCATCCCTTGTGTAAACAAATATGCTTGCAGGCAGGCACTGGGGCCCTATCAGAAAACAAGATGGTTAGAATGATAAAGTACCAGTATAGTCTTGAAAGAGCTAGGTTTGCTAAGAATGTGCAGCTTCATTAAGGAGTTTTTGTGGGTTAATACATGTTTGAGCTGGCAAAAGTAAATGAGGGGTAGGCCCTGATGCCCAAGCAAACACCCAAAACAGCTGCACTCCCAAAGCAAAATCTTGGAACTGACAGAGTTCCTGCAGGGTGAAACTGCTGAGCAGAAATTGCTAAAATGCTTTAATTAAACCACAGAGAGGAGGAGAAGGCACATATTTCTCAGGAAGGAGAGCATCTTGTTGTGTCTCCTCATGGGACTCGCCTGCAATGGATCAGAGAGAAGTCATTGCTTCAGACAGGGGCTCTGGCCCAAATGTCAGCCCTTGGCATCTCCCTTCAAAGAAGAATAATGATGCAGTGGTGTTACAAACAAACCTACCCAGAGGAATGGGGATGGGGGGCTGGTGCTGCCCCCTTGCCATGGCAGCCCTCACTCCTGCCATGGCAGGAGCTGGGTGGAGGGATGTCCCCAGCATGTCCAGACCCTGCTCTCATGATTTTTTTTTTTCATGCCTAATTTCTTTGTAAGTGTTCAATTGATTTAAAGCGCACATCAAGGTGGCACAAAGAGCAAACAAGTTCTCCACAGAAATCCTGTGAATTGTTGCTCAGCCATTCACTGCTGCAGGCAAAAGAGGCACCAGGAGATGCAAGAAGGAAATCTTCAAAGTTAATTATTTACTGGTTTATAGACTCTCAGCTACTTCAGCCTGGCAGGTTTGATAAGGAGGCCTGGAGCTTCAGCAGAAGCAATTAGTGTGACTTCTACGAGATATTAGTGAGTAATTGTGCCATTGTTTATTTCCTGTAAAGTGACAGACTACTAGAAAGGGTTTGTTTGCTGTTTGTAAATTATTTGTGTCAGGGTGGATGAATTCACAGGAGAATGGCGAGTAGGAGTGAGAACACTACAAAGATTTTGTCCATGACAGTACAAGGACATGCACTTCTCCCCACCTTCTTCACTAATACATATTCTCTTGCTTTTTTTCTTTGGTGTTAATAATGGTGATGATCCTCAGAGCCAGGTTTGTATTGGTATTAGCCCTGAGAAGAACGCAGGAGGGGAACAAGAGTGCTCTGAGTAAATGGATCAAATCACGGGGCAGATTTGTGCATCAGTTCCAGAAGACTAGCACGAAGATGGAGGTGTCCTTGATAATCAGTATTGGAGAAAACAGTGGAAGAAGTAGCAAAGGTTGTATTTCCCTCCATTTGCAAGTAGGTTTCCTTTTCCAGTTTATATCGCTTCCTGCCAGACATGAAATTGAACTCCTTTGTATGCAGGAATAATCCAGCTCACCTCAAACCAATTCCTGTCAGCTCTGAAAATGAAACATGAGAACTACTAAAAATAAGCAACAACAGGGCATGAAATAAATAATCTACTGCTTTGTCCCAGGAGAAATACTTTCTGACTTGGTCATCAGCAAGTAATTATCCTTGTGGGAACTGGCTAAGAGGTTAACATATCCAAAGTGCATAGCTGACCTTGTCTTGGGGAATATAGTGGCCTAGGATATTTTTGAGGCTCTTTTCAGGTATGATTTTAAGAATCATGCTATAGAAGTTATTTAGAAAGTCTCTCTTTTCAGCAGGGAGTGATTTATAACTTGCCTTCCTTTTTTTTCTGGAACTCCTGAGCATTTGGACACTTCAGAAGTTCTCAAGGCCAATATTCAATTGTTATGACTTTTGGAAGCATTATGAGAGATAAAGACCAATGAACTGAGGATGAATGGGAAATGTACTTTCTAAAATGCTTTAGCCCAAACAAATACTTATGATCTGTGCGTACCAGTACAGCCAGAAAAGGAAGCAGAAAAGGAAAATTTTGCACAAAAAATACTGTTCAGCTTGATGTTGGGAAAAACTGATGTTGGGAATCAGCAAAGCCATCTGAAACAAACAGGTTATCCCTTTGCAAGAATACCTAAAGTTCTTTGTAAGGAAAAAAAGACACAATAACTCTTAGGGAATCATGAAAGTTAGTATGAACCACCCAAGACATCCCAAGGATGGGATGCAAGGGAAAAAAACCAAACAGGGCCTCTCAAGGCACTTTTGAAGTGATGCAAATCTGCATCAGTGGAACCAAGATTTCCACAAGCAGCACTGACCTTACAGTCAATTTCAACACTTAGGACTTTAAATTCCAAGGTTTCTTGAAGATTGAGTGGACTGAATAGCAAAAAAGGCTTGTCTGCACTCCCTCCCTGTGTGCTGAGCCTAGGCTGGGCTAATTCTTTGCAGCTGCCCAGGCAGAGAGCCAGACCCTTCAGGTAGTGGATTATGGACAGAACAAGAGAAGGAGTTCTGGCATCCTCACAAACACTACACCCTTGGGCAGGGGAAAGCCCAGAAAATACCAAAGTGCCCAGTATTGCTCTCCCACATGGGCTTTGTAACAGCCAAGAAAAAGAGCATCCAGCAAAGCAGTATAATGTAGCAGTGGGACTCCAAAAGCTAGACCACGGAGAAGGGGAAGGGATGTAGGTCATCTCTGCTCTCTTCAATCATGACACACAGTTTTACATATCATCATGTGGGCCTTTGATGCATGTGCACAATAAAATTAAAGTGGATATTAAAAAACTCTTCTGCACTGTAGTCCTGTCATTCTGTCATCCCTCCCTCCTTCATGCTGACTAAACCTCTAATCCATGGTGTTTTTAGTTCTCCTCTCAATAATTTTTTTCTGTTTGAAAATAGTTGGTACCCTCCTGATTTAATTGCTTTACTATTATATTTCTCTTCAAATAAACGCTCTCTGTTGTAGTCAATCTTTGGCACAGCACATTCTCTTCCCCTAACAGCAGCTGTCTCATAGAATCAAAGAATGGTTTGGGTTGGAAGCGATCTTACAGGCCACCTATTTCCAGCCCCCTTTCTGTGGATAGGGACATCTTCCACTAGACCAGGTTGCTTAGAGACACATCCAACCTGGCCTTGAACACTTCCAGGGATGGAGTATCCACAACTTCTCTGGGCAACCTGTGCCAGTGTTTCACCACCCTGATTGTAAAAAATACCTTCCCTATATCTAGTACTCTCTTTTAGTTTAAAACCATCACCCCTTTTCCAATCACTACAGGGAATCGGAACACATATGTGAAGTGTAGAGAATTTAGAAATGATTAACCAAAAAATTATCATATTTACCACAGAACTACTTCTCTGCTGCTGTTTACTGGGATTCAGCTGGGATAATCTCTCTCCCTCTCTTTTACTTAGCTTTAATGGCAACAAGACAGTGACAGTAGATTGGAGTAGATGACCTTTAGCGGTCCCTTCCAAGGCAAACAATCGCGTGTTTCTAATTCACACGGGGATGCTGGTCAGCGCTGGCTGACACCCAAACCCAGCCCCAGGGCAGCCAAGCTCCCTGCGTGGATGGCTGGGGCTGTGTGGCAGGAAGGAGCTGTTGTTTCCTGCTCACATTGCTAGCTGTTGTTCTGCTTAAAATGTGAGGCCAAAAGGAGAGAGATTGGGAAAGCACAGTCTGGTTGGAAAGTTTCAAGTGTTCTTGCTTATGAAGGATTAACCTTGCCCTTGTCAAGCAAGTGACCTGGAGGTTTATATTAGGGCCATCAGGACTGCCTGTCACCAGCCAAGGTCTAAGTGTTATTTCTTAAATAAAATCAAAACCTGTCCTCCTGAAGGCAGAGTTGGCAATCCCTGCTGTCTCCCTCAGCAGGCCTGAATCTGCCCACAGGGCCAGGCTGTGCAGGATTTGGAGAGGTAAGTAACGTATGCAGGCTCTGGCTGAGGGCTGCAGGGTGAAAAGGACCTCCCTGGGAACTAGCCTGCCAAAATCTGGCTCTGATAAAACAGCCCAACCCATCCTGTAAAGACTTTTACTGAAAAATCTTGAAATAATCACAGAGGAAATGACAGGAACTTAGGCCTCCCTTCCCACCCTGGCCAGACACTCCCTGGCTTTTCCCCTCCCGGCCGCCTGACACGCCGTGTCCCTGGGCAAGGGCCAGGGCTCCAGCTGCAGCACGGCCAGGCAGGCTGGAGCTGCAGGGAGCAGGGACTGCAGTGACCTGCTTCGTGCTCCACTCCTTGTAGGAGCATGGAAATGTAGGGTCAAGTTCAGGGATTGCAGCGGCAAGAAGAGGGAGGAACAGAGCCATTCCTCTGGCCTTAGTGACATTTTGCTGCCCACAACCAGCTGCAGATCCTATCTGGAACCTTGAGAGACTTTAGTGTGGCTTTTCTCATTTGTGTTTAAGAGGGCATTCAATTAACACAAGTAAAATACCTGCTTTATGAGGGGGCAGGGCTGAACCTCATAAAAATACATAGGACTTTGGATTGTATTACTTCCTATGGAAGAGTTTCCAGTTCTGCTGCCCCAGACCATGTATCTCTTCCCTTAAGGGTAGATGAGATATAAAGAAACCACTCTCATATTTTTATCAAGAAGGTGAGGCCATTGTGTTTGATTTTGCACCTTGTGGTTTGTAACATGTCAGATCCTGGTGAGGCAGTCTGAATCTGGCATTGTTTTGGTACCTTTGTAAATTGCTGAACATGCTCTACCTGCCCTCCATCCTGACTGTCTTCCTTAGATGACCCCAAACATTATTTTAAGTGCAACATCCCTCTCTTGCACAGCTTTCCTTTAATGCTGGGTGCATTTTTTTGGTGTGCACTGACGTATTTCTGTCACAAAGCAGCTACAGAGGAGCAGTGTGTCAGAAGGCTGCAGCTATCTGGAATGTTCATGCACAGTGGTCATCAGTCCACAGGTACAGTCCTGGGCTGAGGAAATTATGCTCTTGGGAGCCATGTTCCTAACTCTCCAAGATTCACCTGGAAAAAACTCCAACTTTTAGTTTATGGAATTGCACAGACTGGTGGCAGCAGGACACAATCAGGAAACATTAGAAAACAGAGAAAAAAACCAAGGGATGCTTCAATGTTTGGTAGCAAGTAGGTTCCTCCCTTCCCTGGGCTTCCTTCTGAAGGTTGCCACCACCACCTTCCACTTGGTTGGCTTCACAGACCATCACCCTGCATCCTGAGTGGTGGCAGCAGCCAGCAGGGCATTTCCTGTGCCTTTGCACAGCTCCAAGGTTCCAAAAGCTGCTCCAGACTCCAGAGAAAGTGTGTGAAGCCTGTTCAGCCTGTATGGAGAAGCTGACATTGCCTCAAGGCAGGGAAGGGACATAGAAACCACCAAGTGATCCAGCCAGCCGTGGGAAGAGTCACAGAAAGAAAGATGTGAGCAGGCTTCACCCAGGTCTTTGGGCATCTGCAGTCGCTCTGAGGCTGCAAACCTCTCGTGGTTTGTCTGTCATCTCCTGCAGGGCAGAGTGGGTTGTGTAGGCCACATAAAATGCGTATGAGTCCCAGTCCAGTCCAGACTGTAAAACTGGTTTAAATGAAAACAGATTTGGGCACTTCTTGGATGGTGGGCAGACACCATCTCTGGGATGTCGCAGCTGCCTATGGGCCTCTGTCGGTGGGATGTCCTTTTGCTGCCTTGACAGAACGTTGACCTTCCTCCCATCCCACAACACAACTCCCTGGTTTTGTTCCTTTGGCGGGCAGCCGGAGAAGTGAGTGGCTGCAGCGTGACAACCTCAGGCAGGGCCGTGACAACTGGGCTGGGAATGAAAGCCTCCAGCTGGCACTGCTCCTGTCTGCCACAGTTTTGGTTGGTGCCTGGCGAAGGCGTGAGCCCTTCTCAGCTGTTCACTGCAGCTGCGGTGCCAGGGCTGCCCTCAGATCTGCGTTCAGGTCGGGACAGGCACTGCAGGCACTCACTAATCCCCTCCAGGAAAGTTCCTGCGGTTTATTCCAGGGACGCAGTTTGAACCGGTTGATCCGAGCGGCTGGGCCGGTCTGGCGGGTGCTGACACATGTGCTGCTCCGGGTGAAGGTCGGCTGCCACCCCAGGGCTGTGACAAGGCCACTGCTTCTGCTGTCCCCAACCAGGCCTCGCCTGCAGCCCTGGGAGCTTCTCTTCCAAATCCTCTGCAGTTCTGGGCCACTTCCCACGCAGCTTTTAGTGCTTCATGTCCTTTCTTAGTTCAAAACAAGACTTCTGTTCCTTCTCTGGTGAGATTAATGAAGGCTAGAAGGACATTCATCTTACATTTTCTCATTGCATCTTATTACACACCCGGGTCACAAAGTAATTTATCGTAAAGGAGCAGATGGTGTGAAAATATGACTGCCCTCAAATTCCACAGCATCCTAGCAGATGCCATTTTAACCTTGACCTGTGTTTTTCTGTAGCCTGGTTTATCTGGCTCAGGAGAAATTTGAGGAAGTTGTGCAGAGCAAAAGGGTGCAGCTTCGTTTTTCATTGTTTTCACTGCTCCTGCTTGTATACGGCACAGGAAAACAAGGGGAAAATATCCTTTTGCTGAGACTCAATCCCATGTTTCTTGTGAACTTTGAGTTCAATCAAGCTTTGATAATAGGAGACTGAGGGAATGCAGAACACATTGAGGGAAGCATGGTGCTCAGTGCAATGCATGTGGTTCACATTTGGGTGAAGGTTGTTTTCTTCTGCCTCCTTCAAGTAATTTCACTAGCATCTATACATAAATAACTTGCCGTGGCAAATATCAGTTCTGAATCCACAAATCTATCTTTGCTCAGGAATATTGATCTAAAATTGGGGTTTTTTTCCTTATGAGTGTAATGAAACTTGGAAATATTACTTTTCTGGTCAAATAATGTAAATTATACTGCATTCACATAACATATATTGTTTCAGCTGGAAGCTGGGCTGTTTTCTGAGCTGTCTGGAGGGCTCTGGTAAATTAAATTGAGTGAGTCCCCTTCCTTCAGTTTAATTTGCTTTTCCCAAGTCATGACTCCTCCCTTCAAACCCTTTTGTGACTCTTCCCCTCCTTCCCAACTTCTCTGCAGATGTTAGTGCTCTCAGAGGAGTCACTAGATGACCCTTTATACTCATCCTAATTGCCAGTTTCTAACATGACTTTTTAAATTTAAGTGGCAAACTCCCTTCTGTGAAGCCCATGATAGGCTCACCAAGTCCTGGCAGGGAGGTGCAGGGAAGAGCTGGGGGCAATTCCTCATTGAACAACAGCAGGAAGATTTGCTAGAGCCTGTCTTTCAGGGCTGTCTGGGTTTTATATGCTGTGATACACAGTCTCTGTACATGTACCACTGCACTCAGATATGCCTTGATCAAGGCCAAATATTGCTTTGCTGAAAATTTTGATTCAAAACTTGAAATGGAGGCAGCCTGCTATGTACTAACAATGTATGATCCTCCTACTTGCACATTTTTGTCATATTTATTTGAGTAGCTTCAACTTCCAGATGTATGGAAAGCTTTGTTGTCAGATTAAAAACCTCTGTCATCAAAGTCATCTCTCTTCCCTGTCTTAGGCAGCATTTACAGCTGACTCATCTGTGTCTGACTCACCTGATGCCACAGCAATTGCTTTCAGGACAATCCTGAGAATGGACAGTCAGCTACAGGTAGGAAATCTGGGACACTGCAGGCAGAATCATGGCTGGAGGTGGTGTTGTCCTAGAAGGAGCCGCCATTCCCATAGATAAATGAGAAATCCTGCTGTGTCTTGGGAGCAATGGGCACATCCAGTGCATCCTTCTCAGTGGTCAGACTTGTCCAGTACAGTCTCTGCATATTCAGTGATCTTAGTGATCACACAGAGATGGACTTCACAGCAAGTGTCCTTCATGTCTGACACAAGTGAGGTGTTTTGGACCACCTGTGCAAGTGCTGAGTGGGTTGTCCAGACTATGCACAGTGTCACCAATGGGATCAGGATGTACCAGACTTAACTCTGCACACACAGTCATCGTGTAGGGTGCTTGAACAAAATATGTCAATCCACTACAGGCTTTCCTTTCAGTCCCCAAGCTGGTGCTCCTCAATGCATTTTGGCACTGATAATCATGTGGCCATAGAGTGGGTTGAATCAGCTCAGTGGTGAAGCTGACTGTGCACACAGACACACACCAGTATTGATACTGGAGAGGTGATTGAAGCAGGCAGGGGTGAGCAGGGCTGCTCCTCTTGACAGCAGCTCATGCTTAGATTGACATAAGCCAGCCTGGCTCCAGATTCTCAGTGATTCACCAGGGATTTTAGCATGTTGGATAGCCAAGGTAAAAATATGTCTGAGGCTCATGCTTTGATGAAGCTAATGAAAACATGAAATCAGCAGACAAATTTCTGCTTCTGTCTGGTAAAGAGGACATAACTGGGATACTGGGACAACTGGTAGTTCTGATGCAGCTAGCCTGGGCAGAGGGTGGACTAATCCCTGCCACAGGAAAGAACTAGGATCACCAAACCATGGGGCTGGACATATGTGGAAACAGAAATTTCACCTGGTTTGAGAAATGCATCTGCTGCTGATCTTCTCCTAGTTAAACTTTCTGACCAGTCTCAAGAAAAGGATCCTACTGATCTCTCAGAGCTGTCGCATACAAGTACATCATTTTTTCTAGTAACACATCTGATCCTTAACTCAGGCACTGAAGTCCTGGGTTGTGGTGCTCAAGCCTTGCTGATTCTCTGACTTTTCCCTCTATGATGACCCCAAAACCTTTACAAAACTGCAGCATATCAGTGTCTTTCACTGGACCTTCCCTTGACTTTGGGGGCTTGGAGGTATCACTGAGCTTCTCACCTGACAACATGGTGAGCAAGGTATTCATCTTGGTCTGGGCTGTACTGGGGCTCTGGAATACTCTGTCTTCATAAATATTTCTCCTCCCTTGTCCTTTTGGAAAGTCGTTTCCCTTTACTTCCTGTTGTATTCAATAAATCTCTTTGCTTAAAAAGGGACTAACTATCTGGCATCTGAGAGAGAGAAGACAAAGGAAAGACAACAAGCTGAGTGCTGGACTGTGGGTCAGAATCTTCATCTGTAAAATCCTAACATGGAAACATGCTGAAAAAAGGAGGGAACAGGAGTGAGAACTGGGAATACAGCTTCAGGCTGTCTTCTGGCACAATGCCCAGCAGGCACTGCACCAGGCAGCTCAGGCCTGGAGCCTGTTTTCCCTGCTATGTGCTGTTTCATTTTCTGGCCTGGGACGACATCTGGCTGGCAAATTCTTTTCCACACCCCTGGATGAGTGCTCTTTTTAGCTAGTTACTGCAGTACTTGGCATTAAAATATGGTGAATTAGACTACAAAGTAGCATAAGATTGGCTTAAAAATAATGAGGCTTAAGTGCAGATGAGCTTTGAGTACTTTTTGTTTGCCTTCTGGGTTAAAAAACTTTACAATATGTGATATCCATATTTTCTTGCATTTCACCATGACTGTGGGTGCTCAGAAGTCACCTTAAGAATAGGAAAAAACCCACCAAACAAGCCTAAAACACAACAAAACCAACAAAATAAAGCAAAACAACATAATACATCCATACCTCTTTATTAAGAAGTCCAGGATAAATTATTTGGGCTTTCAGATTAACACTAGTTAATATAAACTCTCAATTAAAAAAATAGGATAATTAGCAATAGAAAGTAGAAGGGACATGGTGGGAAGAGAAAAATCACAGAAGTGGGGAAGAAGACCCATTACCTTCAAGAGATTGTTCAAGTCCAGTAAGAAACAGAGGCTGTGATGATGAAATGCCACACAGTTGTCTCCAGATTTTGAGTATCTTCCCAGTGTCTGGAAAGACTTCTCCACTAGCAGAGAAGGGTCCTAGATGAACAGAATTCACAGTCTGGAAACAGACACCGCTGCCTGTAACACTATTCTTCTACACCACCAAGGCATCCTTGTGCTCCTACATCCTCCAAGTTGTACCAGCACAAGGAACTTGGGCTTAACTTCTTTAATTTCCTTCTGGGTTTCAGCAGCACCTTTGCATAACAACATATTTCAGTTTTCACTGACAACCTGTTGCAAATCTTCCAATCTGCCCCAGAAATGCAAAACAATTTTCACAAAATCGGATGTTTTTATACAACATGAAGCAGAGGTACTGTGTGCTGGCAGACTTGTTTGATGTGCTGTCCAGGCTTCAGGCACAGGTCTGGGAGCCACGTGTTAGCTCAACCTGATTTTTTCTAGCTGGGGAATTCTGGAGGAAACACAGCTACAAATGTGAAGGTTACACACCAATAATTTCTCTGTTCGTCTATATACCTTTATTACTTCTCAACACGTTAATAAATCTTTCTGGCTTTACCTCTTACAGGTAGAATGGATAAGCTTAGGTGAAATACATCCCTTCCAACTACAGCAAGAATGTAATTCAGTACTATTGACAAGTTAGCACTATTAATACATTAAAATCTGTCCTCTGTGCACATGCCTATGAGTTAAAAATGCACTGTAAGAATATTGGAATGGTAAGAGTGTAGCCACATACATAGCAGCTGCTCTGATATCATGTGTCAGCATCTCCCCATTGATATTTACTTAATTATTGATGCATTTTTGAGATTAATTAAGCATCAGAGCAGCCTGCCTAGAAACACCATGTGCTTTTCACCACTGATGTTTACAGGCCCCATGGAGCAGGAGGTTGCACTAGAGGCCTCTCAAAGTCCCTTCAACTTGAGTGTTCCTGCAGAACTGTGACTCCATGCTTCCTGGGCATGGATCTCAGGTTCTGAGATTCTTTCCTGCAATTTCCAGTCTATAAAACTTCAGCTGAGGCTCTTCATCCTCTCTAACTCTTGTAAAAAGGAAAAAGAAGAAATACATGCTACTGAAAAACAGTAAAATGGGATGTGTTTGTGAGTTTTCTGTGGGTTCTGAATACAGATATATATGTCTATTGCTTCCTACTTTGGAGTAGCCTATAAGGGTAGAGATGCAGCAAAAAAGGGAAGGGATATATAAGGAATATATAATTATATATAGCATATATACAATATATGTTTTATTTGGTGATAGCTGACAACAAAATCTCCCTGTGAGAACAGAAGCACAGTCTAGAAATGACTGGCAAATCTGTGGTATTTCCTCAGAGCTCAACATCAAGCAGCTACTCCTGTCCTGCAAAAGCAGCAGGCAGAGTTATTATTTAAGAGCAGGAAGAATTACTATTAAGTTTGCTCACATGCATGCAATGCCACGTTATTTAACAAATTCATTTTGAAGGCTCATTGTCTAAGGCCTCTGAGAAGACTACCAGGTGCCCCAGTGTGAAATACATGAAATATGTGTGTGTGGTGATATTTTCTTATGGCTTTGGGAGCTTCTCTGCCAAAAATCCAGTCCCAGCTCTAGTGTTGGCTTTGGATTTTTCCCAGTTTACTTCTCTGGGCTTTGCTATATCCTCAGCCTTTTCCTTCCTCATCCTGTGCCTGTGTAAGGTGGCCCTGCCTCTGGTTCCTGATCTCCAGCTCCTCTGGGAGTGGTAGGGCCTGGGGACATCACTTTGGGAGGCTGCACAGCCTCACCAGGTGGGAAGAGTTTGTTGTTACTGGTATTCCTGCCCCAGCCAGGGTCTCACTGCACCTTCACAGTGTGCTTTTTCTCATGATCAATATATTAATGGCTTGTAGAGTCCTTGCATTCTGGGACTTAGCTTTAGCTGCTCCCAGCCCTCAGCCTGGTTATCCATAATCAGATTTCACCCTTTTAGCATTTCTCAGAGCAAATGCTATCTAGTATGACCTAAATCTGATGTTCTGTTCCTTTAGGGACCATCAATTTTCTATGTTCTGCCACCTTTGAAGATGCTCATAGTCTCCTATTGCGTGATCACAGCTCGTCAGTGCCACATTTAGTATCATCTCAGAGTCATTATTTCAGTAGCCTCCTTAACCTCTGCTTTTCCAACAAGAGCAGTTTAGAGGAATGCTGACCAGTTATGGCTGTCCCCTGGGACAGGGGTTTGACTTAAACTACCTAACTTTCTCATTTATTCTCATGCCTCCTACTTCTGCTGTTCTATCCCTCTGTTCCATGCTCCCAAACACCACTTTGATAACTTGCAGCCTGCCTGGCTTATGCTGGAGCTGAGAGTGGGTCTGCAGACTGCACCAAGCTGTGTGGTGCACTTGGCACATGTGAGGGATGGGATGTCATGGGAAGGGACATGGACAAGCTCCAGAAGTGGGCCCATGGCCACCTCAGGAATTTCAACAAGGCCAGGGTCCTAGTGACAGGACAAGTGATAATGGTTTCAAACTGGAAGAGAGTAGGTTCAATTAGATATTAGGAAGAATTTTTTTACTGTGAGGTTGGTGAGACACTGGTACAGATTATCCAGGGTTGCTGTGGATGCCCCATCCCTGGAAATGTTCAAGGCCAGGTTGGATGGGCTTTCAGCAGCCTGGCCTAATGGAGAGTGTCCCTGCCCACAGCAGAGGGGTGGAACTGGGTGGTCTTTAAGGTCCCTTCCAACCCAAACCATTCTATGGTTCTTTGAGGGGGTAAATAGAAGTTAGTGTCTCTCGTACCCGGGAAATACAGAAACCTGTCCCTTGGAAGTGTTGGGCTCAATAGGTCTGGAAAATGCTTTTAAAATGTTAAGCAAAGTTCTCAACCACATTTACAGAGATAAGGCTTATTCTCCTCAGTCTTGAGAAATTCAAACAAAAACTTAGAAGTTCTCAAACTTCATCTCAAGTTTTATGAAGTATGAGTTAAAATGGTGATGCTTTAATCTCTTGGATTTTGCCCTGTTTCTGGGAAGCACAGGAGGTAACGCCTGCCCTGGTTTTGTTACCTTGATCTCCATGAATGCAGAATGCAAAGCTGCCTTTAAGTAACTCACTCCCGAGAACGACTCTCGCAGGGGCTGGTGAACCATTAGATGGCAGCACGGATAAGGACAACATCCATCGTGCCTGGTGCTGCTCCAGAAAGCCCCTCCACTGCTTTCAGCATCCCCAAAGTATCTTGCGGGTGAAGAATTTTCACATCACTTAAAGCAAAATAAATTCAAATCAGTAAATGGGGATTTTCATTTCATATTGAAGCATATAAAATAAAATTACTCCCTCCCCCCAAACATTAAGCCTGAAGTTCTTTCAGAATTTCTGAATTATATTATTCCTTATCCTTCTCAAGCATACCTAAATTCAGCTATACTGACTAAACCAGCTCCTTCCTTGATGACATATATAGTAGCTTATCATCGAAAAGCTCTTCTAGAAAACTCTGTCACCAACCATCTCAGCTCATGGCCTCAGGGGCATAATATTTTACATTAATTTTAGTTGCCATTTGAGAAACTCAACAAATACAGCAGGCACTTAGTAGACCCTCAGAATATTCCAGTGACACTTCAAATTTCATTTTTTTAATGGAAAAAAAAATATCAAAGCAAATAGAGAGGAGAACTAATTTTCTTTTTCAGACTGAATATCTAGCTTATTACTGATTTTGGATTGTGTTGTCCTAAAGTTATATAAAGGAGAATCAAGGTGTTAATTGTATACCTGTATGCCTGACATTTGTGCTGACATCCCTGAGGCTTGCCTGATATCCTGTGAGAAAGCCGTGCTTGAGAGTTGTCAAAGTGATGAAGTTCTTAGTTTTTGCTATGGCAGAGCAAAATTCCTGCCTTCCTGTGCTGGGATCTGACAGGGGAATCCTGAGTCTGTGTAACTGGCAGTGTAGCTGATGGTCTAGAGCATCTTCCCGAGTTAAACTGGATACTTTTGAAAATGTGTGGTAATCCCATCAAAGAGACTTCATTCTAGCATATAGGATTTTGACAATCTTTATTTTATTTTTCCCCTAAGAAATTGTTAACAATAATATATAATTTTGCTTGTTAATAATCTTAACAGCTATATTAGGCTAATATAAAGCTACCTTGTACTTGACAAAATTAGGAGTAATAATCCATGTTGTTATACCAATTAAAAACTGGTTTGTGGAGGTTAATTCAGCCCCAGCTCCTTGCTTTTTTGGAGCATCTTCACTCTCAGGCTGTTTCCCAGGTGGCTGAGCTGATGTTCAGACTTGGAGGCTGTCTCACACTGGTGATCTCAGGAAGTGCTCTGCAGCAACTTTTGGAACTGTTTCAAAAGAAGAGCTTTGTAGTGCCTAATAGGCAATTAGGGGCCACATCTCCTCTTGGGAGTTGATGAGCACAATGTGTCTGCTTATACTTTTTTCCCCAGAGATTTGCCTCTTGCAGAGGCAATACTTCTCTCGTCACTTTGTGAAGTGGAAAAGCTGTGTAGCTGTCCCCTCCTCTCCCCCCTGCCCCATGGGGTTATGAGACTATCTGGAAGAAAGGAAGGATATACCACTTTACTTTTTAAAATGCAAAAAAACATTTCAGAAGGCAGCATAAAGTAACACTAAGCAAAAGTTTAACAGAGACAGATGGGTAATAGAAAGTGACACATCAGTATCTGATCACTGCAAGCCTTGGCTTTGTGTTTTCAGCACCATGACACAAACATTATTTGATCTAAAGGGAAGAGAATGGATTTTTAAACCACATATTCCACCTTCTGCAGAATTCCTGGCCTTCTGTCTCTTCTCAAATTATTAAAGTAGGCCAATGAGGATCACAGACCAAGGTGGAATGGCTGCCAGCATGCCTAATGTGTACAGGTACTGCCAGCTACTCCAACAGCAGGCAAAGCCATTCTGTTCTGTACAGAGCTCCTTGGGAAGGAGAAATGTGTAAATCTCTTGACTTTAGCACATGGGGGAAAAAAGTGTTGCTTTCTAGCACTACCTCAGAACCTGTTCAGCATATGGCTGTCTTTTCAATGTGTAAACTAGTTAGGATAAATCTAGGGTGGGTTTTTAATTTATTTTAAACTGTCTAGATCTTATTCCATTTCAAATCCTCAGAGCATCAGATGAAACTACTAAAAATTTTAAATACTTGAAGGATATCAGACTAGCAGAGGAAACAGACAGAAAGCTGCTGGGCCCAGCATTACATTTTCCTCCCTGGAACAGGGAAAGGTGGATGGTGTGAGGGAAGCTGATCTGTTACTCTGATTGAAATGTGTCAGAGCCTGGGAGTTTGGGCATAATTAGACCCCAGTCACAATGATTTCTAGATAATCTCCAAATGCAGATACTGCTGCATCAGCAGCATGGGGGCAAATCCAGCATCTCTTTGAGAAGGAAGTACTTACCTCCTGTTGGTGCAAACTCTGGAATGATCTGATAGCCCCTGATGGCTCCAGCGTACCTTCACAAAGTGAAATTAGGGGGTGATCAACTTCTGAGTTTTACTGTGTCATCCAAATCACTTGTTTGGGATTTCCAACCCATTTATAAATAATTGAAATGCATTGCCTATAAAAATGAACAGCATCCTACAAACCTGACACTTCTCTATTTAACCATAATTAACTTAAAAATAATTTACACTCTTCTTTCTCTTACTATAAACCAAGTTTTATACCAAACAGAGTAACTGGGAACTTTAAATTGTTGCCCATGTATGGATATGTAGCCAGGTACCACAGGGTAGAGATGACTTACCAGCAAGGAATGCAACCCATGCATGCAAATCCCTGCACTCTTTAAGGGATCTGATTCTGCCAGGACTTTACGTACCTGAGGGATCTCTGTAGGTACAGATGTGAAGGAGGTGTCCAGGCTTGTGCTTAGGAGGGCAGTAATCCCAACAACAGCTGCCCTTACCACAGATGAGCTGGAGAAAAGCACTACCACACTTTATTTTAGTATGCTACAAAAGTCATTGTTGAACTTTATTAGGTACTTTAATACCAAGCATACTTTGAAGTAACAAAAATTATTGTTATTATTACTTTTACAGAAAATCAGGTATTTCAACAGTTTTCTTTACAGTTTGTTGACTTAAAAAGAAATTACAATTGACAAGTTACAGTGGAGTGGGATGGGAAAGTGGTAACATTTAAAAAGATAAAACATACTATTCTTACTGAGTCAACATTTAATGATGTACATCCTGGTATGTCTCTCCTTCTGACTGTGTACAAATGGTACATATTCACTGAGCTGCTCTGACAGGGTGGTGATGTCTTGTGATGGCACTTTTTTGCAATGTTTGTATATATTTAGAAAGGGCTTTTACATTACCATTTTACATTACCATGGTGATTTTATCATCACCATGATGCTAAACAAAATAGTACAATACAGAGAAACCCTGTTTTGGTGATTTCTGCCACAGCAAAAGTGCCATGACTGCACAAATGTGGGATAGAGGTAAACTCAGAGAGCAAATGGAGATGGTGATATGAGAATACATCCAGGTAACAAACCCTGTCACAGGCTTTGAGGTGTGAGTGTGGTTGTGAGCCAACAAGAGCAGAGAATGAGGATGGGCTTCACTGAGACATCATTTAACAGGACTCCTGAATGCATCTGGCCCCTGGTGATGTGCATTATCCAGCTGACACTGGTTGGACTAATCACAGCTTTAAACACCTGTCTAAAGTGGGCCCTTAAATGAGTTTATGCTGCCTCATGTGTAAACTACTTGATTTTTACCTTCCATCCCCTTCAGGTCAGTAGCAGGTACTGGGAAGATGTTTATGGTGGTTGATTTGGGTGGGACTTTTGACCAGCTAGTGCTGGTCCTTTAGAAGTCAGGAGAATTTTCTACATCCAGTTACAAGAGCAGTTTCAGATTAAAAAAAGTGTCTCTTATTTTTTTTAAAATGCTGCCCAGATTCACACATAAATTTACTTGGCTGACATCCAAGTGAAGTCAGTGCCACGTTGGTACCATGGTAGTTAGATAGAAAAGTTATCTAATTCCCTGTATTTGTTTACTGGCAGTTTGCTTAAAGATAATTTTTCTTTCAAAAGTAGAATAATTTTTTTGAGATTCATGCACTAAATTCTGTATTATTTTGTGTTGTGCAGTCAATAGTTAAAAAGCTTTTTTAACTCACATTTACCTCATGTCTTCAGCATTTTACATTGTTTGGGACCAACACTAGCAATGAATTATTATTTAGCCATTTCCCCTGAAAGCCAAAGAATGAAGCAACAGGCTTAAAAAACCCTGAAGAAATTGGCACTGCAGTGTTCCTTTTGCACTGGATTCATCTGTGATACACAGGAGAACCTAGAGGCATGTAGGGAGCACCACGCTGATGGCCAGTCCGGAGCCAGGACAGACCTGTGCCTTGGTGGGAGCACTAGAGAGGAGCAGAGAGGGGGTCCCTGCCTCCCTCTGCTGCTCTGTGCCTGGTGCTTGGCATCCAGGCCTTTCACTAAGAGCTTTTTCTGTGCCTGCTCCTATTTTACTTCTCAGTGGCTTCTGGAACTGACAGTGCCCTTTGGGACCAGGGGAGGGAATCATTTCCCTGCCAGTGCCCCAGGGCTATTTGCATCCAGCCCTCACATGGCTATTTGCAACATGTATTTGCTTACTAGTCTCTTAATTTTTGTATTGAGTTTTAACTCGAGGGTTTGTTGAGTTGCATTGAGTTTAAACTTAAGGCCAGAAGGTCTCATTAGATGACCTTGTCTGATTTGCATTAGCATGGGCCAGAGTGTCACAGTTGTATGTCAGAACAAGGAAAAGAAACAGCAGTGTGTTAAATTTAAGGGGTAAATTACTTTCTCCTATTAAAAAAGAAATCAAGAGATTTTATTTTGTCACTTCAAATGCAAACAATTCTATGCATCTTGGGAAATTATAGCATTATGATATTCAGTCAGACATACCTTATAGTATATATGCTTCATAGAACTAGAATATAGGTCAGAAATAATTTTTGAGTCTTAAGTTTGTTACAGACATATTAATTGGAACACATATGCAGTAAAAATTGAGAAGCTTTACAGTTTTAGTCAACTTATTATACAGTGAAGTAAATGAAGTGCAGCAATGTAGCAGTAAAAGTTATGCTTTTTCCACTAGGTGATGGAAACATTCAGAGTCTATAAATGCTAATTTAAGAGAGATGTCCTAACAGCTTCTTGGCTACTGGGATAGGAATAGTCTGAAGTTAACTGCCTCTCTACTATGAAAGGTTTTAAAGCTTTTTGCTTTCTGTCCGAATAAAAAAAATGACATTTACAAACCTCTTCAATGCGTATATATTACATATGTTTATATAGCAACAACTACACCCCTTTTAATTTATTCCCCAAATGTGACTTTTCATGCATGTCTTCTGGATGCTGTGTTCAGCAACAGTTTCTAATGAGCTGGTGTGTAATCCATGATTGCATTTCTTTTCTGAAATCACTTCCATGTCTGGCTGATCTATGTTTAGAAGGTGGTGCTTATCCATCAGGCATTTTTGCACTTGTCAGCATTCTTCTCTGTTGGAGGCCCCTTCCCAAGCTTCTTCCCATTTTAATGTTGATGTACAAAAGCTGTTATTCATTTGTTTTGTGCTCATTCTAGTGAGGATTGGCTTAGTAGGACTGTATGAAACAGAGAAAAGAGAGAAGCTGGTTTACTGCCAGCACACATAAAGATGTTCATGTTATGCTTAACTTAGAGCAAGCCTCTGACCAATATTCTAATGCACTTCATTATGTATATTTCCATTTGTCACAAAAAGTGAAAAATTAAATCTGCAGATAGGATTTGTAATCTGAAATTCTCAAAAATAATTTTTCATCAGTTAATTGACACAGGAAGTCAAAATAATGAGATTATTTAATCTAAAGTTTGAGCAATATGAAAATAAAGATCCAATGCATATGGGGCAAGAATGACATTTACTAGATGAATACCATGAATCGAGTTAAAATCCTGACATTTCTGTTCTGCATCAATAACTCCTTTCCCTCGAGGACACAATCCACATTTGCAAACATGACAAAATAATACCTTGTGTCAAATTTCAAATGAGGACAGAGATGTGGGGGAGTTTTCAAGTCAAACTCTCCCTTATAAACGAATTCTCACTCCCCAGTTTCCATGTACTTAAGCAGAGCTGCATACAGGGCAAAGGGACAGGGGCTGTGCTGGCTCTGGGAGCAGGGTGACAAAGGCTCCCCCTCCTCCTGCAGGTGACACCCCCCAAGTTGGTGCTTCGGGGGACACCATGGGAACTGGGGCTCAATAAGGAAATCTATTTGCAAGTACCCAGACACAGGCAAAGGTAAAAACCTGGCTGCCCCAGAATTTGGCAGTGAACAGAAGGTTCTTGCACCACACGAACTCTGCCAGTTCACCTTTGGCTAAACTCTCTCAGACCCCTGAGGCCAACCATGAAGTCCTTTGTGAGGCAGCCTCTCCACTGCCCCTTGTGAAAGGGTCACTGCTCAGGGGGTCTTACAAAGCCACAGCCTGGGGGAGAGGACGGCCACTGTCATCACAACCCCACTTCCTATGTGGTAATGCAGGGGCCGCTGCAAGAGACTGATGGAACACAGAACTAGGGGGAAATCACTGTTTTTGTGACAACAAAAGAAAAAGAATGAGTTTCATTGTGAAATAAAAACAAATGAAGAATTTCAGGACTAGAAACACTTAAAAATATTACTGTAAGGAGACAGAAATATTTCATTTCCTCCCCCCGTATTACACAGAGTAGTGACTTTCTTCCATTCCCTCAAATTCCCTACACCCTTGACTCTTGTGGTCACCTCAGCCTGCAGCTAATTCACCCACAGACCCAGAGAACGTGATGCCCCAGCGCAGGATTCCCAGACCCTAAAGCCTGGGGTGGTGGTACCACAAACCAGTGAGCCTGGTGGTGGCAAACCCTTCTGCCATGGACCTTGGATGGCTGCTTCCCCATCAACTCCCAACAAACTGACATTTTTCAAGCAAAGTTTGTTTTGCAGGAAAACTTATGACTTCTTCAGAATGTATCTATAGGGAGGGCACTGAAAAAGAAAAATGGGTCAGTTTTGCTTGTGTTAAAAAATTAATGTGAAATATAATGTTCATGGTGGTAAAAACATTTTTATGATGTGAGTGTGTAAGGGATGGTACTTTCCAGTTGTAAAAGAAAGCTTGCCATTGATAGCTCCATGAGCTTCTTTTTACCCTTTAAAACACGTAGCAAAAATGAAGGATGAAGTGTGGATAAATGGATAAATGGACATACTTGTGATAAATAAAATCTATTAAAAATGGTCTGAGCCTGGAACTTTGGTGTATTTTATAAATGCGGTTACTAATGTCATTAATATTGTAATTAGTAATATAGGTAAACAGCACTACCAAATAAAGTGAATGAAAAAGTGTCTGAGCCTCTAATCTGTTTATTTGCTAGGTGACCTAAGGGGGTTTATGAGCCTCTTAAACAATCCATATTTGGTGAAACTGAAATCCAGAGAAAGATAACATTGTGTGGTAAGGAGCATGTGCCCTGATATTCTTAGGAACAATCAAAGCTTAATAGAACTGAATGAGCCATTTCTTTCAATTATTTAAAATCATAATTTCATGTACCCATGTTATTTAAACCCCTAACATTGTTTATTGGATTTCCAGCAGCACTCAGTGTTTTAGCAGTAACATACTAAGATCTTTATTAACTCTTTGGGCAAATTTTGCACACAGATATTATACACATGGAAATGAAATTTAACAAATGCCATAGGTGCCTAGATGACAGGACATAAGTAAGCCATTCACATGCAACATCTCTCAGTCTGTTTTGTATTACACCATAGGCCTTTGACTGCAGCTAGTTTGTTTTCTTAGAGCTACTTACAGTGTTGTTGCCTAGAAATCAGTTAATGAAAGCAGTCTTCATGGAAGCTGTATTACTCAACCACCCAAGTGCTCTGCTGCTAGGTTCCCTATTTAAAGTCTTTAAAGGCTGCCTGTTAGGCTGGTGTTCTGGTTTGAAAGCAAAACCAGTGAGAGACTCCAAGTCAGAAATACAATTTATTAGGAAAAGGAAAAAAGAAAGGAAGAACAAAATACAAGCAATAATACAAAGGAAAAAGAAAACCAGTGACAGAGTCAGAATACAACCTGACATCCTGTTGGTAACGGTGTTGGTAGCAGTCCAGTTGGAATGGTGGCTGCAGTCCTCCTGCAGTGGCAGATGTGGCTCTGTTGGAGCAGTAATCCTGTAAAAGGCTGTAGTCCTCCTCTGAAGACCCAGTGGAAAAGGCAGCTGTTCCTCTGGGAATCCAGTGGAAAGGCTGCTTTGGTGTCCCAAATCTCAGATTTTTATCCAGGTGAAAAGGCTTGGCTCCTCCCCCTGGATGGAGCATTTCCCAATGGGATGATGTAATTTTATCAGTGGGGTTCAATGGCCCATTAGCAGAAGATCTCTCCCTGGAGGGAGGATAGGTCGTGGAAGAGATAAAGAAACTGCCCCAGCTGGTTTCTTATCAGCTGGCCTATTGACAGGAGATTACACCACCCCCACCCCAGTTCCAACAGATGGTGATGGAATACCTTTTTTGGTTACATTTTGCACTACAACCCCTGACAACTCACCTCACTACAACAGGGTTACTACTCATAATTGACACACTCAATTAGGGCAATCACTTCTGCTGACTGCAGAGCTGTGGTAGAAGAGGGATTTTCAGCATTTTAGTGTTCATGTACATTTCAGAAAGAGGACACTGAGGTTTGTTTGTGGTAAAGATGAATCACAGGGTGATTTCCAGGTTGCTCCCTGACAAGGTATAAAAGACATGCTGAATTTCAGATGGTCCCTTCTATGCTGTTACTGTCAAGTCAGTAAAATGAATAGTAAATATATAGAGAAAAGCAGACCTTCTGGTTTGAGTATATATTATCTCAGACAACCTTAACACTTTACACCACTAATTGTCACCAGCCATACTGAAATTATGTTTGCCATGTATTTGACTGGCATCTAGAAAATAACAGCTTTCCAAGTGTTAATCTTTTATTGCTGACTCCAAACACACACAACTGCTTAGCTAAAGAGCGACTGGCATTTGTGGTCACAACAAAATTGGTACAGTTAGAAAACCACATCAGCTGGCAGAAAGCCATGGGTTAATGAAGCACCACACATTTCCTCCCAGGACCTCCACAGGATTTCTCCAGCCTAAACATCATCTCTGCTGAATGCTGGCACTGTGGTTAGTGTATGGGAGGAGATGAAGGATGAGAGAAACATTGATGCTGAAGCTCTGCAATTGAAAATAGACATGCTGAGGCACCTTGGATAACACTGCTGCCTGGGCTGTAGGCCAAAAAAAATTGGACAAGTTCAGTTTTAATGAGGTGTTGGAATTCTCACCTTTCTGCTTTTAGAACCACAGAATCACTAAGGTTGGAAAAGACCACTAAGATCATCAATTCCAACCGCTAGCACAGAACTTCCATGTTCATTCCAAAACCATAACTCCAAGTGCCACATCCATACACCTTTTGGACTTCTCCAGTGAAAGTGAATCCAAGACTTCCCTGGGCAGTGTGTTCCAGTGTCTGACAACTCCTTTGGTGAAGAAATTTTTCTTAATATCCAATGTAAACCTCCCCATGTGCAACTCAAGGCCATTTCCTCTCATCCTGTCACTTGCCACTTGGGAGGAGAGACCAACCCCCTCCTGACTACAACCTTCTTTCAGGGAGTTATAGAGCATGACAAGGTCTCCCCTGAGTCCCTTTTTCTCTAGGCTAATCATCTCCAGCTCCCTCAGCTGCTCTGTTTAGGACTTGTGCTCTGGGCCCTTCACCAGCTTTGTAGCCCTTTTTGGACACACTGATTTGGGTCAGCTCCTTTTAACCACAGGTAGTTGGTTTTGTTGCTTACATCAGGGTTGATGAAATGCCAAGTGTGTTAAAACTCACTTGTAGCCACTCCAGCCCAAAATTCAAACAGCAACATGTATTCATGGCCTGGAAAATATCCAGGTGTATATAATTAAAAGGCATGAAGGGCAGATAGATGCCCAGCTGCACAGAGCAGCCAATGATCCCCCATCTCCTATTTCCTTGAAGACAGTCTCTTTAGAACACATAACAAACCCAATTTGAGTGGTCTGAGAGAATGATTTCGTTTTTCATGTGATGAGAGAGAGGATTTATGTGTATTTCCATTTCTCTACCTGCTGTGGGTGCCTTTTCCCTCTTGATTCTCTGAGCATCCTTTGCCCTGGCCTCATGGGGAGATGTTTATCCATCACCTGGAGAGCGACCCTGGGGCAAATTGTGCTCTCAGTAAACAGCCAGGCACCAACTCAGGTCCTCTCCAAGAATCCTGATGATCCAAGCTGAAACTCTAGCACATGTTTTGGAGAAGCTGTCCACAGATCATACTGGAAACAGCTGAATGGCCAGGAGGAGAATAAATTGTGCTCTGCTGCCTACATCTGCATGGCAGCTGAGACAGAGTAAGGAGGGTACAAGGCTGCCCCGTGGAGATGGAAGAAGAATGGACAGAAATTCCCAAATTGTTTTGCTATCTCAGCTCTCTTTCAGTGTTTCACTATTCAGGACCTTCTCAACAAAATGAATTACCTGTCCACACCAGAGCTGCCCAGGGTGTTCCCTCCTCCTGGCAAACCAGCAGGCAGGGTCTGGCAACTGCCTGCTCTGCCATCACACACAGCTACCAAAGACTACCTGAAAGGGCAGGGGTTAAAGAGAATGCAAATAAACCTTGAGGAGTTACTAAAAGTTTTACAAAACTTTGAGACTGAAATTGAGTGACGGTTTTGTCCATATGGCATTAGAGGAGAAGCTCATCTGAGCAGAAGGTGTGTGAGCTTGCTCTTCTGCTGCAGCACTTCCTTGCAATAAAATAGAATTGAATCACATAAAAAATGACAAGATTTTCCCCAATTCAGTATGCAAGCCCGGTGAAATCAGAGCTGAGTGGAACAGTGGGACTTATTCAATCTGCTGGGTGGTATCTTGCTCACCCTGCTAGTGGCAGCAGCTGAACTCCTGGGCATGGCTTGTGGGAAGTGTTTCTAGGACTGGAGGAAATGGTTTCAGGAGCATTCAGGAATTTTCTAAATGTGTGGCTGTTGGGAGGCTCAGTTCATGGCTGCACAAGCACATTTCTAGAATGTGAGAGGACACTGTGGTTGTGTGCTCCCCTCTGCTGCTTCAGCCCTAACTACCAGGGGGGCTCTGATGGCTCCACCCAGATTTCTCTGGACTTTTGGGGGGGAGGTGGCAGCATGGTAGCCAAGGGCTGTATGCCAGGATGTCCCCTTGAGGAGGGTCACATCTCAAGGTTACTCCTCAAAGTTGAGAGATTCCTCTCTGCAACAGAACTTTGAAAGTGGTTAATAGCACACTAGACTTTGAAATCTTAGCTAAGTGACATAAAGGATTGACTGTGCAAACACAATCTCTCAAGACCATAAACCACTGAACAAGTCTGGGACTAGGACTGGATTCAGCCCCACCTACACTTCTCTTTGAGAAGGGGTTTAGAAGGCAAGGGGATTATTTCTGAACCTCATGACTCAATGACAGGGTTTCTGGCAGTTTTGTCTGACCTTATCCTCTGCGCAGTAAATAAAGAATCTTGGCATTGAATCTTGTTAAACCACTGTTGCATTTACCCTTGAACTTTGTTAAATCACTATTTTATATCAATAAAGTATATTGTTGCTTCTCTTTTGTATATTGTTGCTTCTCTCTTACAAGTGCTGTTGCTTCCATCCATGACAGATGGTTTCAGGGCCATGGGGGCAATGACAGGCTGAACAAACAGAATGCTGTTTTATTGGACATCGTTTTCCGAGAACAAACAGAAAAATGTTGAAGGATCCAGTCAAATCAATTTTGCCAGGTTTCCAGCATCAGTGTACAACACACAGCTGGATAGAACTTTGCCATCAACTTACAGGCTGTCATTCACAAGAAAAAACCCAGCACACTGTCAAACCTAATGCAACACTCCTTGAATACTTAATGCACTCAGCAACAGTCCTGCCCTCCCTGAAAGACTCTGGCCAATTCTTGTCATTTTAAAATCCAATTTAATCTGACATTTGTTTTCCCCCCTTTTTCTGTTGTATGTGATGACTGAAACATGGCAGGAGGAAATGGATGTGGGTTCAGAGGCTGTTTGGTTGCTGGCAGTATGCTGTGGGGGGAGAATCATGGAATCATTGAATGGTTTGGGTTGGAAGGGACCAGAAATGTCATCTCATTCCAACTCCCCTGTCATGGGCAGGAATGCCTTCCACTTGACCAGGCTGCTCAAAGCCTATCCAACCTGGCCTTGATCATATCCAGGGACAGGGCATCTCTGGGCAGCCTGTTGCAGGGGCTCACCACCCTCACAGGAAAGAGGAAGAGTGACATGGCAGGGATACATTATTTTCTGTGTTGCTGATTTCTCCAGACAGAATGTTTTTCGAAGCTATTATGACGATAAACAAAAGTGTCCAGGATTAAATGTGGTTGTCAAGAAAAATGGATCAAAATAAAAAAGGCATTCAGCAATGAAGTGTCACCACCTTGTGCCAAGGTATGAAAGGAGACATGTATTTGGAAATCAAGTCCACTTGCCAGAGTGGTCAGGGCAACCTAACCATTTGTGGTCTTGACTTCTTCAAGTTCCTGTTTTCTTCCAGATGGAAATTTTGAGAAAGATGAGAAGATGTTTTGGGAAGAGAGGTCAGATAGAGGTTAGGCTGGAGATGCATCTCACTTAACATCAGCTCTTTCACAGTCAGACATCAGATGTGAGGCTCTAGGAAGTCCTTGGAGCAGGACAGGGCCCTCCTGGGGTGACTTATTGAATTTTAGGATGGTTCCCAGGATGGATGAGTGCTGTTGGCTTCTGTGGGACTGTAGACCCGGATGAGATGGGAGGCCTAAATCTGAGATGGACAAAGTGAGGTGCGAGAATCCTGGAGTTATAATTTCCCTGCACAAAGTAATTAACTGCACGCATGGAAGAAGAGGGAAGCTGCTGCCCATGCCTGGAAGATCTTCAGCCTGAAACATCAAATGATCAGGCAGGTTTGTAACACAGCCTAAAAGATTAGCTTGTTTGTGACAAGCTACCAGAGACCTTGTCTGAGCACAGCTTGAGGATGGGTATCTTTAATCCTTTTGGGGTGTGCCATTGTGCACCAGGACTGCCTGCCCAGAGATCAAACAGCTTTGCAGAAGCTGGGTCTGAGATTCCAACCCCAGGTCAGGAAGGCTCAGTAAGATCAGCTAAACGGCTTGAGGACTGACTGGGCAGGGACACAAACAGCAGGCCAGCCTGATGGGAAGGCATGAGCCAAGCCACATACGGCAGTCAGCTTGGCTCTCTTGTCAGTGAGACTGTGTCTGAAGGAGCAGGTGAATTTTGACTGCAAATCTTGCGAAATGGGGTTAGAGCAGCTTAAAGAAGGCACCTCTTTAGAGCCTGGTACAATTTTCTGATCTCTGAAAGACCCTCCTTCAACTACTTCTAAATACAGCCTGGTGGCAGTGACAGGCTCTAAAACTTTGAATATGGGCAGGCTTCAAGCCTCCTGCCACCCTTCCTAATCCCTGGCTCAGGTGGCTTTCCTCTGGTTTGAATGCAGCTCCAAGAATACAACATACGCATATTTATTGGTGAGAAAGACAGGAGGAGAGTGGCAGACAGAGGGAAGACACACCTATCCAAGGATGGATCAAGTTGTAGCTGTCATCTCTGTCATCTGCTGGCACCAGTCTGGGCTGGTGGAAACAGGGCTCCCCTGGGTGATGGCTTTGCTAGCCATGCCTCATTATGGACAGCTTTTGGGTTCCTCATCTGGGCAGCTTGGTGCTCATGGCTGTACCTCCAGGGCAGACATCAGCATCCCCCTGCTACTGACACAGCGAGCCCTGGACACAGGAAGAGGCTGAGAGTCTGCCTGAGGTGGGAACCAACACACTGGGATGTCGTGATCAGATCCTGCTGAACAGTGGGCTGCCTTTTCCTCCATTTCAATATTTGCTTCTGTCAAGAAAAGGAAGATTTTCAACTATCATAATGAACAAACACAGCAAAAAGCCTCCTATTCTTTCTCCTAAAGAGTTTTCTTTCACTGTGGAACATCACAGAGACGCTCCTTCCTCTGGTGGTCCCTTTCCAGAAGGCTCATCAATTTGTCTTTTGTACTTGGTGGTGTTTCTGTCAACTTTGGGATGGCAGTCACGTCTCAAGACAGGTTTGCTGGCATGGGAGATCTAGTATGTTGTTGGAAGAACTGGCAAGAGGCTGAAACGCCTTCATCAATAATGTCTTTCACATGAAGTAGCTTCCTGCTCTGCAGAGTTTTATGCTCAACTCAAGCAAAATCACTCACTTGTTGTTCATCTATTTTTATTTCCTCCATGTGGTTTGCTACAGTCTTTCTTTGCCCAGATGGTCAAATAAATTGCTGTCACTAAACAGCAGTCTCTGAACGGTGATTCCTAAACTCTTCCTGTTCTTTAACTGTTAAATGAGAAAATGTTTCACTTTCTTTATATTCTGCTCATTTGCTGTAGCTGTTTTTCAGGTTCTCCCCTGGAACCCAGAGGATCCATAGGTATTTTTGTTTGTTTCTCCAGCCTTCAAGCTGCGTGATCAGACTGCTCAGAAAGCTCTTCATTGTCTGTATTTAAAAACTGTGACAAACCTTGATGAACTTGTTTACAGGGAGCTTCTCTGAGGATCCAGCCATGTCAGTGAGGTATCTTGACAAGATTCCAGACGTATCGGCCAGAAAATGTTTGCATTGGCATTGTATAATCTTATGTTTTTTTATTTTGTTGGTAACATTTTATATCTAGCTGTAGTAGCATTATATATTCCAAAAGTTTTCCTGTGCTAGGCAATGTTAGATGTTGACGTTGGCACGTTTTTTGGTTTGGGAAAACAAGCTTTGCTGCTGTTGATACAGAGCTGTCCTTGTCAGGGCTGGGCCATGGGGGCAGGCAGGGGGCAGAGCCCAGGGCCAGCGAGGGCTGGGGACTGAGAGTGAGCCCCAGGCTGGAGGAGCCACTCACTGCCTTCCCTGGGTGCTCAGGCTCTGTGCTGGCCTGAGCTGCTTTTCTGTGAGCGTGGAGAGAGTAGGAGTTCAGTGCTGGGAGAAAGCCAAGATACTGAAGCAGATCCTGGAAGGTGCCAGCCAGGATCTCTGTGTAAGGAAGCTGCTACGATGGGGCTTATTTTAGCTGTGTGACAGAAAGGCAGCTCTGCTCTTTTTTCAACAGACTGGATTTCTCCAGATGAATTCACAATTTGTATAGTGAGCGTTGCCTCCTAACAGAAACAAAGAGGGCTGTGACAGTTCTCTGGCCATTCTAACATGACATTTCTGTGAATGAAATTTCCTGGAAAAAAAAGCTGATTTTTAAAATTTTAACAGAGTAACTAAAACATTGTAAGAAGTTTAAATGTCATGGAAAATATAAGAAAAATATCAATGCTGATGAACCCTAAGTGCTGCAGAGTAATAAAACCATTTAAACTCTCTTTTTTTGTGTGTGAAATGGATTTCCCTGTTTTTTGGCCAGCGCCAGTGTGACCTGGGAATATGGCACAAATCCATGCTGAGCAAAGGCACATCCAAGGATTTCCAAAATTTTTCCAAACTTTCTCTTTGTATGTAGTTGTGCTGATGGGAAGAGAAAATCTGATGAATGAGTTGGGCTGGAACTTGGAGTGGGGCTCTGGCTGCTGGGGCTCGCTATGAGGGAAAGGGTCCTGCAGCTGCAGGACTTTGTCCAGAACACCTCTGGGGCAGGGGCTCACCAAGGCAAGGCTGTGCATCCTTCATCTTGGCCCACTCCTCTCTGACTGGTTGGCTGCTCTAATGTTGGGTCTTTACCAAAACCTGCTAATGAGCTGCAAATATTGATCCCACTTGCCTTTGAGAAAGATACAGGTGCCAAGTTACATGTTTAAGGGCAACATAAAGACAACGATCTGGAGCAGCTTTGGTCTGAGATTTCAAAACTGCAGTTTGGTGATTAGCTTACCAGGCACAGGAATGTTAATTAACTGTCTGTGTACTCTCTAGGCAAATAGGAAGTATTTGGAACTGTGCATAAGGCTCACAATTGTTTCCAAAGGTATGAAATTACATGTTAAACTACTGAAAAAAAAATCTCTGTGGGGTTACATGACACTTAGCTAGAAGAGAGTCTGGATTTGGGAGCTGGCAAAGCCAGAGTCTAGAGAGAGGGTGAGCTTTTTGGTGAATACCATCTGTCATGAAAACCTGTTTCTCGAGTAGCAAGGACAATGTTGAATGCTCATGGTCCTGAAGATATTTTTTCTGTCATCTTCCTTTTCCTGCTCCAAACTCAATTTGTGTAGGCTTTTGACAACGTGTAAGGATTTATTATTACTATTAATTTATATTATTCCCTTAAACATTTTCTTGAATCGCTCTAGAGGTTTGAAGGGCAATCTTGTAAAAGAAAAGGAAGAGATTCCTTCCCTGAAGAGCTTTCAGCACAGTAGGCAAACTGCAATCAGCAGTGCAGAGAAAAAAACCAAACCTATCTCAGAGAAGGAAGGGGAGGGCTGTGTTAGGAAATTACCAGCTGAAGAGCATGCAGAAAGGCAAGCTGGTTTGCAGGAGTCCTGAGTGACAGGTGTGGTACAGTGTCCTCTGGGTCAGAACTCAAAGGTGATATCCCAGTGAATCCAGTAAGCCCTGCAGTCTTAGGCAGGCATCCATGTGGTGCTGTAAATAGTCCACCTTATTTCCTCCCCTGGAAGGATCACACCCCACACAAGAACTGCTCTAGGGCTTAGAATCCTTGGTGACTTCTTTCCCCCTTCTCCCCTGCACCTGATTCACACAGACACATTCTCCTGTTGTTTGGCTGCTCCCACCAATAACCATAAGACAAGTCTTGGGTAAAATGCACCTTTCAGTGTAAGGATGCCATTGTAGCAGCAAGAGACAGCAGGGCAGTCTCGAGCAGCAAGCAATCCAGTACCAAACACCAACAGGAAGGGGGGAAATCTCCAGCCCACCATCTCAAACCAAACCCCAGTTTCACCAGGATTCCTCAAAGATCAGTCACTAGTTTCTCAGGGACAGCAGTAATTCAGAACAACTTATTAGATAAGGAAGGCACTGATATAGCTTTGCTTAGGAAGAGGCTCATCTGTAAAAAGGGAAGCAGCTTAGACAAAGGGGAAGCAAGTCAGGTCGAGTTGCATCTGCACAGTTACATCTGCAGCAGCACTCCCTGATGATCCTTTCACTCCACCTGCAGCCTTTAGCAGGGGGGTTAATGCACTATCCTGCTGTGTAGCTCTAGGAAAGCTCCCATAAAGGCTTCTGCCCTCCCACACCCCAAACAAGTAATATCTGTCCATACTTCCCTCTGGTTTTGGTCCATCAGCCTATGGCCAGGTCAGCAGTGGGGGCACAGGAGTGCACCCTTGGTGCTGCTCAGGGAGCAGAGCCACTGCTGCTGGCCCTGCTGGGGCTGCCAGGGCTGAGGGACCCTGGCCCCCAAGAGACCCTGGCAGTGTCCACCTTCCAGTGCAGGTGCTGCCTGTGTTTGGTATCTGGCACTGAGACACCTCCTCAGTGCTTAAATAATACTGATGGATTTCTGCTCTGGAGTGATAGCTCGTGTTGCACAGCTGGGTAAATGTGTGTCAGCTGTCATCGTCCCTGTCAGCCGCTGCTGTCACTGAGCAGCAGATAAGTAAATCTGTGATGATGCATATCCCAGAGAGGGCAGGGATTAAATATTTCATCGCCTCAGACACTGCAATGTCTCCTCATTTGGTGTCCTTTTCTAGAGGTCACATCCTCTGGGATTGCCCAGCCCTGGGGAAGAGCTGAGGCTGCCTGGGTTTCAGAGGCTGCAGGGCCAGGCATTGCTGGCAGCAAAGTCCCTGCAGCCAGGGTGAGCCAAGCTACTGTGCCAGTCTTGGCACATTTAAAAATAAGTGGAAACTCAAGGAAAAAGAAAAATCTCCTTTTTTTCCCAAAGGGTCTGATAAGGCAGTTGAGCCTCTGTTGTACAGACCAGGGACAAGTGGCCTAGGGCCCAGTTTGGGCTGTCTCTGAGACACACTGCTGAGCACCCTGCACCATGGATTCTGTACCTGCCATGTGTGGAGGCTCAGCCCGTGTGGGCAGCACCACGGAAAGCATCAGCTGTGGCTGTAGTTAGGTAAATGTGCTTGTTTCATGGTGTTCCCAAAGTGATGGGTCACTGAACCCTGGAGATGAGCTTGGTGGTCACTCCTACAGCCCTTACACCACCATGTGTCCATCCTCTTTCTTCTCTGTGGTGATGTGCAAACCCCTTTGCTAGCAAAGTCTCACATTATTGATTGCTTGGAGACAGGAAAAAAAGCTACAATTCAAATTTCTCCACTCTCCTGGACTATTCTTTATATATAGGAACTTTATATTGAAGGAGTTTTCAGTGTAGAATACCAGTTTGTTGAGACTGAAGTTTTCTCAGTTGTTTATTTTTCTTTTAAACACATGAAAGGAGTTCTTCTAGGGGGATGTGGAAAATGAAAGAAAATGCTCTGATAAACAAGATCTTGGCTACTTTTAGACTAACTACACACAGAAACAAATAAAAATGAAAATGTCTCCTTTTTTTGTAGCACACTAGAAGAGACAGAAGACCCATCCTGTTAGTGCTGCTCAGAGAATAAAGTCCTTGTTTTCCAGAAAGATTTGATGAACCACAAACATTCAAAAACCAGGAAGACATATAAACATGAGTTCTGAAAAGCCTTGAGTTCTTTCTTACTTCCTGAGGGCCAGTTGTTTTCTTTGCAATTATGAGGCACAGAAGGGTGATTTTTGTTCAGTTTTGTTTGCGTTTTTTTTGGGTTTTTTTTGAAGCTGAAATTAAAGTACAACACGTGATTCTGAATTGGAACTTGGAAAACAGAAAGCATGAGCAGTTGTGACACTTCTAAACCTGTAAGTAATTCTACAGGCATTTCATCTTCATCCCTGCCTTCTCTTCATCTGAACTAATTGCCTTCCTTTGGTGTGCCCTTTATCTGGACAGCAGGTAGACTGTATCCTCCACAGGGGTATGTTCCCCCATAGGTCTGTGGTTGCACTGGCTCTGGGGTCAGTAGCTGGACTTCAGCAGAAAACAAACTGAGGCTTAGCAGGTGGATCTTTCTGCTTCCCTGTTATGTAAGGTCTCCAAATCAGTATTCATCTGTGCACTGCGAAGTAGCAGCATTTCTGCTTCTTTTTGATTTTTTTTCATGCAGGGAAAGCATAGTTTGTGCAGGCTCCTTACATAAAAATAGCAAATTTTATGAGATGCATTTCCCTCAGGCCCCACGGAGTAGAATTTGTTCTGTAATAAGAGACCAACATGTTTTAATTGCTTCTTGTATACTATTACCTGTTAAATATTCCTGACAGTATGACACCAGCAAAAAACTTCTTTTCTGTTTTGTTTCCTTTTACTTTAGACCTGTCAAACAACTTCAACATCTAAGGATAAAACATGGCAGATGACTTGAATATGTGACAGGTCATAAAATATTGATTCTTCACATTACCTGCTAATGAAACACATGCCACCATGGGTAAATCTTCCTTACTTTGGATTCCTGACTTTTAATTGTTATAATTCCAGTTTAGGTGATAGTCTAGAAGTACGAAGTAATGGGTTTGGTCCCAGGAAATACTAAAGCCTATAAATAAGGAATCAGTTCTACTTTTCTTTAAATGGTGGTTTTTTTTTAATCTAGACTCCCAGCCATGTTTTTTGTTAAAATCTACATCTGATGGAAACTCTTTTGGACCATTCTGGTTATTTTTTGACTCAGTAAAACCAAGACAGCTCCTAATATCATATTATACCACAGAGAACCAAGGATCGATCAAGGACTTCCCATTATGATTTTCTTCCCCAGAGAAGAACTTTCTCTTGATCATGTATGAAGTAAATAATATTTACTAGATTTTTTTCAAGATTTTGGCATTTTTCTGGTTTAGCTTACAATTTTTAGTCTTTGTAGGTAATTTTCAACCACACAGCTCAGTCTGGGCTTTCTTGTCTGGTCCTACTGGATACTTTCCATCAAATTAAGGCAGTATTTTTTTGGCTAGAGATCTCTATGTACGAGGAAGTAGGTGACACTGCCCAGCCTTTCAAGCAAAATCTGGAAAACAATGTTCAAAACTAGATTTGTAATCTCTTGAGTAGGGTTGTGTCTGGTACAAATTTTGTGCTTCAGCCGTGAAGTGGTGGGAGCTGCCAGCCTCCTGACTCGAGCCTGTGTGAGCAGAATTTTGTCTTCACTTCCCTGTCTGTGACTGAAAACTTCCCACAGAAAAGTTAACATCATTCCTTGTAAAAGGAGCCCTTTCTATTGTGGTGAGACCCCCTTTTAACAGTGAGCTTTCAGTGCAAAATTATCTGGGGCCAGAGGAGTGCCCGTGCCAGGACACGCTGGAGGCTGGCAGACATTTGGCGCTGAGAGCAGGGGGTGCTGGAGTCTGACACAGCCTCTGCTGCTGCTGAGGGGGAGAGCCCTGCTCTCCATAACTCCCATGCTTGGAAAACTCAGTGGCCCACAGGTGCCAGACTGGCCCTGCTCCAGATGGAAGGAATGGTGCAGAGGAGCAGACGTGCTTTAGGCTGTTTTCCTGGAAGCAGAAGGACATATCCTCTGTGTGTATTCAGAGGGACAGACAAGCTCTTCCATGATGCAATTACTCCCAGGGCAGACCCAACCCTAGGAGTGCTGGGAATCACAGGACAACACTTGTTAGGAAAAATACTGCCCCTTTTCCGAGGGAGGGGGTGCTGACATGGCCAGGGCTGACAGCAGGAGCAGCTGGGTTCCTCCCAGGCACTGTTTGCCACTCATGGAGGATTTGGATGGTGCAGCCAGATCCTGACAGTATCTCTCTGGTAACCAAATTTCCAGAACCAGCAATTTAATACTCCACTCAGGAATTAAAGTGAGGTGAGATGACCAGCCCTTGTATCACAGTAGCCCCATTGAGACTGGATGATAAAAAGTCTATTGAAAGTATAGAACAAGGATTTGATGAACACTGGTCGATGTAGCACCTGTGTGCTTGGAAGGTGATCTCTTCTCCTCTTCTATAAGCCAGACTTCTAAAAGAGTTGAACCATGAATCTGAAAAACCTGAAAAGCATTCTCATAGCATTTAGAAAACTTTATTGACATAAGCTGCTATGAAAAGATATGGAAAACTTTTTTGAAAAACATACTGTTAGAGTGGTGATTAGTGACTCACTGTCTAGCTGAAGGATTGTACTTATTAGAGTTTCATGGGAATCTGTCTTAGGTCTCATGTTATTAAAATACTTTCAGTAACCACTTAGTGGAATAGAGGAACTTCCAATGGAATAGAGGATATCCTCCTCCATTTGTGGGTCACAGTAATTCAGGAGGGGCTCCAAGTGTGTTGTAGGTCCGAAACAGCATTCAACATTTATAATGAGTTAGAGAAATGATCCAAAAAACAGGGCACAATTCAATAGCAATGCATGCATGGGCAAAGGACAGAGTAGTACAGAATAAAAGTTACAGACCAAATGACCACATGACTCCACAAGGCCCTTCTGTTGTGAAAAATAGACAAATTCCTTACCATTTTGAAGAAGCAGAAAAAGTTATCTACAAGATGCACAAAGTGAGTCTACCAGGCTGCTCAGCAAGGCCTCAGCTGCGTGGTTGGCTCTTTGGAACTAGACTGTAAGGGGGAAGTGAACCTACCTGGTGAATACAAGAGTGGGACAACAAGAGTGTCAGAAGCCTTGGAACTCTTAAGGTAAGAGAAAAAATGGGCAATTGATCTGTGTAATCTAAAGGAGAGGAGACTTAGTGGACATAACACTTAGTGGACATAACTATGAAAAAAAGGTTCTGAGAAAATGAAGGGAATAAATCATGGGAATGTGACAAGTAATGGACTTAGAGAGCAGCCAGGGAAATTTCACAGACATTAAGAAAACCCTGTGCAAGATAAAGTCCCTTGGCCTGGGGAGCAGCTGCTGAGACAGGAGTGGGAGCTGCTAATGCTGGGCTCCTGCAGTGCTCCCCCCACCAAAATGCCCCCACCCCCTGCAGCCAGGCAGAGAGAGGCTCAAAACCCACATTGCACCCACTGAAATACAGCAGGGGGACAGGAAAAGAAAAACATGCCCTCTCCATCTTACACCCTTGGCCCCTGCAGGAGGGACACAGCCCTGTGAGGGTGCTGGGCCACAGGGGCAATTCATAAGGCAGGACTCAGGTGACAGTGGTGTCTTGCTGTTCACCCTCTCTCCAGCTGGAGGGACTAAATTACTGAGGCTCATCATGTTTTCTCCCCAGGTGACTTACACAGAGGGCATTTCCACTGATCAGGGAAGAACGAATCCCCAGCCCATATTTCTGAGCCAACTGTACTGTCTATTTTTAACAGCAAGCTGCCATTAGCATTTGTTTGCTAAAAATAAACACATTTCAAATGCAATTCATTACCTAGCGCATTAGGGTAAAGGCAATTTATTCTTCAGTCAAGAAGAAATATTTTTAAGAGATAAATTGGCTCATGCAAATATCTGTGACTTGCACTCAGTGCACGTGGTACCAGCAGAGACAGTGCTCTGATTTCAGTCTGTTGATGGGATAGATCACAAAATTCAGGAAGCTGCTGAGGAGCTCAGTGCAACATCCTATTTAACTTAATTAAAACCAAGATGACAATTATGTAAGAGAAACATAAAAAAGAGATATGGGGGGGTAGACACAGTTCTCCCTTTGAACTGCAGTGAAACAGAAGTATAACAAATGGGAAGAGAAGGCTCTTGAGGATGGGGTGTTCTTTACTATATTGATGGTAATGGCTTCCTAAACATCACTGCTTCTTGCTCACAGAATAGGGGACAAGGGCACAATTCTGAATCAGAAAATGCCAGCATAGAAGGATTTTAAAATGGGTTTAGATGAGCTGCTGAGCCAGGAGAAGGATGGTGATATCTGGTGAACCTGTCCTTCATGAATACCTTAGTTTCCTTTTTATCAAAAAACCAGCTTCCCAAATGTTTTGTGGAAATAAGGTACTTGAAGCAAAACTTGCTGTCTTTTGGCAGGAGGATTTGTAGGGCATGTTGTGAATTCCTGCTCTGAAGGTTCATGAGTAAAAACTGAACCCGAGCCCCACATGCCCCTCTCTCCTTCAGAACAAGAAAATGTACTGTAAATAAATAACAAACCATAAAAAGAAAAATTGACTCAGGGTCCTCAGGATATATGAGGGAAAAGCAAAGCTTTCATATCCAGCCCCTGCTAATGCAGCAGGTCCTGCAAAATCGGCACAGTCTGATTTTCCCCACTAGAGGGGACTGCGGTATCTAAAGTTACCTGCTCACTCAAAGCGGTTCTGGTAACTTCAAAATATGTGGCATTACAAAGGAAATTAATTACTGATACTTGTAATATAATTCAAAACAATGTAAAATTGAAATATCGCTGAAACCCTTCTTAAATGTACAAAATGAAAAAAATAATAGCTTGGATTTAGGTTCCTTCATTAAACAGTATTTTGAAGTTGCCAGATTAAAAAAAAAATAAGGTATTCTAGATTATCTGAAAAATGTGGGGTGTTTTTCTATACTGTTTTGCAATATACATATGAAATACTTTAAATTTAAACACAGTCTGTTTAACGTCAGAAACTTAACCTATAAAATGCTCCTGATGATTCACAGTAACTTGTGTTAAATCTGCAAAAACCAACACCTTGCTGTCCCCAAAACAGTTTGGTGGTAGGATTCTTAGGCTAATTGCAAACACTTGACACAAAATGCAGAGAGAGAGACAGAGAGAGAGAGAGAGAGAGAAGAGCCCAGGTGTGCTTCCCACCTTGGATGTGCTGCTGGGGGATGCCACAGCAGGTGGCACAAAGAAGGCTCTGAACATGGGAGAAAACAAGTTCTGACTTCTTCTCATGGTCTTTTATCCCTACAGTTTTGGCAATTAAGCATTTCCAGGTGCCTATTTCACCAGAAATATCCCTCCAAATAGCACAAGTTAAAGCACATTTGCAGTTGTTGAGGTTTTGAATCCTAGGATAGGGAATAACAGAATCATAGTGTTGTTGAGATTGGAAAAGGTCTAAGATCATTTATTCCAACCTTTAACCCATTATCACCATATTCACCACAAAACCGTGTCCCTTCATGCCACATCCACACACCTTTTGAACACTTTCAGAGACAGTGTTTCTATCACTTCCCCAGGCAGCTTGTTCCAATTCCTGACCACTTATCCAGTGAAGAAATTTTTTCTGGTATCTAATCTAAACCTCCTCTGGTGCAAGTTCAGGACATTCCCTCCCATCCTGTCACTTTTTACTTCTCAGGCAGTTGTAGAGAGTGATGAGGTCACCCCCGAGCCTCCTCCAGGCTAAACAACCCCTGAGCTCCCTCAGCTCTTCTTTGCAGGAATTGTGTTCAGTGTGCAAGCACTGGTGCCTCCTGCCAAGGGCCAAGACTTGGGTTTGAAGCTGGTTGTTCCTGCCAATAGATTTTGTTTTAGAGAGCTTTATTTGCATTGGTTCTTACTAAGGGAGCAATAGAGGGAGACACCTCCCTCATCCAGTGATTTATCCATATGTGGGCTGTGCTGCAACTTCTCCCCTGCCACAGTGGTGACCTATTTGTACCTTGCTCACCACTGCACCTCTTTGGCAAGATAACCCCTTGTTTATTAGTGGTATTTTGCTGCAAATCATTAAACCAAAAGTTTTCTATCTGCCAGCTGCCAGCAGTTTTCTTGTCTTGGTGTCAGAGACTCAAAAAACTGCAGAGGTCATCAGGCACCTCTGGGGTACCTGCTCCTAGACCACTGTTCAGAGGGTCAGCTAGAGCAGGGCACTCAGGGTCCAGTCAGGTCCAACAATGGAGGCTCTAGCACCTCTCTGTCAGCCTGCTCCAGTGTTTGATAATGCTTGCTGTAAAGAAGGGGTTTTTTAAGTTTCAATGTAATTTCCTGCATGTTAATTAGTGTTTGCTGTGTGTTACACAGCACTCAGGCACTGCCAAGTTCTGTCCTCTTTACTGGACCCCCATCAGGTATTTATACACACTCACAAGGTCCCTCTTGAGCCTTCTCTATCCCAGGCTGAGCAACACCACCTCTTTAATCCTTCTCTCACAGGAGAGTTGCTCCAGTCCCTTCCTCATTCTATTGGCTCTCTGGACTCTCTCCAGTATGTCCACATCCCTCTTGCAGGGAGGAGCCCAACACAGGGCACAGCACTGCAGGTGTCACCAGGGCTGAATGGAGGATCCTGTGAACCTGCTTTGGCACAAGGACACATCATTAGCTCACAGGCAGCTTTTTGTCCTCTAGAACCTCAGGTCCTTTCCTATCCAGCTGCTTGCCAGCTGGGTGGCTCCCAGNTCTATTGGCTCTCTGGACTCTCTCCAGTATGTCCACATCCCTCTTGCAGGGAGGAGCCCAACACAGGGCACAGCACTGCAGGTGTCACCAGTGCTGAATGGAGGATCCTGTGAACCTGCTTTGGCACAAGGACACATCACAGGCAGCTTTTTGTCCTCTAGAACCCCAGGTCCTTTCCTATCCAGCTGCTTGCCAGCTGGGTGGCTCCCAGCATATTCTGGTGTGTGGGCTTGTTCCTCTCCAGGTGCAGGAACTGGGCTATCTCAACTTCATGAGGTTCCTATCCATCCATTTCTCCAGTCTATTGAGGTCCCTCTGGATAGCAGCGTAATCCTCTGCTACTTCAACCCTTCTCCCAGTTTTTTATCTGCTGTATCATCCTGCAGGACTTTGTGTCACTGATCATAGCCCTTTAACCTGGCAGATCAGCCAGTTTTCTGTCCACCTCACTGTCTAGTTGTTAAGCCCACACTTCACCACCTTGTCTGTGAAGTTATGGCAAGTGCTCAGAATCCCTGCTAAAGCCGAGATGAACAATGCCACTCACTGCTTTCCCCACGACCACTGAGGCAGTCACTTTGTTGTACAAAGCTTTCAGGTTTTCTCCTGTTTGATTTCCTCTTTGTAAATCCAGACTGACTACTTCCAATCAGCTTCTTGTCCTTTGTGTTTGGAAATGAGTTCCAGGACTATTTACTCCATGACCTACCCAAGGACTGAGTTAACACTGCCATGTATGCTGCTCCCCACATCGTCCCTATTGGAGGTAGGAGTGACACTGAATGTCTTGTCTATGGTATGCCCAAAACTAATGAAATTATTTAACTACTGTTTTGATTCAGTTGGTGAATGCAAAAAATTATTTCCATGGTCATCTTCTTACTATGGGAATGGCAATCTTTTCAGGTGCCTTCCCCTGCAACAGTTTTCTGTGATTGCTCCCTCCATTCCAAACTCTTCATTTCCTGCTGTTCTCTTTTCAGGGAGTGTGACCAGGACACCAACCCAGTGCAGGTGAGTCACTGGGATGTTCCCTCACATGCTGGGCTGTTTCCAGAGAACTGAACCTCTGCCACAAGCCCATTCAGCTGCCACGAGGATGGAGTGCAGTGGGAACTGAGAGCAGCTCAGAGGACAGAGTGGAAAGTATGAAGATCTTTTAAAGCTAACTTTTCTTCTCTCTCTCCCTTTCCTAATCGATTCTTGGTCCTGAAGAAACTCCTGTGGGATGCTGCTGTCAGAAACTTGTCTCCCTTCCCCCTTATTTTCATTGCTCCCTTTGCAGGTGACAGGCAATTTTCTCCCATTTATTAAGGCTATCTTTTCCTATACCCATCACAGGTTTCAATCTCCTCTGTCCTTTTCTGCTTTCCATTCTCTTCTTTATTCTAAGAAGAGAAAAGAAGGGAGCACTAGCATCCTAATTATTTATATGCAAATATTTCCTCTACTTTTGTCCTGATTTAGCAAAAGTTAGAGTCCTAAAGGAGCAGGCAAGGGAGTCCCTTTTATTCCCATCAGGCATTCTTGCAGCTTCATTCCTGGCTAGCAAAGCAGTTTACAAGACCAATGGAAAACTGACATTCTTTTATCCCTGCTGCAAAATTTGTTTTATAATTATGTACCCTATTCTAAAATGTATATGTGGCCTTAATCCTCCTAATATGTAGGTCTTAATATGTATAAAAAGCCTGCTATGTACATTATCTCAGCACAGAATTTCAATTTCTAGAAAGGCTGAGACTGAATTAAAAAGGAAACACTGTGCATGGCAATGAGCTCATTTTGACAGGCTGAATTAATTTTAAATAATAAGGAAGTAATTTCCATCTCACTAAATGCCTGCATTTTTCTGCAAAAATAAAATACTATAGTCAGAAAGATACTCTTGAGAAGTGTCTCTCATAGAGATAAGCAAACCAGATAGCAATTAAAAAAGTAAATAAATCATAATGACAATAGTAAAAGGTAGTATTAAGTATTAATGCACTTCAAGCCCAACTACTTTGATTGATTTCTGCTTTATATCATTAGCTTTATAATCAGAAAAATATTATTATATGAAGATACATAGATTTAAGCAGAGACAAATACCTCCAGCAGTTAGACATGGCTATTTTAAGGATGCAGTCACAACTGCCTGATGCAAAAGACCATGAGGAAAAAAGGCATGGGAAGATGTAGAGAAAGAGATCTCTACACCACCATCCCTGGTCCCCACTGCCCGAAAACATAACAGGGTTGCAAATGAAATGTTCTGTGGATGGTCACATAGGGTACATGGCTTTCTTTGTTGAAGCTGACCAAAAGTGATGAAGATTTCTGTGAGGAGCAAGACATGGCAATATCCATCTGGAATTGAAAAGTGATGTTCACCTCTCTCCTCTGGAAGGGGGGAGTCACCTCTGTACTCCAGACTAGTCAGGAGAGTTTTCCCCCACCAGGCTGGGAACACAGGAGGGCATGAGGCACTGTGGTGTTGAGGGTTTGCACCAGAGCCTCAGGGTCCACCCCCAGTACCAGGCTGTACTTTGTTCCATGGAGTGTGCCAGGTACACCCTGGTAGAACCATGGTGCTCCCCTGCCCTGGGGAGGACTGTAACCACCAGATACCCTCCACACCTCCCCTTGAACAATGAATTATTTTTTGTACAGCATCAGGAGAAGCATCTAGGTCATGGGTGTCTGTGTTTTTGTGCATTCTCCCCTTCTCTAGCATATTCTCTAGTATATTCTGAACTGGGGTGTAAGACCCTTTCCCAGACTCTAGACAAAAAAATCCAACCTCTTTGTTAACCAATACCATGGTTGTTCCAACATCTACCTAGAAATGGGAGATCCTGATGCAGCTCTAATCCTTGCAATAGCTGCTGGACTACAAAGTGTTCTCTAAAATGTATCTTTCTTTGTCCTGTAAATGAAACTGGGAGAAAGGGAATATAAAAAGCAAGATCAAGGATGACATTGTAGCCTGGTGACAGGGGCACTAAGCTGTGGAAAAGGTGATCTGACTTCCCTTCTCTGCTCCCATTAATATTTAATAGTCATTAAATTAACAGTCAGGGATGTGTAGGATTAACTACAGGTCAGCATCCTCATACTTATATCTGAATGAATGAGATAGTGCTAGTATGGTTGGAAATAAGCTATTAACAATGATCATGGCCAGAATGTCAGTAAGAGGCACGAATTTAAATGATTTAAACACTGTTCCTGAAAACTGAAACAATGAAATGGCTGTTCCAATACAGAGACCCACACAAACCCTGCACCAGTGCTGAAACCTCCAGAACAAACACCCATAGAGATATGAAACCCTTCTGCAAAAATCAGCCCATTTTCTCTGTGAATTTGCTCAAGGGAGTTGCAAGAGACTGACACTGCTGATCACAGGGAAAGCAGCCATAAACAGGTTTTCATGCACTCAGTAGCAGTGTTCTCAGAACAGCCTGTGAAGGATGCTGTAACTGTTCCACCTGCACTGCTGGAGAGATGAGGACCCCTGCACCAAGCCATCAGGCTCATTTGCAGGCTCATTTGCAGGGTTGGAGTGGCTGATGGCTGGAGCCACAGGGGTGTCCTGCTCCCCTCCAGCCTTGACCTGACACTGAGGCACAGAAGAGCATGACTTCTCTCCTGCAGTTCCTATTTTGGGTGAAACTTGGGAACACCACTGACTGCAGCTGTTAGTGCAAGATTCCCTCATCTTTTCCATGCTCTTTAAAATTAATCTCAAACAGCCTTTCCACTTCTGGAGGAACCACACTGAGGACTCTGACGGCCAGCTTGTTCCCTTGTCCCTCAGTGGAGAGAAGGACAAGGGAACAAGCCTGTTCATCTATTTTGGTGCACTTGTTTGCTATCTCCCTGTTTAGGGAAGGCTTCCCACCAGCTGTGGTTTCCCTGTACAGATGAGCAGAGGAGGAGTGCTGTCCTCCACAGAGGGATGGATGCTGGATTTGACCAGACAGCTCAGATCTCAGGCAGCTTCTTTTCCCACAGTTGCTAAGAAACCAAAAACAATCAGCTGCTGAAACAACTGTTTAGTACATTTTGCCCTCCATTTGTCTCATTCTGGATTACAGCAGCTTTAAGAATTGCTGGGCTTTCCCTGTGCTTCTGATGGTGAGGAGCTGAGCAAGCACAGTGCTGGGGAGGAGAGTTTGGCCTCAGTACTTTCTGCAATAGGGCTCCAAGCACACAGGTTGTTTCCACGTGTGGCCATCAAGGATTTCCCTCCCTTGACCTGTCTGCAGGGGTCTCAGGAACACCTATTCACAGGTGTCATTCCAGAGCTCTTTCAGCTCCCTTTACAACCAATGCCAGCATATCCACCTGAGTCACCAGTAGCTCCAGCTGTGATTTTAATGAAAACTACTGTCCAATTCCTAATTCAGTGTTCCAAATGTCTCCATTTATCCCCTTGCTGGCCTGGCTCTGGTTATCTTCTTGTCCACAGCTGTTCACAGGTTGCCCGGGAGAAGGAACAGTGATGATTGACCTGCAGGATTTTGGAGCACCATCAGGAAAGACCATATGGGCTTCCCTATGGCTGAGAGCCAGGTGGCCAGTGGGCCACTGAAGAACAAAACCCCACAGGAGGTTAATACCTGCTGGGAACATCATCCAGGAGAAAACTCCCACCCACATTTAGCTGTAATAACAGAAACAAATGAAAAAATAGACTTGGGAAAAAGCATCCTTAGTCATGGCAGAGGTAGGTTTCCAGATCTGTTTTGTGTAGTGGTAGCACAAAGCATTTATCTCTGGTTGAAGGGGACTGGAAGGCTGCTAAAAAACTTTGGGGAATAACCTTCCCTGCATAAATGACTATGTGAACTTCACTTCTTTATGTCTCTGTCATGTCAGCCCAGCCGTATGTTCACTATTAATAATAGGTCCAACTCTGCAGAGACTCGTAGTGTCTTGGAAATGTCACCTATCAAGGTACACAAATAAAGCTAGAACAGCCTCAAAATATTAACTGCTCTGTGTGTTTGCTAACAGCTCTGTGCTGACCGTGAGGGCTGGATTTCTGTTCCCAGCACAATGTCTGTAAATTCTGCCAGTTCCCTGGCGGGCTGGGGTTGTTTTTATTAAGTGGTTGCGTGTCATGCTTCCCTTAGATGGAACCTTCTGTTTTCTGATGGAGCTTGTGGCTCTTGCAGCAAGTTACAGCCTTTTTTCCTGCAGCCTTGGTAGAAACTGGTTGTTGTATCAACTCATATATTTTGTAACTCCAGCAAATAAATCTGTGTGTTGTGCAGGTCAGTAAAACAGAGATCTCTACTGCACAAGAGAGAAGTGACACAGTGTTGGAAGCGAGAAGCACCTTGGCTTGGCTTGTGAACTAAGCATGTTATGCTGAGCCAACACTCCTGGGAGCTCCTGCTCTGTGGTGGGGCAGCATGATGAGGCATTACTGTGATGGTATAAATACTGTAGTAAGTACAGGGGAGTATGAGGATGTGTGAAGAAACAGCTCCACAGTGGCCAGAGGAGCCCAGATACAGGCATTCCCCAAGAACAGGCAGGTATGAAAACAAGTTCTCACCTTCCATGTGTAAGGTCAGACCAGAAGTCTACTCAGTCCATACCTTTTGTCTGGCAGTGGCCAGCAGTGGGTATGTAGGGCAGGGCAGGGAAAGCCATAGGGATGTTTCCTCAAAATTATGTACCATCCAACAATTTGGAGGGGGGAATTTGGGAGCCCAACATGCACCATTGCATGTAAGGTCCTGGACATCTTTCCATCATGAATATATCCATTTGCTTTGTGAACCTTTTTAGCACATAAAATCCCAGAAGGGGAACAACAGTCAAGGGAAGTCCAGGTTGCCCAGGATGTGGCTGCCTGACTGTCCTGAAGCTGCAGCCCAGGGCACTGTGTCATCCAATAAACATGAGGATGAATCAGCACTGACCTCACTCCAAACTCCCCAGGAGACAGCCATCACCCAGCCAGTCATTAATTTTTCAAGTGGGGTATGTGGCTTCAGGTTTAGAAGGGAAAAAAGGCTGCTCCCTCAATCTCAACAGCAGTGTTTGCAGTGGCCTTGTGTGTGCCCTGTTATAAAGCAGAGAGGGAGACTTTTTGAGAATTGTGGAAACAGTTTGCTGCACCTTCTGGTGGTATCATGGATGATGAGGAAAAATAGGAGTGAGGATCACTGACTAGCTGAGTAAATGGACGAGTTACCTAATTGGGTTCCTCCAGATAGCTGCTATTCTTAGCAGGAAATACAACTGTATTATTATATGATGGCACATAATTTATCAAATCCTGCCAAAGGAATATATGTTCCCTGTTTTTTTTTATTCTTCAGAGCTAAATACTATTTTTTTAAGAACAAAACCCCATATCAGGTTTTCCTCCAACAATGTTTCTATCAATTGTTAAAAAAATATTTTGCTGACTGAGTTCACTGTTCCTGAAAAAGGCTAGATTAAATCTTCAGGCTGATCTAATTAAAGAAACAGCTCCTAAACCACTAGGTAGGAAGAGGACACTGTAGCACCCAGCACATCACTAGGATGAACTATATTCAACAAATTCATATGATTTCTTTGCTTTTAATTTTCTACCTGAGAAGTGACATTGGCTGTTTACTGCACACATGTGAATCCCCAGGCCAGCAGTGGTGAGTTGCTACCTGGTTTGTAGATTTTACAAAGCAGTCTGAGCATTACCTGTGCTTTCCTCACACAGACAGCCTATAAATACTGCCTGTTGCCTTTTGTACAACATGCTCATCAAAGGTTATGTGAAGCAGACAGTTTTTGTGGGGCTAAGTAAAGTTTACCACTGTCAGTGATAGAGTTGCCTTTAAAGCTGATGAAAAGCTGTGCACTGTTACAAGGCTCTGGACCAAGATCATGGAGAAACATTTATTATTAGGGGCATATAACATGCAAATTAATTAAATTCTAAACATGTGAATAGAGCATCAAAATATTTTATACAAGTTATAATTAATTAGACATTGAATTTACAAGGAATTTAGTTACGACCTGTGCATATTTTGCAATGTTTTTGAAAACCTATTACAACTGACTTGACAATCTTAGCTGCAGGATATTATGTCCATTATGGATGACTTTGGCAAAATGGATTTAGCCTTTTCAAGCTCTCTAATTTTGGATGCAATTTTTGCAGCATCTTTATCTTAAAAAAGCCCCAACAACAACAACAACAACAAAAAACCAACAGAAAACCCACGTGAATATGAAGGCTCTAAAACTTTTAAGTCTAATACAGGGCACCCAAAAATTGCCAGCTACCTACACGTACTCTGATTTACAGACTTGAATGAACTACTTTAGTATATGCTTTCTTAAATCATCAGTACCCTTTCTTTTGTTTATTATCTTTGATATGCAACTGACAAATCTATTTGTTACTCTACAGTGATATACTTAATCACAACCAATTCTTTTTATTTAGAAATCTTTGTGGCATCTCTGATCTTTCTAATCTGTTATGAATGTTGTCTTCAAGGAGTATGAAAATGGATGTATTAATTACAAACTGCTTCAGAGGCGGCTCCTGTCAGGCAAATAATTTTCTGTAAATCAGAGAGCTGAAATAACTGCTTGGATATTGTAAATATTTTTAAGTCTCTTACTCAGCCTGAGCACCACACACAAGGTAGAGGTGAAAAAATGTCTCTGGATGGTGGGTACTATGTCCTCTGCTCAAGAGACCCCTCTAACAGTATCTTGTGGTCTTCATGTCACATTCCTTTATTTTTCCATTGGGAGGAAAAAAAATAAATCTGGTTGTAGATACAGCCAGACACTTTCCCTATCCAAATCTCAATCATAGTTTCCTTTCCAAAAGGAACCTTTTCTCAATGTAACTTTAATGTAATACCAGATCTTGCACAGGCATTTAAAATACTCTCAATTTGTAACAACAGAATGGAGGCTGGAAATGTGCAGCAGCTGCATCTCCTCCTCAGAAAGGATGTTTGTGACTCAGGATGGGCTGTAGATCCTGCACTACAAAAACAAGTGGCAGACAAAGACTGACTGGTTTACTCAGAGGTAAGTTCAAGCAAAGTGAACTTGGGCAGGAGCATGGCATTGATTCCTCCTCCAGCTGCCTGTACTTTGTGCAAGAGAGTCACTGCTCATGTCTCATTGAAGGCAACACCTCAACACCACAGGCAGGATGATTTGAAAATAACACAGACAAGACTGATTTCCTGAGAAAACCTATGGAAAACTTGGAAACTGGTATGATTTGAACTTCACTGTGGTGGCACTCAGGGAGGAGGTTTTGTGTTGCAGAAAGCCTGGGAGAAGGAGGTGCCACAAAGAGGAAAAGGAAATGAGCATCTCAGAAGAAAGGAAAAGTAGGAAAAGCCATAGAAGTTGCTTTATGGAAACTTTTGAGAGGTTGGGCCACATATCTGACAAAAAGGATGAAGGTGAAACAGTGAAAGGATTTAGTATGGTTTGCTAAGGAATTGAAGCTGGGAATTGATTTTAGTTGTGACATTTTGAGAGAAGACAAGGTGAGCATCAACAGGGCCAGAACAAGGGAAGGTGGTGAAAAATGAGGATGAAGTTATCATGGCTCTATTGTGGGAACAAATAGTAATAGATAATTTTGTAGGATGCTCTTGAGGAAATGTCATCAGGATTAAATGACAGCGTTAGTCTGGAGAGAAGAGAGAGGATAATGTTGAAAATAGCACTGGGGGTGTGTGCTGCCTAGATACAGAAGCAATAGGTTTACCAACAGGGTAGGCATGTGGAGCATGATAAGGGGTTCAGTTGTAGCTAGAGCTTGGGCAGGGAGGTTGGACCAGATGACCCACTATGGTCCCTCCCAAAATTACCCATTCTTTGGTTCTGATATTTAAACCAGAGCAGCCCCCCATACACATGGACTCTTAGAATCACAGAATCATTAAGGCTGGAAAAGACTTCTAAGGTGATGGAGTCCAAGCATTAACCCATTAATCCTGCTCTGTTCAGACAAGCTGCCTGGGCAGCATTTGAGGATTTTAGATATTTGCTCTGAAAGTTTAGCAGGATGGAGGTGTATGTGTGCAGAACCTCCTGCTTACTTGGTCCAGTCTGTATCACACAGCAATCCCATGGGTGTTTGTCACACTCACAGGTTGCAGTGTCTGTTCTCATGCCTGCATACAGAATAATCACCTCCTTTCTCTGCTGTCCTAATAAGTGGCCCTTTCCCACATACCTGGGCAGAAGCAAGTTTTGCAAACTGAAGGGATTATGTGCTGGATATTGAACATACAACAAAACTTATATACCTATGCACATCTGATCTCAACAAGGGACCATCTGCCCCAGTGTTTTTTGGGTGGTTTGGTGTGTCATGGCCTTGAGTCAGGCACCTGAAGTCTCTCCTACAGGGATTAGATGATATTCAGCTGGAGGTGAGCATGTCCCCCAGAGAGATATGCTATTGATAGGAAGATGTAATGACTTAGATGAAATTGTTACTCATCCTTCCAGTAAGTTGTGTCCTGATTTAGTAACGTGTTCCATTTGTAGATCATATTGTCTCTGGTGAGTCTGCTTTACAACAGCAGTGCAAACAAATGAAACAAAGTTTTGATATGCTTTTCCCAAAGATTTGTCCCTAGTGTCCTTTGATTTACTTCTTGAGATCTCCTCTGGCATGAACTGGATAGAGGCAATATTTTCTCCCCCTCAAAGTGAATCTGAGCTCAACACCTCTGAGGAAATATGAGCTCTGCCTTCAGAGTTGGCTTCAGGCATTCTAGAGAATGACTGCCCTCCCCTTAATATATAATAGGCTGAAGACAGCTCTATGTCTTCATTTCAGTGAAATTGTTTTTTTCTGCATTTCCTCGACATCCAGATAGTCGTGCTTTGGGTGTCCCAAGCCAGTACCAAAATGAAAAAAACATCTTACTATCTTTTTTTTTTGCTGGCTGATAAAAGGAGTTGCAAAGGTTAAAGGCTCTGTTGGCCTTTAACCCCACTTGTCTCTCTAGTGAGGACCAAAATTAATAACAGATCAGATTTGTCAGCAGGGGAATATTCTTGCATTTTGCAATGTTTGTAATTGTGTCACAGAGGTTAGAGATGGGACTAACCTATTAATTACCCTTTATACCACTTCAGTTCTGTTAGAGATGGGTTCCTAGAGCCATAGGTATATTTTTCAGGACACATTTTGATATGAAACAGAAATCTGTAATGAGAAAAAACTGATTCCATGAGCACCACAGAAAGTCTTTTTTGTCTCTAGTCTGAATTTCAGAGGATCATTTACTGCTGAAAATGCTGTGATTGAGTAGATAAATGCTTGAAATCTCATGTTACTAGCATGATTATCAATAGGACTACAAAAGGTGAAAGTATCTTAAGAAATAAGAAAATGTTCTTACAGATGAGTATGTTGAATGACTGGAAAATCCAAAATAGCTGTTCATAGGGAAGACAGTTTAGGCAGAGTGTGCAAGAGCATCAGCCTGCTCTAGCTCGACTCCTATATAATAACTTGCCAGTTTAATGTATTGCCAGGTTGTGAGAGGCTGCTGGTCTGTCTGGGTTCCTGCCTGTTACATTCTTTGAGTGGTCTGGATGCAGAGAAGGGATATCACATGATGCCATTATGAAGGAAGCCTATGATATACAGCCAATTCAACCCTTAATTCTGGATAATTTCTGATCCTTTGGCTATGTTTGATGAGTAGTTCACCTATGGTTTCCAAGCACTGTGGTCCCCATGGCACTGACAGACTCCACCTGACACTGGAGTCCCTTGGTAGGGCAGGATTTGGGGTTGCAGGCACAAGCATAAGCCCAGCCAAGCTGTCTTCCATAGCAACTGTGGGAGAGGGACACTGCTCTTGTCTGTGAACCACCCCAAGGTCTTTGTCCTGCTCCAGATCTTTATGATCTGTCTGGTGGCTGCTGGTCATAGGGAAATGTTGGCATTTTGGGGATGCATGATGTAGAAAGACTGGCCAGCCCTAATGAAGGATTACAACTGCTTGTCAGAACCCAGGGCACGCCTCTGACTGCCCTGGAGGATCCGAGACCCTGGCAAGGGGCTCAGAGACCTTGGCACAGAGCCCAAGACACCTGTGGTTTGGATTTTAGTCCATGGAAATAATTACTGGCTTTATGTGAAGAATGACAAGTCACAAGAGTTTGAATAGAATAGTAGTTAATTTGTCACATGGTAAAAAAGTAGATTTTGGGTTTGTTAGAATGGTGTAAGTGAAGACAAGATGGAGGATCCTCGTGGTTTTTGAGCTTCTTCCTTCTTTTTGCTTGCTCCATTTTCCTGCTGTGATGGTGGCACTGTTGGTTGGTTTAGAGTAGAAACTGACTGTCTAACATAGGTGATAGGTATTGGAAAATTATTGTAAATAAAGTACATGTAGTTTTTAGTATAAAAACCCTAACACCACCCCAAGGGTGGAGAGTGTGCCTTGGACTGACCTGCCAGACAGACCTCAGAGAAAGAAAGTAACAGATAAGAGAAAATAAACAACCTTGAAACCAGAGCTGAAGACTCTCAACTCCTTCTTTGATCTCACGGCTGGGGAAAAAAGAACTTTTAATATCTTGGGAATCATTTCTGCAATCCAGAATCCCGACACTGCTCTGTTGAAGGAAGGAAGCTTGAGGTCTGATGAACTTTTTGATGTCTTTGATAAAGACCCTGCAATTTTTACACTTTAGGAACTCGAATAGTCTTTGGGCAAGAGAGGCACTGGAATTCCACAGGGCAGATTTTGCTTTCCCAGCTGTCCCATGGGCTCTCAGGAGCAAGTTGGTCCGTGGCCCTCAGCCAGAAAAGCACTTAGATAAGAGCACACCTCTCAGTCCATGGATCATCCTGCTGAATTTGCTAGGGCTCCTTATGCTCTTCCAGGAAACAATGTGCTTAGCTGGGCTCTGTCTCAAGTCCCCATTTGTATAAAGCTCCTCCACATCCCTTGAAGCCATATTAAAATTCTTGATGGGGTAGGGATTCTGCCCAAGAGTGCACTCCTTGCTTGAGTTATAACCACACTTCACAACAGTGAATGAGTGAGTGTGCTTCTGTTTGAAGTTAAAAAGCACCATTCTTTTGGGTTGTGAGGAACATCAGCCTCGGGGAAGGGAGAGCTCTGCCTACACTCTATTCCAGGGATAAACACAGAGACACTTGTTTACCCCCTGAATAATATGACTTTGAGTTCAAAGCTGGCAGTGCTGGAGAGGATCAACACATGGCTGAACACAGCAGGTGGGGCAGAGGAAGAAGAGGTGTGTTACCCTTTTGTACCTCCCAGAGCCCTAGAGGTGGCACTGCAACTGCAGCTTGAATGAGGGATGGGTCAAATGAAAATGTCAGGACAGAAGACCCTGCCGAGATGACAGATTAGCATAAGTATCTAGAGGCAAAGGACAGCCAGGGATCAGGACATGAGAGGAGAAATGTCCTGCTGAAGGCATGCCTAGCTCTGTGGTGCAGGGAATATCTGAATAGGGGACAGAGGCAGCTCAACTGTAGGCAAGTGAGCCAGGCAGTGACCATTTCAGAGAGCACTGACTTTTGCTTAATGCTTTTGTGGGTTTGTGGGGCAGATGAAGCAGCAAGCAGTAGCAGTGTGGATATGTCAGGGCCACCTAGCATCAGTGTGAGGAGCTCTGTGCTTACCTGGGAAACACAGAGGGTGTCATGGAAACTGAGACTTCAGAGGGAAGCCACCAGGGCGAGAAACCAGTCTCCTAATCTGACATGGTCAAAAATGTATGTGGCTGAAGTGTGAATGAAATTGTAGGAGACCATTTGGATCCATGATGGCATTCTGTGAGTAATTTTCTGAGGATTTAACTTTCATGTGGGGAATAAAACTGCACTGAAGTCTTTAGAAAAACTATTCCTGTCATTTGCTCAGACAGATGTAGCTGGTGAAGCTAACTGTGTTGCAGGGTTTGGTGAAGGGTGGAGGCTCTGAGGCTCAAGGAGGAAGGCAGCCAAGACAAGAGGGTCTGCACAGGAACACATGGGAGCAAGATCCAGTGGGCCACAGTGTCAGTGTCTGCCCTGTGGGTGCTGCTGGGCTTGGCTGAGTGGGTAACATTGGCCTGTTGTCACTCTGAGTGGGTAACATTGGCCTGTTGTCACTCTAAGAGGCAGAGGCAGAGTACAGTGGACTTAGACCCCTGTGAGGGAGATGATGCCATTCAACAGTCTGCAGTGGTTCTTCAGGTCTGTCCACTCTTATCACCAGATTTGTGTCCTGGTGTCAGCCACTTATATGTGCACACAGTTTGGAACCAGGAGTACATTTTCTGGCTGAGGCTTTTATCGTCATTAAAATAACAGAATCATACAAAAACACACAGGAGGGAACTTCAGGAGGTCATGTGGACCACTTCTTGTCCCAAGGTAGGCTAATTTCATCAGTGTCACTTCTGATGGTGTTGAATAATACATCCCTAGAGCTTTCCAACACTGGAAAGTCACAGCACCCTTAGGAAATTGTTCTCCCCACTGCTGAAAAGGCTGTGGGAATTTTGTTCATTGTATCTGATTTGAATATTTCTTTCTGGAATTTAAAACGTGATTTCAGGTCCTATTACCCACATATAGGCACCAAAACCCAAAACCACTCTCCTTTATGGACTGCTCTCTCTCTTTTAAAATAAGAAAACTGAGTTGGAGACATCTTTGGCATAGAAGGAAATCTGTGGGGAAACCAAGCTTCTAGCAGCACTGGGCTTACACAGAAACCAGAGATGGCTGAATAAAGACATCAGCATGAAAAACCCAGATTATACAAATGAATAGGCTAAAATATTGCAGGACTTAGCAGCTCTCTGCCAGATAAGGTATCTGAGAGACAGCTGGTTCCATCAAGCCTGTAATGGGGGTCAGAGCATTGAGAGGAGGGAGGTGGCAATCAAGAGGATTAGTCCAATTCAGGGAATCTGAATTCTGAACTAAGACTAATTTAGGGGAAGAAAATGGGAGCAAATGTGCTTAATAGGGTACTTTGGGAAGATGGACTATTTCACAAGACTCAAAGACAAATTCAGGATGCTTAAGTGGTACTAGAGACAGATCTGTTAGTTGTCTTCTATAAAATACGGCTTGTGGACATCCATTCATCCAGCAACTGTGGGTAGATATTGGCCATTGGGGTTTTTTTGCTGTGTAAGATGAGGGAAGATGGGTCTCCTGGCAGCCAGGGAAGGAGGTGGGAGCTTGTGCAGTGGCCCAGCTCTGTGTATGTCATGGCTCCAGCATCCCTGAGGAGACACATTCTTTTGGGAGCCAAACTGAAGATGAAGAAGGAGCATGTTGACTTTTTGGCAGGTGGGAACGGGGATGTTCAGCGCTCCTGCCTCAGGGCCTCAGCTGAGTCTCAGAGCTCTCACTGTGGGCAGGAACTCACTGAGGAGAAGGAGGCAGGAAAGCACAAACCTCTTATTGATTCCCTTTCTTTTCTGCAACCCATCCCCAGCGCTAACCATATCTGAAAATACAGCTTCCAGGCTTCTTTTACAATGGCTAAAAAAAAAAAATTAAAAAATAAAAATCTTAGCTCTAGGGAGAATTGTTTTGCCAGCCTTATTTTTCTCTGGCTTTGAGTTTGCCATTGACGTTAATTAGGACTTCCTGAGCCTTGTTAGCCTGGCATTTTCCTTTGTTACTGAGAACAGCGAAGGTGACCTTGCTCAGTAGGTGGATTTTCTCAGCTCTGACAGTCTAATCATTAATGTCTTAGGAACAGAGGTAGGGATCTTACACAGGAAACTTGAGAAGCACTATAAAAACATCATGTAGACAGCTGGCAGTGTCAGCTGGCATAGCTCCAATAATTCAAAAGTAGAGGTGTTTCTGATAAGTCATCTTGATCTCACACAACACATGCTATTCAACACCTATTTTTTGTTGCATAATAAGAAAACAACAAATATCTATCTGTGTAAGCTCGGTTGCAAGTGGTTGAACTGGGTATACTGAGACTAATAACCAGCATTCAACAAATTCCATTTTATTATCCAGGAAAGTGGACCAGTCACCAGAATACTGATCTCTGGTGATCTGGTTTAAAAGTTATTTTGGTGGCTTCACTTCACTCCCCACCTGTACAGTCATGAAACTGTTAGAACCATGGACAACTGTAAGGAGAAAGGCACTTCTGGAGGTCATGTACTCCAATTCCCTTCTCAGAGAAGGTCCAAACAGACCAGGTTGCTCAGGGTCATGTCCAGTCAGGTTCTGAGGATCTCCAAGGATAGAGATGATACTACCTTGCTGGGCAACCTGGTCAATATTTGACCAGCCTCATGACAAAAAACCCCCATGAGCATGCTTCAAATATGAGTTAAAATCTCATGAGAAAAGAAACCCAGGAAGGGAATAACTGAGTTCTGCCTCTCCACGCCAGGCAGCACCAAAAGACCCATGTGGGTAAGTACATTTCAAGCTGCTGTGATTAGTCTCACTTTCATAATCTTTACACACACTAAGATTAAAAGGACTATATAAACACAGGAAAACATCATATTTGCTCATAGCAATCTTTTTTAAACAGAGACTGTGCAAACAACAATTGTAGTTCTGATGTGTCATCTGCCACATGAAGCAAGAGTTTGAAACAGTAGAGTCCCAAAGCATTGGTGGTAGCAGAGCTGTCCTCCAGCTGCACCAGGAGCAGACTTGACTCCCAGAGAAGGCAAAAGGGACTGGCTGCTTTCCCCAGGCAAGCACAGCAGGGTTGATTCTGCTCCTGACCCATCTGAGCTGCACACTTAAACATCTCTACCACGGATTTCTAAACAGCCATACCCAGTGGGGTCCTGATCCTAGCAGGTGCTTCTGAAGGTCACTTAGGAATGACATACACAGCTTGCAGGTTTGCCACTAGCAGCTGCCACAAGCTACCAAAAAGGCAGAATATTAAGACTACACAAAACCAAAGCTGAGCTGGAATATAAATATCAAATGAAACGCTTACATGTTGCTGAACATGCTGCCTAACATCAGAAACACGAGACAACAGCAGAAAGCCATGCAGCGCATTTTGGCAGAAGCAGGCAAACATTTCACAGCTTGTCCCCTGGACACCATGCTCACACTTACGTTAGGCTGTGTCATACTACCTTAACTTGTTTTAAGCATTTCCATCATCTGTGAGGTAGGGAGGGAAAAACAGAATAGTTAAGGTACAATCAAGTGAGATCTTGCACATCACAGTATAATTTGTAAACAATCTCTCTGTTGGCTGTAGTGTGGAGAGTGTAAATGGTGCAGGCTTCTATCTCAACTTATCCAGACACGGAACTTTCTGAAAGGCAGGTAAGTGATTCCATGGATTACTAAGGAGGCAGATGAAAAAAACCTGGGATTAACAGAGGAAGAAATAGTGACAGAACAGAAATAAACACATAAACAAGTGAAGAATTTTTGTGTCAGTAAGATTAAGTTTTTTTGCTGTCATGTCAGAATCAAAACACCTTTTGATCAGTGAGCAATTTTAAACACTATGTTAATCTGGCTGCTTCAAAAATATTTGAATAAAGATGCAAAATTAAAAAAACAAACACCTACAAGTCATTACAATGAATTAGACCAAAGATAAAACTATATCAGTTCTCATCTCAGTATGGAAAGATCTGTAGAAGTCTTTCTAGGTGAGAAATTACAGTAATAAAATAAAAATGATACATCAAGATCTTGTTGATACATTGCTTCTCATTTTTGGTTATACTTCCAAAATCATAGGTACCATTTGAAAGATTCAGCCTACCAAATCCTTTTATGCACAAACTTTCCTATTGGCTTGAATTTTAAGGTTAGTCATGCACTGTGCTTTTAATTATGCACCCACAGAAGCCTCCTCTGGTGAGATCTTGTGCCCATGCTATCCTGAGAAAGCCCAGGGGAACCTAACAGTACTTTGGATCTCAAAGTATCTTCAGTCATCCCCTGTAATTACTCCTGTAATTTATTGTGAATTTTTCAGTACTTTGCACAGTGCATAAACCTTTCATGTCCAATGAGGACAGGTACTAAGTCAACTGAAAGCTGAAGGATTTGTATCAAGAAAAAAAGTACTTGCATATCTACACTTTACCCTACTGAACAGCTAAAAATCTGTAACAAGATGGAGAAAATTATTATCTCCTGAGAGAGTGGCAGAGTAATCAATTGCCTTAAACTTCTGCTATCCAAGGGGAGCCTGAAAGGAGATACTAAAATAAATAGAATTTGAGATACTATCTCAAAACAGTAATTTCTTAACTAAGAACACAGACCAATGGTTCCACTATCACTTGAAAACTGTTTTGAGAAGAATTTAAGGACTTTATTGTGGATTTAACATATAAATAACAAAGAGCCAAACTACCACCAGAGTTATATTTTCTAGCTGGGCCTAATGTAGAACAACTGCAAAATACTGCAGAGAAGTTACATACAGTAGCTGAAAATATGTAAACATATTGATTATGTGATTGGCATGTCCCTACAGAAAATAATCAACATATTGACTTTTCTGAAGATTCTAAGTAGGCAGTAAAGAAAAAAAAATCTGTGTATGTGTGTATGTACTTTTTTTTTGAAAAAAGGATTTTATTTCTGTCTTTCTTGGAAGCTGTGACTTTGTATACTGGTACTGGAGTGCCCCCATTGACTTATCTCAACCATTATTTCAGCCATGAAAAATAGAACAAATAGAGGTGCTGAAGGATACACTGATGAGTAGGGATACAAAACAAGGCAGCTGTCTCATTTATAATGCGGGGAAAAATGAGGTAAAGTATCTTATTAAGCAAGTAATAGTGATATCATTTTCCTATTGTCCTATTTTATTTTGGTCCTTTTGCACTGTGAGAGCAAATGATCAGGAATTTGTAGCAATGTAATTGTGCTTGGCTCCCTGCCTCCTCTGGCACATCCTGGTTAAGTGGAACTGATGCTGTTTTGTGCAGATTAGGTGGCAGCCGTTAAAATTCCGAAGCATTACACCAATTGGATACACTTGGGAAATATCCTAGGAAAACCATTTCTTCATTCAAGCACTGATGAAGGTTCCCATGCACCTCATGCTCTCCCTTTCCCCAGAGCTTTCCCTGGGATCACCCAAGGATGCCCCTGCTTGTCCAGCCTTGCAGGATACACAGTCAGTGCTGCCCCCACGGCACATGGGATGTGCAGTCCCTTCCTTGGAATGCTGTGGAGAAGACTCAGAGGAACTTTTCTTTGCTAAACCATGATGATGCAGTGAGATACTGGCAGGCTGGTGGCCATCTGGGGATGTGCCCACATCCTTGTTTCAGTTTGGAGAATGTTTCTGAAGTGAATTTCCCAGTTACTGTGTTCCAGCTGCTAAAAGGCAACTGTGGGACCAAGCAGGGGCTTGGCTGGAATAACGTCATCCCCAGCACGGACTTGGGCCCCCAGCACAAGCTGTTTCCTGCTGCAGTGCTGCTCCTATTGCTAATATAGATGTTGCCTGACTGAATCCTGCTGACTTGATTGATTCTATTTAAATCAATATGATTGTTTGTACGAACAAAGTTGATAGAACTGGTCCTAAGTGGCATTTACTCCACCGTGCTATTTGGCATATAAATCAGCTGTTTGGGGCAGTGGTAGCTGTTTTGTTACCACTGTGAATTTAGGAAAATCTGTTAAAGACAATAAAGAAAGTACATATTTGTAGTGAAATAACTGATATTAGCACTTGACTGGTCTTATTTAGATGTATAGAGCAGCCTTGCTCTGGAGGTAGTTTAAAGAGATTTTTCTGTCTTTTGGGATCCATGAAATAATCAGGTTAGTTATAATGCCTTTCTTCCAAAGTATCATATACATTGATGAATTATGCATTTGGTTACCTAGTTTTAAATCTGCATATGGCTGTTTGTACCCAGTGATAAAATATTCTTTTAGCTTTTCTTTAATGGTTACAGCAAAATTCAGCATGATGTATATCACAAGCAGCAATTTTCAGCTAGAAATATTGATGACATCTTGCCTATGGCAATAAACAGGTTTTAATACTAGAGGAAAGCATGTCCTTTTTTCTTAATTAGTCTCCATTCATTAAACATGCAGATTATTTACAAAAAGCCTAACACAATGGAAAGAAAGAATAACTAATGCAAGGGCTGTATTCCCATGATCACATGCAATTCATCTTTACTAATCTAGCTGAGCCTCTATAATCTCAAGGCATTCATGAAATAGTAGGGAGAAAGCTTTAGGTTAAGCATATTTAGTATAAAAAGTAGTTGTTTAATTTGTTTCACAAGATCAAATTCTCCTATTTTTGAGGGAAAATTAAAGTGCTTGATGAGTTAAAGCCACAGATATCTTGCAGTAAGATATAAGAAGCCTTGTCGGATCACTAACAGAAACAATCTTTATGATGCTGAGATTTTGTAGCTTATAATTAAACATAATTTTTCAGCCTCTGTAACCTGTATCATCCTCACACGCCGTATTTTATACATCACAGCAATTAGTGAAGCCTACAGGGCACATTTAGAAGAAGGCTTTCTGTCAGGAGCTGGTGATGTAGTGACTCAGCAAGGCATCAGAAAGCTTTGCTTGTGCTAAGGCTTTGTGCACCTCCGGGGGCCAGACCTGTCAGATTAATACAAGGGGCTATTTTTGTAACATCCAAAAAGTTTCTGCTGCACATCAAAGTGCACTAGCTGCTTATTTTAGATGACAGCAACTCTCAGATTTGTCTTGAACAATACACTCTTTAGTGCTTTTTTGGTACGTACTTCTCCAAAAAGAAAATTTCCTGTGAAGCATTTTGTTCAAGAAGGGTTTCCCATTTGAGATCATCAGAGACATTTTCATATTGTGCCTCCAATGTTCCAGTAAATTAACAGCCCACGTACCAAAGGTAAGAGGCAATCATGGCATATTGGGAAGTACTCTAAGCATGAACATCTGGATTTGTGCCCTGCTCTTCAGCTGAGCTGGGATTTAGTCCCAGGCAGTGTGAAGACCCTCTTGAAAAGGAGCCCCTCAGTTGTTCTGGTCTTTTATTTACAGTGTTAATTTTTTTACTCTCAGCAACCAAAATCTCACCCTCCTTCCCAGACACTCAGTTATTTCCATCCTTGAAACTAACTTGCCTGAAAGCTGCTCTTTTCCCTGTGGTCATTGATGCTGGATCACATGAATGTGGCATGCATAGCCTTCCACAAACAGAGGGGCTGTGAGTTCCCTTCCCTTGGCTGCTCTTAAATCTGCCCGTGATGTTTGGAGAATAAGTCTGAGCATTTTGCCCTGACCTGTGTTCTTTCCTCATGCCTGACCGAATGGGATCCTGGCTGTGTGAGGCAGTGGAAGACGTGAGGTCGCAGGTGTATCCCCACGGTCAGAATCAAGAACTTCTAGCAAGTTCTAGAGAGATAATGGAAATTACCTCTGAAACCAGGCAATTTCACCAAAGATGTCATGATTAACACTTGGCTGTCACAATGTGCCCTTTGTTTGTGCAAATCTCAAAAGAAGATTGTCAAAGAAGTTGCTGTTAACTCTAATGGCACAGCGAAGTGACTTGGAAAAGGTGACACCAGAGTCAACAAAGGCACTGAAATTGGAGCGAGCTTTTCTGAGTCATGGCCTGACTCAGCTCTCCTTGCTCCTGCTGCTCCAATACCACTGGAGCTGCCTCTCTGCTCCTTTTGCTGCTGCCTTTTTGTGGTCTCCTCTCAGCTGCCCATCCCTGCTCCCCGAAGCACTTCCCAAAGTCCCTCAGCTGGCGTGTGCTTCGGGTCTCGCTTGGCAAAATGTAGCTACATCTGCACTTTTCTAAATGGGGATGGATTAACTGCGTGCTTAAAAGCTTTGCTGGATGGAGACCTGGACTCAAGAGCCAGACCCACCTTCATTGCTGGAGCCTGCAAGGAGAAGGAGACATTTTTCTCCTTCTCACATGCTGACTGGGAAAGGGGTGAGCAAGAGAAGCAGAGAGAGCCCTGACTTGGTTTCTGCAGTGCATTGCTGTCAGCAGAGCACTGGGCAATGAGGCTCTGAGTACCTGCCCAGAACCCAGAGCATCTTGGGGATAAATTAATAACAAGGCTGAGCTGAAAAGTAGTTCTGTTATATTTTTTACCAAAAACATTTGGAGAAAAGTTTTCCCCACTGACTTTTGAAAAAAGAAACTCCTAAAAACCCAACAACAATTTTTTTGCAGGCAGCTATTAAGAGTAGTGTAAATATTAGATTTATACTAGAATAACTAGTAGTTATATTAATACTTGCCCATATAAAAAGCTTTTTGGGGTTTTTAGTAGAAACTCGGTATTACTAATAATAATACTTTCACTTGAGTAGCTCTTTTCTGTGCAAAACACATCAATGATTGTATGTAAGTCACACAATGCAGAGGTGCTAGAGCCTCCCTTACCTAACCTATTTAAAAGCATCATGTTGTGCCTGTTATTATAAGAACATAGCATTTAACACCCTATTGAAAATAAAAGCCATTATTCTTACCTGTTTTCCCAACTGAAGCTTATTTCCACTGTTTTCTCAGAGAAGCAACAGTTTGGGCTTAATCTGTTTAATTGCACATTCAATTTTCATCCCTTTATGTTATTACCATAAATGCATGATTTTTAAAAGTCTGTTCCTGAAGTTATTTCACTCATCAAAAGGCTTGGTTTTGCTTCTGAGGTGTATGTCTTATATAGTAAACTTCCCTGTAGTATGAAGGACAAAGATTTCTTTGCTGAATCACTACAGTCAACAGGAATTTCAATACCTATATCTATGGCAGTTGGGTGAGGTCTCTTTTAGTTTCTTTTCCTTTTAGGTTCTTGCTTTTGTTTCGGGTCTCCCCGGACCCTCAGCATGGCAGCACAAGCTGAGGGTTCTCACCATGGCAGCTGTAAGAATCATTGATTTTTTTGTTCAGTAGCAGAAATGGAAAAAAAAAAAAAAGATTTCTGTCAGCCTTTTGAAAAGCAATTCTGAAAAAATTAATTTCAGATCAGCAAAATACATGATTTGAGGGACACGGTACAAAAGTAGAGGAAAAAAAAGCCTGGCATTACAAAGTAGAAGAATAAGGTATGGCAGCTATTCTTCCCTGATGTTCAAAGGAAAAGACATTCACTGAGGTCAAAACTCACTCTTCTACACACAGAGATTTGAGCCAAAGCCCTTCTTTTACTAGAGATGTTCTCTAGCTCCAGCCAGAGGTCACCTGAAATAAGATGTTCTCCAGCTCTCTTGCTGTGACTATTTTACTTTTCATTGCAACTGTACAAATGCTCTACAGTTGAGCAGAGCACAGCACGTATTTGAGTGAGTTTTCTGCTACAACCTTTGGTTGAGACACAGCACCATCAGATTTTAGCTTGGTGGCAAAGGCCAGTGAAGCCATTTACACTGAATTAGATCACACTGAAAGAAGTGGGGGCTCCTTTCTCCCAGGCAAGTGAGGGCTGGAACCACTATTGCTGAATTTGACACAAGTTCATAAAGAATTGTTATGATCCAAAATTGCATTTTTTAAATGGTAAAAGAATGAAAAATGCTGTTTTTAAATGCTGCTTACCCCTTATGAACATCAATCATGCACATGGAAAATCCCACTTGTGACAGCCCGTGCGTGTGGTCTCTACCTGCACATACAGGAAAGGTGCTGGTGAATCCTTGTGAGTCATTCAGCTCAAGGAATGTGATGGTCAAGGCAATAACATGATCTCAACTGACTTCCCTCAATTTCCTGGTCGCTCTATCAGACAGCCCTAACCTGAAGGATCTGCACACTGATGACACCTTACTAATCTCACTGGTTTAGATTTGGAAGTCTCAAGGTAGTATGACAGCTCTCTTGCACATATTATTATTTTTGTATCTAAATCCTCTTTAAATATTGGGCAGACTCTCTTTTCATAGCTGAGTAGTTATTTCAGTAAGTGTGGCAGTTGATTTACCATTGGTTCCGTGTGCACCTTCTGTAGTGAAGCATAAAATTGAAAGGCTTCTGTCAAATTCATTCATACATGGACACGCTCAAGAACAAATTAATTTTAAAGCACTCACAGGGTATATAATGTTTCTATGTCATGCTTTACAAATCTATAAAGTAATTTATAGCATAAAGCCTACTTTAGAAGAGAGCTGTAGTAGAACAGATAGCAGAGTGATTTCAATCCAAAATATCCCAGTGCTACACTCCTCCAGATATCTGCAATTCAGATCTGATAGGAACCATGAGTAATCAGTTTCTAAAGCAAAATTATTATACAAGAAAAGCCTCTCAGTGCAATGTCCTCTTGCAAAACCAGGCTATTCTAGAACAAATTAGGTTTTCTGACCATCAGTATGCAGCTCACTAGATGAGATGTCAGATTCAGATCTCAAACTAGTACAATTCAGAAATCACAGCCATGAGGGACCAAGATAAACTCTTAAAGATGCATATTGGATAAATCTCACATGTAACTGTAATGCCAAGGCTCTGGTAATTAACAGCAAGGGAGTTTTCACCCTGTGAGAACAGATGCCTTCAAGCTGACACTACTGCTGTGGTCCTTCTCTCCTGGGTGGCACAGCCCATGGAGGTACCTCTGCACAGGGTGAGTGTCTTCCCCGTGCCATTCAAGCACAGGTTCTTTGAACATCCTTCTACTGTTTAGTATTTTGGAGCACCACCAGATTCATTCTGCTTTCTTTAGCAGAAGCTGGAACTGCCAGCACTGTTGCTGCCTCTTGCTGCATGCACCAAGGGACCCAGAAACCAAGAGAAGAGCACCTCTCTCTGATCACAGCCAAGCTCCTTGCCTGCAGCAATGTCATGCCTGTAAATTCCCTCACACTGAGCACTTATTTAGCAAGTATGGTAGGCAGTCATCAGAAACATTCAAAGACAAGCAGTCACCCAAATTCAGCTCTGAGGTGAGCAGCTACATCTGCCCTCAAATTGCAGGCTGGCATGGACAGGAATGAGTGCTGAGTCTAAGGAGCTGGCACCAGCCAGCTGTGTCACAGCTACTCCTGCTCTCCCCCTGCTTTTTTTTCCAGAGGCATTCCTGCTCTCTGCAAGCAGCAACTTAATATACTAACAGTACCAGGAGTAAAATATACAGCAATGACTGTGAACTGCTGCCGTGCTCCTCTTCCCACTCTTCATCCCACTTGGCATGTGTGTTGCACCTGGGTAGCTAACTCTGTAATTTGGACACAAGTAGTGTGTTGCCTCATCTACTCAGGAGAAACAGAGATACAATCAGAATTTAGAGTGCCTTCTAAAAGGTGCATATTTCAAAGGTAAAATTACAACATAAAGCCTTCAGAGAAACTACAGCCCAAGTACCACCTGTGTGCAGAAGGGGGAAGGAAAATATCGTTCTTTGTACCGATAGTGGAGGCAGACAAAAGGATCTTACTCAAAGCAGCTGTTCCTACTCCTTGTATCAGAGGGAGGAAGCCCTAGTTGCAGTCCCCTCATGCAGTGAACTTTGAGGTATTTATAAAAAGTGGAACAGCTTCCACAGTGCAGGGCAGTAAAGGTCACCCCAGCACAGCTGGGCTGGTAATCAGTGAGTACAGCACAGCCACAGCAACGTGGGAAGAAACCCTGGTTAGAGAGCAATGGGATCATCCTTAAACACAGACACACAGGCTGGGGGTCACCATGGAGCTGGGTGGGGGGATGGTCACACAGGATGGAGGAGCTGAGGCTTGCCCTTGTCTCCTGCTAAATTCATTTCTCAAAAATACCTAATGGCATTGGGTGCATTAAACTTCTCAGCACAGGAATTGGTTTTGTTGGACATTCTCTTCCTGAAAGTCAGTTCAAACTAGGTCCCCCAAAAGTCCTTTTGAAAAAAGATTGACCACTGCCAGTCTCCTGTACTGTGTTCCTCCTCACAGCCACCACATTGCTGACACGTGGAGGAAGAAAAGCCCTTATTCCAGCAGGAAAGGCTGAAAAAAGGAAGAACTATTAGTCTGAAATTCTGTTATGAAAGAGGGAGATTTCAAAGGAACCTGAAGAAAAATTGCATCCGGCACAGTGGGAATGCCTCAGGTATAGACTTCACCTATTTCTTTGCAGCAAGCCAGTTAGTTCTGCAACCTTAACAACTGCTTTAAACAAAGGGATTCCTAAAATTGCTTTATCATCAGAAGGCAGTGGCTGACAGCCAGGAAGCACAAGGAGCAGTGGGATGCTGGAGGAGCCCTACCCCAGCCCCATGACAGCCACTGTCCCTGTGCAGCAGGGAGGCAGCTGCATGAGTGGCAGACTGGGGGCTGTGCCATTTGCTGAGTGCTTTTTACACTCTTGTTTGCAGTCAATAATAAATACCCACAATGTTAATAATTTGCACTGGAATATTCTGTGATTTCTTTCTGCCCCAGGTTGCACTTTTTTCTTTAAAGTTTCAGCACAGCAGTTCAGCAGTTTTTGAGAACCTGTATCACTGCCTAAGGAGTTCCTGACTCCAAGAGGAGACAGAATTCATCAGCTTTCCTGTGGCTGTCACAGTAGCATTGAAATATTAAATAAATGGTATTTGGACTGAGTTTTTAAAAAATTGTGATTTTGAAAATCAGTCATAAAATCCAGGAGAATGAGATATCCAGGGTAGACCTATCCCACTATTCCTTTTCAGGTGCAGAGTGCTCCAGAATGTTGGACTCACCAAGTGTGAAGCCATGATGCTGTGGCACCCACCTTTCAGGGATCTAACTCTCCTAAAGCAGTCACAAAGCAGGATGTATGGAGGGAGCTTGCAGCTTGAGAAGAGAGATGGTTTCCTAAGCTTGAGATCCAGGAAAGCCAATATAATCCAGAAAGACTGTGATAGAAAATGTAAAGGCCAGGAGGCATTTGAAACGAAAGAGTGTTGAGCTCTGCATGGAACACAGAGGAAATGCTCAGCTTTCCTGGTTGGTGGAGAACTTCTACTCAAGAGCAATTCTATGAACCCCTGCTGTTTCCTGCCCTTGTATTCCAGGAAGATGGATATTGTTTGTCCTCCCTTTTACTGTATTAAATCTTTCCAGGTGGCTGTCATGATGAAAAGTCTGCTGGGTCTGCCCTGGACATCTCTGCAATGCCAGGAGGGGATGAAGTCTTGATCTTTGTCTCTGGTGGGTATTTATTACCAGCCAAGATTGTCTTTGTCTCCTTTGAGGATGTGATGTCTAAGATTTTGGGTAGGAGGGAACATTCCCCGGAGATCAACAAGTCTCACCAGGTCCAAATAAAAATCTCCTACAGGTAGGTCCTCCCTCTGTGTGGACAAGGGAATTATTGAGTAAATGCCTGTATAAATGCCAGAAAAATGCTGATTAACAAATTGCAGTTGTTTCTCTCAAACACTGCCATCACTTTCTCAATAAATTGATGTGAAAGGGTTTCTCTCTTGAACTGGCATTTTAACTGTGCTTCTAAGGAGGCAGGTAGGGTGCCAGGGTAAATAAGCTTGTGAAGGACTCTCAGAGATTATGGCTGCAGGTTGCCTTCAGCTGCCAAACTAACACAGCAAGAGTGAAGCCTGCAGTGTAGACAAACATTCTGCTACTGCCCCAGATTTCAAGTTAGCTTATATAAAATGTGGACTTGTGCAATATATGTGCAAGATAAAAGACTTTCTAAAGCATTTGACTTGATATTCCAGGGCATAACATGAGCACTATGTAGGTTTAATGAAGCACATTGGAAACAAAAAGGAAGAACTGCTTTCCCTGAGCACCATTTGGCAATAAGCCATCATCATTAAACACGGGGGTACCTAGTAGGGATGTAGAGAGATCGTTCCTAGACCTAAAACTGCTTATCAGCAGTGCAGATGCTGCATTGGATCGTGGCTGATAAAATCTGCAGCTTGCACAAGAATCAATGTTATGTTTAAAAGATGAAGAGGAGGCAGCGATACCAGACCTCTTGCTTGGTCAGACAAATCCACTGTTTTTAAGTACAACCAAATAGAGAGTTAAACTCTACACAATAAGAAATAGTAGCTGCTCTAGTTAAGTGGGTTTTTTTTCCTCTAAAGGCTTTAGAGGCCAAACAAGAAGACAAAAACTCAAGTCCTCCAATAACTCAGAAGGCTAATGAGACCTTGAATGGCTAAACAGGGGATGCTGAGATGGGGGCAGAAGCTGAGGTTAACAGTACTGTCTGTGGTCTTAGTATCCACAGAGGATGCTGAAGAACTGGGAAAGAGGCAGAGAAGAACTGCAAAAGTGGGCCAAGGACTATGGAAAGCACCTAGTGTGCAGAGTGAGGTTTAGAAAGCACTGTCTGTCTAGCTTATCAAAATGATTGAAAAGTCTCTATTACAGAGAATAACTCTTCACAGAGACCATTGAGCTCTTTATTTTGGTGGAAAAGGATGAATGGTTAAAAGCTGAAGCCAAATACATCTGGAGTAGAAATCTGGCAAAACATGTTAATAGTGAGGGTTTGAAACAAGCTGCTGAGGAAGACAAGGAGTCTGCAGTGCTTGATGAAGATGTCTCAATGCTTTTCTAAGAGACAATTCTCTTGAATAGATGCTACATTTCAGCATTGTGCCCTAATAAGGGCAACAACTGGGTGATATTTTAAGAGTGGTGCTGTCTCCAGTTGTCTCTCCCAACTTCAAGCTCTGGGACCCTGTGTGAGCCACCTGGAGGCACACAGGGGTCTGTACATGCCAGTTGGGGGTCTTGCAGGGAGAAGAAGCCCCTCCTTGCTCTTTCTTCCCTTCCAGCTGGATAGTCATATCAGGAACCAGCACTGGCATCCAGTCCTAAAGCCTGGCTTGCTGTGTTTCCAAAATGCCTCACAGCACAGTGAACCCCTTACTTGTCTGTCCTCATTGAAACTGTTCCCAGAGCAGAGAGACAGCAGGGCACTGCAGGAGTGACCACATCAGCTCCCACCTATCCTGGGTAGGATGGCTGACTTGGGGCACTGAGCCAGGCTGACACAACTCCAGTGGCTGCTGCCTGCATATGGGGGATCATTCGAGAGAACAACCTGTGTTCTCATCCTGGGAGAGTTTTCTACCTGAAACTCAATGCTTTTTCATCACTAAAATAAATACCTTCACTCTGTTTTCTCTCTCTTCATCTTTCATAGATAAACAATTATTTTCTCCTCAGTGGAGCACCAATATCCTTCCAATGCCTCTTAGAGAGCTTCACCCTCAGTTGGTGAGCTCACCTGTGCAGGCTCTGTGCATCAGAAATGCTGTGCTGTGGCTCTGCCTTTACACCCAGCAAATGGTTCACAGTGTATTTAGAATATTCAGTCTATGGTGGGAGTGAACTCAACAGAGCTAAAAGGCTCAAAAGAAGGTGGGTATGATTTCACCAGTAGCAAAACAATAATCCCCACCTTCCTTGAAGCTCATTATAGCTACTTTTTTATTCCTTTAAATTGTCAGTCTCATGGCAAAAAGCTGGCAAAAATTAGCTCCCACGCTTGGCTTTGCAACAGGAAAGTGAGCATGTCATGCAATGATGTTTCAGGCTTTCATCAATTTATCTTTGACAAAATGCAGCTCTTTAGAGAGAGGAGATCTAAGCTGAAAAAAAAAAAAAGAGAATGCTGACATTCTATCCTGGTACTTCCAGACTTTTTTAGCATGGAGAGTCCTTTACTCAGCATTTAAAGAAATTGTCAAATCTTCATATACTTACTAGAAAAGAGAGAAAGTCTGAACAGTGGTAGCAGTGGTGGAGCAGAAAAAAGACTTTGTGGACTGAGCCTGAACATGCAGTGCCTTGTGTTAACCCAGGTCCCACGTCTGGGACTCCTGAGTATTCAGCCCTTAGAGGGAGCAACTTCCCTCCAGCTCCTGAATGGTTCCCAAATTGCAATATCCACTGACAAGCAGCAGATCATGGATGCTCAGCAGGCAATTGCCTGGGCTCATAGTCATACAGTAAGAAATTTAAGATCCTGCTCTTTTCCCAGCCCATGGTCATTCCAGCAGGACTCCATACATATTTTCTTACAGTGACTTTCGGAGAAAAACAATTGAGTGACAATGGACAAAGTTGCTTCTTGAGAAATATGACTCCTTAATGTGTGGTTTAGCACATAAATATTTCCTGATTTGTTTGTTTGTTTGTTTGTTTGTTTTTAAATGATTTAGAGAGGGGAAATAAACAGGAAAACTCATGTGTCAGTGATGTGATTTTAGAAGGATGAAGAATGAGTTATTTAATGGAAAACTGAAAGATGTGATTGCACTCTGTCATGATCATCTACGAGTTTGGCCATGGTATAATCCATTTACTTTTTTAGAATTGTCCTAACTAAATAGTCAGAAGGGAGGTGCAAATTAGACACAAAGCCCACATTCACAGGCTTGTGAATAAAAAGCATAGAATTCTGACTTGTAGAGATAAACATTTAAATCAGCTGATTTAGCAATTATCAAAAAAGACCTTACTAACTTGAAAAATAAAGAAATCAAGAAAGACATCAGGATAAAATATTTAGAATCGCCAAATATAAATGGAGAAGTGGAAATTAATGACAATTACAAAAAAAAAAGCAAACCCAAATTTCAAAGTTTTTTTCAGAAAACTACCTTCTAGAGCAACCACACCACAGTAAAGCAGAGGAAAGCAGAACTACGAAGACATTCATCAAGGTATGAGTGAAAAGAAAATGAGAGGCCTCAGGGCACAAAGATGACAGGAAGCATATCTGTGGCAATGAGGGATGATGGAAATCATACAGAGGGAAATATTACAAAGTATACATGAGGAAAGGATGCAAACACTGTTGAACACCTACTCTGACAATACAGTCTTTTGCTCTCACTAAAAGCAAAAATCAATAAACCCTGTGTAGGAAGAAAAGCTTATTATATCATTGACTGTCCAAGTAGATATTCCTGTTGGCAAACACATTGCTCTGTGTGATGGATGGACACCAGGGTCAAGAGGTCACTCAGTGAAGTGATCAGGCTTCATAAAATTCAGATTTGCAAACATTTGGGGCAGCAGAGGCTCAGTGCAGTTACTGCTGTTGGGTGATTTCTGTGTGCTGCAACACTGCAAGATGGATTTTGGATCAGTGAGAGGGTTTCAGTGAAGGAAGAAGTGGGAGGCACTCCCACAGCTCTGGCCCTGGGCATGCTCCACGTGTACCTGCCCATGACTGGCCACGTTGCAGTGCCTGTCCCTGGAGCAGCCACAGGGCTCTGCTCTGGATCACCAGCACTGAGGGTCACTCCTGCACCCTGCTTGTCCAAGATGGAGCCTAGTGGGACAAATGGGATGAAACCAGAACACTGTAATTCCTTATGTGGAGAATGTCCTACCCCATCATCAACAGAGGACTCCTGAATCCTGGATCATGAGGGTTTGCCTTGAAAAGGACCTTCAAAGATCACCTAATTCAAGCCCAGTGCCATGGGCAGGGACATTGGGCTGCTGAAGGTCACCCTACATTTGGTACATACCAAAGCAACAATTAAATGCCTCCTTTGAAGATACCCTATGTTTCTCCCACTGTCTGGCAGCAAGCTATAGCTTGATCTAGTTTTAGCTCTCCCTGTTGGCTATGCATGTCACTGGTGGGTCTCTCATCCATTAGCATCACCATCCCTACACCCTCTCACCCTCAGCATTACTGACCCCTTTGTGCAAGGTGAAACACACAGAGCTCACTCAGTCACTTGAGAGAGAGAGGAAAGGGACAGGAGCTTTCAAGAGAGAGCACTGTAAAATTCAGGAATGTGCATTTCATCCATAACTGTGCAGCTGAGCAGACAAATCTGGGGCACAAAGAAACCATGGTCCTACAGGACAGGTCACAAACCCAGTATCCAATCTCCTTTCTTCTATGGCACCTTCTGACCCGAGGTGACAGGACTGTACTGTCAGGGAGCTCAGACATGCTTCCAGGTACACCTCAGCCCTGTGCACAGTGGGCTGGATTTTGGTGAAGATGTGAGATATGGAGATGACAGCCATGGAAATGTCACAGGCCCTTCCATAGCTCCCCTCCTCCTCTGAGTTTCCTCCTCCTTCAGTAAGATTTCTGTTCCAACCAATGCAAAGCATTTGCATTTCATTAAGTACTTCTTCCTTTAAATGATGCCTCAGTATGACTTTCTTTTTGGGTTACGTATCTCTTTAATTTCTAAGCTACATATTTCTTTTATTTCTAAGCATACTAATTAGGGGGTTTTTTTGGGTTTTTTTTTTTTTTTGGAGGGAAGATGGACATGCCCTGAAGCTTGGGAATGCTCATTTTAGACCAGTGTGGAAGCAGTCTTTGAGGTCAGGCTGCAAGTGTCTGTAAACCCCCACAACCCTAACACAATGTGTTTACTGCTGTGGATTGAGATCTACCCAATTTGACCTTCATGAGCCAACTGTTTTTCTGGCTTTTTTTAGAGTTTCAGGCTGGAGAAAGTACAAAGTGGGTTTTTTCCTTTTTCTGGAATACAAAGTGCTGTATCAGGCTGGTGAACACTTGGGGCTACTTCTTCCTTAATTCAGTCTGAGGAATGATGTGGGATCGAAATAAGCATTGGCCCTTTGGTTATTAAAAATTTATTTCTGGATGTTTTCTCCATCCCAAATTCACCACAAGAAAATCTTGTTGTTTGTTTCTTGCAAATTGTGGAGAATTTTTACATTCCAGTGCATTTTCTCCTGCATGTTAACATATGAGAATAAAATCAAAATGATTATGTACATTATTAATAGAATACACACATAAAGATAACCTTGAGGTGTCTAAACTTTCTGCATATTCCTCTAGATTGCTGATAGCTTTTGTATGTGAATATATTAAGAACAAGTTAAAATTTTGAACTAAATTGAAATGTAAATTTTTTTGTCTGGAAAAAATAATTTGTATCAATAAATCAGTCATGATTTGTAAACACTCTTTGTTTGCCACCATCAACAATAATCTATCTGCATGGAATGGATTTCTAACCTTTAGCTAACTTACTGTCCAACCTTACTGTAGCTGACACAATTCAAATAAGTTAGAGCTTAGCAAAACTTTCTTCTTCAAGTTAGAATTTTTTCCTCAAATAGAAAGTAAAACTTTGATTTTATTTTACTGTGCTCAGATGGCATCGTCCCCTTGATACTGTGTTTATTTATCAAGAGAAATGGAAGTTTTTGTATTTGTCTTCTGGAAAAAATGTATTTGCAGAAAGGAGAAAATCAAAAATGCTTATAACACGGTTGGTAGGAACCAATGATGTGAAAAAAATGTTTCCACTTACTGTTTTTTTATTTCTTCTGCATTTTTGGCCATGTTTAGAAGCAATGCTGTCTATAATCCATGTGTGTGACACACTCATGGAACCCTGAAAACTCAGGAAAAGCAGAAGGTCTAGAAGGTCTAGTTATAGATATAGAATATTTAGTTAATGGCATGATCTAACCCTTGAAGAAATTTTACTGGAGTTCTCAGGAACTAAAAAGGAAAATAATCTGGTTTTAATGCATCAGTGCCACCCCACAGATGAAACTGGTCAGGTTGCAGCCTGGTGTGATCATTGCCACCTATGCAGAGTGAAGGACTACAGTAGGCCAGTGGAGAAAGTTCTTCAGACATTTTCTTTGCAGCAGTACTGTATGAAAATAGTTTGAACTATCAATCCCAGAATGACAGATTAATCTAATTTTGAGGGAAAAGCAGAACTGACACTGATGGATGAACAGAGGTGGGAGGGGCTGAGAGCAGCCATGGAGCGGGTGTTAATGCTATTGCTGCCTCCAAGAAAGGACCTCACCCTCCAGCTCTGATGACTCAGCAGAGGGCAGATATTTAAGGAAAGGTTCAACTCTGTTTACTTTAAAAATTGGCTGTGGGAATTTTTTCTGCATGAGGAATGCAGGACAGAGCCCTTGGTTATGGCTGCAAGGTATTACAGTTCCCCTGCTCCCTCTCCTGCCCCTGGAAAACCCCACAGCAAACAGGAATCCCCAAACAAAGTGCTACATTTCTCATTTGAAGACCTGCCAGTTGAAACTTCATTTTTAAATTTTCTTTGCAGTAATGTATTATCAGATGTATTTGATGCCTAATTTAACTTGATTTCCACATGTCATTATGTTTATAAAATGTCTTTCAGTGAGGTAGATGCAATTACAAGATCTTGCTCTTTGGTTTAATTTCCAATTAATTGTCACATTTGTTTTTCCAAATCCAGGCCAGCCTGATAAACATACTTAATAATGTGCAGTTCTTCATGCCTACCGGCCTTGTCTGAGAGGCTGACTTTTTTCTTCAGCTCATTGAGAACCCTGTAGGGGAAAAGGCCGAAAACTGCAAAGGTCAAGAGGAGCTTCAGATTAAGATTTATATTGTGCTGTTATTTGAGTATAAACAAAGGTAAATTCCAGCAGGAGGGATGAATTTACATCACATACAGTGTGTATTGACTGTGGTGAGGTAGAGCTGGAATGGAAATCTTTTCCCATTGTGAGGCAGGCTGAGCAGGAGTCATGTGAGAGATTGTGGGGGAAGATTTACCAGAGGGTGCTGGATGGGTAATGAACAGCAGAGACAGGAACAGCAGGAAAACACCCATCAGCAGAGTGTTAGCAGTGTGCTCTGTGTGCAGCGCACAGAGCCTTGGCTCACCCTGCCAGAGCAGGTTTTCATGCTGGTGCCAGGGTTATGTCTATACCAGTATGTGAACACAGGACATGTTCTCCTCTCTGGTCCTGAGGGCAGGAGGCTCAGCATGGCAGCACCTATCCTTGCCTCACCAGCCGGGCCTTAATCGTGGGCACCTTACGTGCATCTCGTGAAGGACAAGCTGACTCCACACTCTGCTCTCCCTTGACAAGGACTGATTACATCTTCCTCGTTAGGAGAGCTGGGGTACCTCACGTGTGTCAGCACAGGGGTCTTTGGGCTGTCACTGCCACCTGCACTGTGCTACTGGCTGTGCTGTCCTTGGCCATGCTGTTGCAGAAGAGACAGCCTGGCAAAGCCAAATAAAGAGATGTCTATATCACAGCTACCTGATAAAGTGACTGCAGCTTGTAATCAAGGATATATGAGGATAGCTGTGGCCTATTTGCTACTTAGTGAGGCTTGCAGCAGTGCTAGGTGCAATGATGTAGGCATCATTCATCTGTATTTTCCAGCCTCCAAATGAATTTATTTATGGATACATTTAGCCTGTACTACTCCTTCTCTCTTGCTGTGCCTTTACAAGCTAGCCCTGAAGCTAACCTGGACCTTCTGCATGAAGTCTGCTTGCACCTCTGCTCAGATCAAACAGGGAGAGAAGCAGAGCTGACCCTGCTGGATGTGTGAAGCGTGGGCCAAGAGGGATAGAGCTGTAATGAGTCTGATGGTGTGATGTGCCTGAAACCAGTGTATGGGCTCCATGTCTATACCATGCCAGACACTGCTGTCTCAGCCTTGCCTGAACTTGTAGGGGATATACCTTAGTCCCTCTGAGAAAAATACAGAGTGTCTTCTGAAGTTTTTTTGAATGTAATTGAACAGTAAGACATGAGGAGGAAAAAGGAGCAGATTTTTGAACAGAGAAGTCCTGCTGTTCAGGAAAGCAAAAGTAAGGCCCAGAATGGGGTGGGACATGCATACTGGGAAACACCAACACAGATATTTTAAAATAACCATATGGAATTAACAGAGAATGAAACTACAAAATGAACCACAAACAGAACAAATTTACATGAAGCTGAACAAAACCATGGAAGTTAGACTCACTATCTTTATCTTGTGTGAAGGTTTTATTGTGCCTTTAGGATAAAAAGGAGCTTGAAAGGATTATATATCTCATGAAACACATCTGCTGAGCTTCTAATGGTTATGCTGCGGGTAGAAGACATTGCTTATCAAAGCCTAAATAATGTTCTCACTTTCACTTATAAACAGGAGCCATAAAGTCTGGGAGTGGGATTTCCCAAAGCAGGCTCATGCCAGAAAAATACCTACTTATTCACTGCTGACAGGACTGGGAACTTATGACTAATTCTGCATCAATTATGAGGCTGATCTGCTGTTAATCTATCCACAAATCCCGTCAGTGCATTAATACCCCTTAGTGCATAGACAGAAATAAAGCAAGATACAGACAAACCAAATAATTCATTGTTTCCTATGCATTGTGATCCTAATGAGACTGTTCCTTAGCAGGGTTTGGCATAAATGAGCTGGTCACATCCCCTTTCATTCTGGAAGTGTCCCAGGGCTTCCCAGGTGAGTTTAGTGCTTATGGAAAATATTACATTGACAGCCTTGAAAAATTAAGTCTTTGTTTCCAACGAGCAGAAGCACATCCAGTAGAAACATATTTCTCTACAATTTCCCACCAATAGACTGCCTGACGTCCTCTGGAAAATGGGATTTTATATAGGAGGTGCAGCTGTGCCTGTTGTTACCAGAAGAATGTCCTTGTGTCTTCATAAGGCCCTGTACAATTGAGCAAGGTGGCAGCCGTGGTCCTGTTGGGCACCCAGACTCAGCAGGACAGAGAGGATGCACATGCACACCTGCACTCCTGCTCTGCTGTCTGCCTGACAGCCTCCAGCACCCTGCCCTGGTTAGCCTGACTGCACCCCAGCCCAGCCTTGCCTCTGTCTCCCCATTGTCCCTGGTGGCCCCAAACCCCACAGGCTGGCTGCTTTCTGCCCAGGTCTCTTAGCATGGCCCTGCTCTGCACCTCCCCTGCTCCCTGTGTAAGTTCACAACATTCCTACCTGGTTCCAGCCAATGACAGACAGGGCTGGATTCAACCCTGTGGACCAGCAGCCTAACTCACCATTAACAACCATCTTTGCCAGGTCCCCAAAGCACCGGCACCAGATCTTGGCTATGGATCTTTTGCTATAGAGCAACCCAACCATGCTAGAAGGTGTTGTGAAATTCTGCTCCAGGTACGTGGAGCACAAAACTGTTATTTTTAATATTTACCTGCGATGTTCCACATTCCCATTCCTCTGAGAGTGAAAGAGCACCAAGGTGTTTCTCCCAAGACCCAGCAGGGTATCTTCCCATAGACTTGGCTTTGCCTGCTACCCCTTGATGGTTTTTTTTGTTAGTCAGTTAGTTGCCTCAGTGGGTTTAAAAATAATTTAATTCATCCAAATCCATTCACAACATTTCTGTAATGGTTTTTAATTGTGTAATTAGTGTAAAGACACATAATCATGTAATTAGGCTGTGTAATTACAACATGTAATAATATTGTAGTGCAGTTATGCACCTTTTTTAAACACAGGGGAAGAAAACCCAACATGTGTATAACTCCAAAATCATAACTGTGAGTCCCAGAGTGTCTGTAAATATTTCCTTACATATATTCTTGTGCAATCATCAAAGCTTAAATACAGGGATATATGCTATTACAAGACTGCTAGGGAGACACCAATTATTTTTGGAAATCTACTCCATTAAATTGTGTGGTGTCAACATGAAATGGTTGTGCACAGGTGGGCATGTCTAAAGGCAGGTGTTAAGGAAAGACAAGGGAATTTAGCTGAGGATGTGGTTACAAAGCACACCTAATTCCTTCATGGATGCCCTTAATGCAAAGAATAATGGTGCTTTCATCATGTAGCCTGAGTCTCCTTTTCTCATGGTGGAATTGGATGCAGGACTGATCCAGCTCTTGCTTCAGGCCAGTGAAACAGCTCCCAGTGGCTTTGGCACAGAAGGCTCACCCCACTATGTGAAAGGCTCTAGGGATCCATGTACCCATGGAAAATTGGTGCCTTATTTTGCTCCCCTCTGGCCCTGCTCTGGCAACATCAGCCTTCCTTTAAGGGTGTAATGCACTTGGATTCAAGTACTTTTCTAAGACAGAGCAACGTGTCTCAAAAAGAAAGAGTTTGTTGGTGTTAAGTTCCATCAGCTCCCAAGTGGACCAGACAATCTGTTCCATCATGCTGGAAAGTGTTTTACAATTCACAGAATTAAAGTACAATGGGATTAATTGTTAGTAATTACTGACTCGCTTTGAGGAGTTCAGGTGAATGTCTCTAATGTTCATCTACATTTTGCTCATTTTAAGAAAAGGATGGTAAACCCCCAAACGAGGCAGATGTTGCAGGTTTCTGTACACGACATCCTTCACCCCCAGCTGCGAAAACAATGCTGTACCTGTCACTGGTTTTGTACAGAATTAATGAACAGTTTGAAAAACAGATCACATCCTCAGCAGTTGATGGACGTGTTAATAATGCCTTATTTAGTTTTTGCAGAAGCATGACCCAGTTTCATTCACACATTGGCATTGCAGTTAACTACAGTGAATGCTGCATTTAATGCAAACAAGTGGCAGTACTGGAAGGCTTCAGTGCACTTACCTGAATGCAAAACCCCTTCTAATCTCAGATAAAACAGCACAACTGGCTAATACTTGTTTTACAGTAAGGACTGATCACCTCAGGATGCACCAGTCTCTCCAAATGGTCTGAGAAACTTTTCAGGTCAGCAAGCAGCCACATCAGCTTTATTGCTACCATCAAGATGTCTGTGTGACTCTCCTTGTTCCCACTCCCTCCCAAGCATGCCATGTGTTGTGCAGTAACAGCCTGGGCGTCCCTGGATCTGTGTGTGGGACACTTCTGTGATCTGATGACTACCACTACAGGAACATATTCACGTTTTTTTTGCTCTATGAACTCCAAAATGCAGCTCAGCAGCCCTGAGGAGCAGGATGGAGCCTGCACCCAGGGGCAGAGGCTTCAGGAGAGGAAGGCATCTGGACCTCCTTAACTGGGTGGTGATGAACCTTTGGATCAGCTGATACACAACACATATCATTAGTAGAGTACCCAAAGTGTCCTATTGTGCCACGACACAGTAATTGCTAACGAAGACTATATATTCTAATAGAGATTAAAAGTGTATATAAAAGATAAATAGACTACAATAAATCCTTATTCTAGTTCAGTTACTAGAATGAGAACGTAATTTTTTCTTGCTCATGTTAAGAAAAAGCTGCTTCCCCTCTCTTCAAAGTCAAAATAATAGTGATTCAAACCAAAAGCCATGCTGCAATGTATCAAAAATTATCAGTTTCTAAGAACTTAATATTTTTTGTAACTTCACATGGTGTGTTTTTCTTCTTTCTGATCAAATATCTGAAACTTTTGGCAAAAGGAGGGAAAAAAAATCAAAGATTTCTTACTAATATGATGAACAGAAAACCTCTGCATTATGTGCCACTATTTTCCTTGGTCTTTCTCTTTCTTGGAATTTGCTGTGAGTTAAATGAACACTGGTATGAATGCTTGCAGCAAACAAAGACTGAGGTATCAAAGCAATGGCATGAGTTTTATTTATGTGTATCTTGGTGAATGCTTCTTACTGTTGATCTCCAGCAGTTCAGCCAGAACAGTTGCTACAGCAGCTGAAGTTCCTCATGGCAATCACTCAACATGCATGGTCCTGCTCACCCTGCTGATCAATGAGACACATTTTCCCTGTGCTGTACAGATTCAGGGGTTGCTGCTTGCATAAGTGGGAAAGGAAAAGCCCTGACCTGGCCAGAGTGCAGAGAAGCCTGGCACGGCATTAATGGGAACGTGGCAGTGATGAACGCCAGCCCTCAGCCCTGGGTGGATCCTGCCTGGCAGACAGATGCATGGCAGCCTCCTGCTGAGCCACTCAGCACCTCGAGGGACAGGCCCTCACCAGCACCACCATCCTCCCATCACATCCTGATCTGCTTGCTATGTATAGACACACCTCACCCCTGTGGTTGCCAGAGGAACGTCAGGCAATTTGGGATTTACAGCCAGGCTGTGCAGACATGGCACCTACAATACTTGGCCTTGTCCTTCCAGGCTGGACAAGATTTGTGCTGTTCCCTCTTTGGCTCACTCTTAGGTTGTCTGAACAAAACAGCACCCTCCTTTCAACTTCTTCAGTTTGATCAGAGTTATTTTTAACAAATTGTTTTGTTACAGTAATGTACACTTATATTGTATCTACTTCAAGAGCAGCTCCAACATTTCAGCAGTGTTAGCTGAGAAATCCTCACAGAAGATGCTGGAGGCAAGCAAACAGAGCTGGTGCCTCTGCAGAACAGGCAGGAAACTGAGGCATGGAACAGTTATGTGTTTTGTAAGTCACACAGAACTGGAAATAGCTTTTTGACTGCCCACTCCTTCTCCTCTAGCCTCAAGGCAAGGACTCATTCCAGTCTCCTCCTGTTCTGCTTTTTGGGTGCTTTTGAGCAAATACAGTGTTCATTTTGAATCCAGTGAAGTGTAGTTATTTCAGCACTGAATTGCTTTTCCTTTCCTGTCCCTAACTGTATTTCTTTTGATTGCAGAGGGCTAGACAAGCTCTCCACAAGGCAGACTGGGCAGTGATGCTGGGGGACACTTGGTGTTTGTCCATCACGAAGTAACACAACTCTGAGGTCCCTGTGCAGCTGCCTGTGTCTGAAAGGGGGAATACAGCTGTGACAGGGGGTTAATTCTCCACTCAAGCCCATAAATCATGCAAGTCAACAAGGTTTCTTAGCTCAACTGGCACTGCAATAATGTAGCTATGAGACTGTCAAGATCTGAGCCAGGATCTGCCCTGCGTGGGCTACTGCGAGCTTTGGGATCTGCGCACTGTGTTACATTAAGTGATAAACTCATGGCCAAAAATGCTCCTTTCCAGATGGAAATAGGGAATTATTAAAATAATAAAGGAAATGTCTATGCAGGTGAGAGACTGTATGGGAATGGATGGATGTTCAGTGGATGATGCATTCCAAACCAACTTCTCCTGTGAGCCTGGCCCATTGGTTGCCCTGTTGTCCATCAAGTTGCACTGGGACAAGTTTGGATTGGATATTAGGAAATGTTTCTTCAGGGAAAAGGTTGTCAAGCACTGGAACAGTCTGCTCAGGGAAGTGGTTGAATCACCAACCCTGAAGGAATTTAAAAAAACGTTTAGATGTGGCACTTGGAAACATGGTTTAATGGTGGATTTGGCAGTGCTGGGTTGGACTTGATCCTAGGGGTCTCTTCCAACCTAAAGAATTCTGCTGCTCTGTGATCCTTAGTAACAGCATCTCAGCAATATCCAGAGGAAACCACACACAGGAATTGGAATGCAGAGACCAAACCAGCAGCTCAAAGCACTTTCACTTGGCACAAGGTGCTGTGCAGATATAGCTGAGTCCTAAACCCAGGATGGCTGTGTCAGCTCCAAGCTGTGCTGACGCACGAGGCATCTGGAGATGGTGCTGGTGCAGAGCCACGCTGCTGCAGCTGCCTGCAGGCCTGACACAGGCCACGTTCCTCAGGGCCAACAACTCGGAACCCCACCGGGGTGCCACAGTGCTGCTGCTCCTCCTTCCTTCCCAAGCCCAGGGAGTCATGTGCATGGAAGAATATGCTGCTGCAGGCCAAGTTTAGATGTACTGATGCTCCTGTAAAGCTGTCTCAGCATGTACAGCAATTGAACTAAGAAGAATTTTCCCTTGGGTACCAATAACTTTGTGTTCTGCCCATTTCTTTTTTTCAGATGCTTTGAACTAGGAGTTATAACCTGATTCCAGGCTGATCTCTCGGTTTACTCAGCTGGACAGAGCACAGTGAAGTTTTTGTTTCAGGAGGAAAAACCTGGCTTAATAGTTTTGTTACAGCAAAGATTATATACTTGGTTTAAATCCTGCTGACGCCTCTGTAAGGGCTGAAGTTTATTGCACCTGCAGCAGGAATCAGGTGATGTTGGTTTATCCTGGATGTCCACTGCACTGGTAAAGGCCTACTCATGTCCCCACTGTCTGTTGGAGGTGCTGGGTCTGGGTTCAGACTAAAAGGTAACTGAGGCCTGGACCAGAGGCAGCACATCCAGAGCAGTGCTGGCAGGACAGCACAGCAACAGCACATGCTTTTATCCCACATTTTCCTTAGCCAGAACTACTGAAATGCTGCTTCTTCAAAATGCTGCATTTCCTAGACCAGCTCTTCCTTATCTTTTACTCTTTAAAGGAAATTGCTGCAAAGGGTTGATTGACAGCATCTGTGAATATAGCTTTTTGCTTATCTACAAACCACTTATACTATGGGCACTGCTTGCCTATTGCTCATTAGAAACAGATAATAGCTATTCTCTGGAAGCTAGAGGCTCCCCAGACATGGTCCGTGGTCCATTCAGTTTCTCAGATGCAGCAAACATCCCATCCTTAATCAGTATTGTAGACTGCATCTCATGAACCTGGTAGCATAAGCCCTGGTAGCACTTCGCACATTTGAACCATAATCTGTAGATGAGAATTGATTATTTTGTATGCACCAACCTTCAGGAAAGTTTCTTACAGCAGCTGCTGAAATGATAGTATCTCCTAGAAGATTATCATTGGCAGAGGCAGGTTTGTTGGTTCTACTTTGTTTATCTTTGTCTGAACAAGGGAACAAATTCTCTGAAGCACAGGCTAAGATCTTATCAGCCAGAATGCAAGAGACAGTGCCAGTTCCCTGGCATGTTTTTTGAGCTGCCCCCACACCAAGGCTCTGAGTGAAAGGTACTGGCCGTGCCTGTGTTGCAAATATTTTAAAGCATAACTGTTAGGTAAATAGCCAATTTTTCAGTTCAATGGCTGAAGCAAGCAGTGGAAAAAATAGTTTGGGGATGAACTGAAACAGAGTTTTTACAGTTTCTATTGAAAAATGGAGTTCCCATGACTTCCCATTGTACTGCTTTCTTTAAAGTTAAACTGATTTTTTTCACTAAATACTTTTTGAGTTACTCAGATACTTGAATAACCTTTTTATTGGTCAGCTTTAAACAAGCCTAACGTTGCATGAGTGGTACAAGAAATCAGTGCCTGACTGGCAATGAACAGCATGTGTGTTCCCCCACCCACATGGACAGAATATATATAATGACCCAGCTCCTTTGTCATGGCCCCATGACTCCTCCACAGCAACACTCTGTTTCCTCTTAGACTCCTGTACCTTCTATCTATGATTCTTGTCTTCCTCCTGTTCTCAGATCCCTTGCTAGTACTTTCAACTCCCTTCCTGCCCCAGACATTTCCAAACTCCCATGCTTCCCACATGCCCCAAATGTCTCAGAACTTCTTTGCTACAGGGCTTGTCTTCACTTTCCTTACACTTTTAAATATGTATACATATATATTTATATACAGACACACACACACACATATGTGCCATGTGTTCCATGTACCCTACCTACTTTATTTATCATGACGGATGATCCAGAAAAGGCTGGCAAGGGAATGGTGGCATATCTGACATGAGATTTATGCTGACTTGGTTAACCAAGTGCTCTTAAGGGCTGAATCTCTTTCCTGGCTTTCCCTTAGTGGAATCACATGCTATTTTTTTAAATTTATACATTAATCTTCAAAACACTTCTGGGAGTTTTAAATTTTTATCATGTTAGCCTTTGTTAAATTTCATTGGGATTGGACAATGGGTTTAAAGGCTATTAGAGAAGGGGCTTGATAAACAAGTGGGCAGATAAGCAGTGTAATTGCATAAGAAAATTATTCTGATGGGAAAATTAGGAATTTTTGCTTTCAGATATCAAAATGAGATGTACTAGTATTAAAAAAAAATCAAACAAAAGCAAAGCTTAAATTCAAGATCCAGCCATTAAAAAGCTTTGCTTCCTGAAACACTATTGTTCATTGAAGCTGTCATTAGCTAAAAAAGGGTCCATTCTAGGGTGTATGTTGCTTTAAGATCTGGCTGGTTCATATCATGCCACCATGAAATCACAGTGAAATTGCTGAAACTGAAGTCAAATTTCTGAATATATTGATTGCTGTTGAAATGGTCTTTCTGACACTAGAAAATGGCAGACAAAGGAAAATCATAACTACTGGAGGCTAAATTTCTTGGAAACTTGGAGAAAGAAATGTCACGTACTAGGTCAATTCACTTGACTAATTCAATAGAATTCAAATGGCAAGCTGGAATAGGGATGCCAAGAGGCTGCTGTACTTTTCAAGGTAGGCACATGCCCAGGAAAGTTGACCTTTGGCTCTCCCACAAAGCCCTGCCCAAAATGCAGCAGGTCTCTCCTGACACATTTACATGGCACCCATGTCCATCATGTGCCCAGTCTTCAAGGACAGCCCTGTCAGGAGCATGCCATGAACATTGTTCAGAAGAGACCTCACTTTTTCAGTGCATCATATCTAATACTGACAATCTGATCTTCAGAGACTTGAGAGGCATGTCTAGGTAAATTCTCTTTCTGGCAGTAGGTAGTAGATATCTAAAGGTAAGAGATAAAGGATGAAGGCATCCAAAGCTATAAGTTCTACATTTCTCAGTCTCCCCAGTTAGAGTGTTTGCTAGCACAGGGTTAAGATACATGTATTTTTTTGTTATTCCATTAGTCTACTATCAGCTGTACAGAAAAAACCTTTTCTTACATACTCCAGCAGTCAGTCATTTTCAAGATTCAGTTTTCAGTCAATTTTTGTCAAATATCTGCTGTACTTGAGTCAATGATCCAGAAATGAAAAGTACCAACTACCTCAAACTGTCAAAGCTATCCAGTCCACAAATTCCACTCTTATAAAAAGGCACAAAACGTTAACTAGACTGGACAAGTGATGAATTGCTGCATTCTTTTCCTGTTGAAAAAATGGAATTAGTCAATACAGTAGGCTATAGCTAAAACAGCCCACGTAGACTTTTTATATGGTAACATTCATCTCCTAAAGCTGGATAAGAATAACAATACAATTTTGAACATATTACAGGTAGTGCTTAGAAAGTAATATTAGATATACATTAAAAAATCCCTTTAACTTCTGTTTTTCATCTGCTTAAATGATGATGCAATCTCTCTTTTTTCCACCCCTTTGATTATGAAAACATAAATTGAGAAAATGCCTGGTCCTGGGATTATGAAAGTTGAAGATCCTAAATAAAATTGAAATAAATATGTTTGCTAAGCAAATGGTATATAAAGACATGCTCTATGAAAAGAGAGGGGAGAAAGACTGTGAAAAACAAGAACAAAGGAGAAACAAGGTGGAACTGAGGCACAGCCCAGGAAATCTGACAGGAGAAGAAAAATGAATGTTTTATATTAGTTTCAAAATGTCTAGTTTGAAAGAAATTTACTTTCTCTCTCTATAACTTTTTTGATGGAGACCTTAATTTACATCAGAAAGCAACCTAACTATAGGTCTAGACAAACAAAGGCTGATAACTGTGATTTCAATGCTATGCAGAGCTTTAGAGAACATTCTGAAGAATAATGGGACAGAATGCAATGCAGCTGTAGTGGGGATAGATGGTGCTGAACTAACCTGATGGGTTTTAGGTGTAGCTCCAGAATATTAAAAAATAATCTAAATAGCACACAGTGTGCCATGGTGGGACTGATGTCACCTCCCCCCAGGATCCCTGGCAGTGCTCACCCATTTCCCTGCCCACGTGGCTGTGCCTGTGCTCCCGAGGGCCCTGCCCATTCCAGTGCCCCTTGAGCCCCTGCCTTCAAGGCTTGTGGGAGCACTCCAGAGGGCAGTCTGGGAAGAGACAAGCACAGGAGCTGGGAAGATGTCACTCAAAGCATGTGTGCTCACAGCCATAGGCATAAAGTAAGGATTTGGGTGGAAAGGAAAATAATATGAAGATGCTGCTAATGCTGTCAGATGAACCAACTGGACTCAGACTCAGACTGCTGGTTGCTGTTTTCTCACTGGACCTCACAGCACTGTGAATTTCCCTTCCTAGACTTCTCTTCATATTTCTTATTTCATATTTTCATATTTCTGAATTTCCCTTCCTAGACTTCTCTTCATATTTCTTCATTAAGCCAGATCTAGCCTTTGCCTAAAAATGGGCTCCCTTCCAAAGAAGACACCCTGTGAGAGCCAGAGAACCAAGAAGTGGTCTTTGCACTTCCTCTTTGCATGCAGCTCCAGCTTCCCCAGAGGTTCCCAGGCTGTTGTTTCAAAAACAGTTTCCATAGTGCAGAGAACAAAGGTCAGTGTTAGCCTGTCTAGAGAGGATTTCTGAGACCATGTTGAGTGAGCACATACTCTGTATCTATCTGCAAGCACATCAACTGCACTAAAAGGCAATGGATGAGCTCCAGTTGGACTTAGGGAAGAAGGTGACACCTTGGCAAATTGTTTGAGACCAGGATCTTACATAGAAAATACTCTGAAGTATGAAAGTCTATCAGTTAATGCTGTAATCCTCCATACTTAGCATTTTTATAACATTTTTATACCTGCATTTGTGTCTAACTTTAGTGCCTCTAACCTTTGTGAAAACTGCTTGATAGATGAGCAGACACAGGCTTGAATGTCACCTGCTCACTAGTGTATAAATGATTGATCTGTGTATAAACCTGCTCATCTTCTGGCATCATTGTAAACATACAAATTTTAATAATTTCACAGAGCCTTTTTAGGGATTTATTTAAGGTAAACTTGTCAGTCCTCTGCAGGAAAAAGTAGCACTGGTGGTTATAGGGGAAGATTTATTTTACTCAAGAACATGTCATCTTTGTCAATGTGGGCTAAAAATTAACATCTACAGAGCAGTAGGGAGCATACATACCAAACTGAGGCAGACAAAGCAGGGCAGTCTTGCTCTTCAGACAGCTACTGCCTCTGCTTGGCAGTGCTGAGGCTGCACAGCACTGAATACCCAGAGATTCTCAACCATCTTTTTAAATTCAACAATAGGATTCTGCAGGCTAGTCCTGAAAGGACACAGAAGTACCCTCTTAACACTGATACAAATTTTTATTCTCCTGAGCAAACTGCTCTTTAACCATTTGGAATTACTTCTCTCCACGTTGCTAAATCCAGAATTTCTATTAAGGATGCAAACACTGTTTTTGTGGCTGTTCCTGTAAGTACAGCACTTTTATATGTTGCCAGCATGGCTTCTGTACTGAATTTCCAATCAAGCCTTTGACAATTTTTTCTTCTCCTTAACATTTGAAACACGTTGAATGATTTCTTGCACATCTCTTCTAGTAGACCAATATTTGTCTCTGCAGGATATATGATGTCTGATCTTTATTGCTTTATCAGTTTTACTTGCAAGGGGTCAGCCAGTTGTTATTGTCAGCTATGATAGCACTTCAAAGGAAGTGTGGATATATTTGATACACATCAAACATTGAAACACCTGAAAAATGTTTTGAATCTCTGTGGTCAAGAATTAGTATAAATAAGATTCATGACCATTTAAAATTTGTATGAATTGCTCTCACGGCTAAAATTTACTCCCACCCTCTAAAATTTTTACTGGTTTCACAGGATGAAGCCTGCCCCTCTCCTCTGCATAATCAGGTCCAAAAAGCCTCGTGGGAAAAAAATTGAGGACTTTCGTTCAATAATCTACTCAAGAATAAAAATAATAGTAGTAAACATTTTGCATAAAATGAGTCCATTTTAGTTATGCCAGTTGAATTTGGTTTTTGAATGTGCTCTTTCTGAAGTAATCACTAAATAGCAGAATTACTGTACTCTGCAGAGATTCCAGATGCATCCATTTTAGCAGGCATTTACATAATACTGCTATTTTTCTCAACTCTTATCTGGTGTGCTCTCATCTTCCACGTATATTGTTATGGTAGAAATGTAAAAGTGCAGCTAAACTACTGCCTCTGTGCTCAGGAAGCAAGAATAATTCTCCCTTTCCATGTCATTAGCAATGCTGGTGCATTTCCTCAGTGTTTTAAGATGGTTGTCCACCTGTCAGACCCTACAGTGGGCACTCAGGGTGTCCAGCTGCACCAGACAGAGGGGAGCATCCACGCTGCAAAGATCCACCTTTATTGACTGAAGTGTCCCAAGGCAGCAAGAAGTCATGAAACCCTTGGAGGAGCACGAAAGCAAAACAAAATTATAGGAGGCACAAAGTGTCCTGACCCTGTTAGTTCTGAGAACTGGTGTTTTGTGCCTGAATTCAGCACACATGCAGAAAAGAGAGAAGGTGGCTGCTGGTCTCCTGTGCATCTTTGCATCTCCTAGTGAGGAAGGAGGAGATAGACCTACAACATCCAGATTTTCTCCAGATTGCTGCGTGCTGGTGGCAATGTCTATTTTCTCTCTCAGCTGCTGCAGTGAAGAGGCCCAAGGAACTCTTCATGTGTGTTGCCAAATGGCTCATTCTATAAGTATGGTCTGACACAAAAGCTACACCAAGGAGTAAGGAGCATAGCCCCACACAGACAGAGAGCAGGGGAAATGCCAGCTGAGCACGAGCCAGAGCCATGCTGCAGACAGAAGGGCTGCAGCAGAGCAAACACTGAGCAGGAGCAGAGGGGCTGTAGCTCCTCTGGGCATGGCAGAGTCAGAACCACTCCTGGAACAGTGTCCAGCTCCGCTTACACATTTTACACAGTGCTGATAAACTGGAGGGGACTCAGGACATCCTCCAGCCTGTGTGATACTGGGTGGGGTTTGAAATGGCCACGTTGATCCTTTCAGTCTCTACCAGACGCAAAGTCATGCAAAGAGCAGTGAGGTTTGTTTTCAGCATGCACAAAGTAGAGAGGAACAATGTATGCAGCGATTAGGAGAGAATCAGTTGGGAACATCAGAAAGCAAGAACTGAGGAAAATAGCACATAGGAACCAGAGTAATGGTCTGTTTTGTGTCAAATGCTGTCACCTAGAAGGGTGCAAGTACTTGCAGATGTAAGAACATTTTAAGATGAAAACTGTGTGCAATGATGTCCTCATGCCAGCTCATTATGACCCTGAAAATGTTTGGATTTACAAAACTAGAGTGAAAGTGGATGGTAAAATCCAATGTGCTGCAGTGGTATAAATGCATTTAGTCAAACAAGATTGCATCTAAACATATATTTTCAGTTTTACCATGTCTGTTGGATATATTTTGTGGTAAATGCTCTTCAAGTAGGTGCACAGAAATATTTCTGACAACTGAAGTGCTTGCATGCCAAATTTCTGAAAGTTTAAACATAATAACATGGACCATGTGATATGAACAAAATAATTACTTTATTTAAAAAACAGGAATTAGAAAAAAATAACCTCCAGACAGAAGACATAGGAAAAACTTCGTTAAAATATCTTTGTATTATAATGTCACTTTTTTTATTGTGTATCTTTCTAGCAAATGAAGGTGGGACATACCTACAGCAATTAATATCACATCTCTGTTTCCTCTTCCACTGCTGTTTTCTGGTATTCTATCAAGCAAAACTATACAGACCTATCAAAGTCAACAGAGAGAGACCTTGGCAGTCAAGAGCACAACTCTAATTTTCAGTTGCAGCAAACTAAGGCTAAGCAGGGCTGTACTGGAACCAAGAAATGAAAATGTGTATGCCCTAGTCTGGGCCTGTCCCAGGGCCAGGCTTCTCAGGCATCCAGGGAGAGGTCAGCAGGAACAACAGACTGGAGATCACCAAGCTTGTCATTTAGGAGAAGATGAGGGGCTCAACAGAAAGCCCAGATCAACTCTCTAAGTGGTCCAGAAATAACATGAATAGTTTTAAAGTTCCAGACTAAAGCCATATATTAATGACTGGCTAAAAAGATCTAGACTGTTAGCACCAAGCAGGTCAACTTTTACTTCATACTGTAGTAATTTGTACCTATAACAGAAAGCAGGAAGAGCCAGATATCTCAAAAATCTCATTAGCTATGACTTGGATGTCTTCTTGAAAATAACTTTGGTTTGCTTTGCTTTCATTTGGATTTTTTGATAGCTCCTTCATTCTAAAACTATTGACAAAAGCCTTTATTTCTGTTGATGCTATGCCCAGAAAGAAGGAGGTTTCCTTCAATTTTTTTCAGATGTTTTGCTTGAAGATAGAAAATAATTCTGGCATCAGAAAACTGCTGCAGGATTGCAACAAGTTCATGGTGGAATGAGATACTGAAACTAATGATTTTTGAAATAATGATAAAGATTTCCAAGAAAACACTGGAACTTGCTTCAAGAAGGTACAATTACAACTCAGTGCTACAGGCTTCCTCTGTGTATGATGACAAGACATCAGGGCTGGTAGAAACAGCCCAGACAGCTCTTGGAAGTGGTAGGCTGGACGGGACAGCAGAAATGTCCCCTCAATAGCTGTTTCCAGTCATAGTCCAGATTCTTGGCACAAACCTTCATTATTTTGTCTGCATGAACACTTTGTTGAAAAACATTAATGCAAGGGCAGATGAGTTACGAGCTTTCTCATTCTCTGATATTCCTTCTACAGGTATAGTTTCTGTCAGTAAGGAAGAGGAATAGTGGAGTATCACAGTTTTTGTGTGTCACTAATCCTACCTGGAATGAAATGTGTGTCAGCTACTTTCCTTTTATATTTCTATATCGTGAAATATCTCTGATTTTTTTTCCAGACTTCAAAACACCATTTCTAATGCAGCTGCTAATGATGGCACAGTCAGACTTGTTGCCTTCTAGCTCAATGAACATGGTCTTGCTTGTAACATGTCGTAGGCTTCCTTTGAAGTCAACAACACAGATCTCCAGATCAGTCCAGTCTCACTATGGACTTGTCTTGACCAGGCTGGAGATTTGTTTGTAGCTTGTAGCAGCACTGTCTAATGTCTTTATCCCCCATTCCCCAGCATCCTGCCTCTCTGCTGCAGTACAGAATTTTTCAGCTGAGCACAGAGCCTGTTCAATGCATTGAGTTACCTGTACCATTTAAGAAGTATTTTTGAGTCTTCCTAAGTTTTTTTGCCGCAAGCTTTCCCATAAGACCCCATCCTTAAAGTCCCTCATATCATGAGCTCATCAAATGGAATGAGAATTTCTCTAACTGGGCTATTCTATGAGTCCTTACAAAGGATAACAGCAAGTGGGATACATCTTCCTATGCGGCAGAAAGCAATTTGCTGTGTTCTTCCTTCATTAATCAGTAAGGAACTAGGACTCTTTATTCATGGTCTCCAGCTTCTATAGTTAAGTAATTAATGCATGTGTTTAGGACTAATTTTACTTTCTCATTATAGAAAGTAGAGCTGGAAAGGAACTGTTGGATCAGCTGATGTATCAATCAGTACTATTGCAAGATTGACCTTTATTTAATAAGGTATTTTAATCAGCTTTTGACTTTTAGTCTGATGTCTCATTTGCCTCCCCTTAAGAGTATCATCATTTAGCATATTGGCAAGGTAGTTCCTTGACAAAATGCTTTTATCAGACCTTAATCTTGGAATACATATTTTAATAATAATTTCACTGTCATTTAGTTTTTCTAATTCATCTTTCATTGCTGAACCACAATATATCAACAAAATCAGTCTCATTCCTTCCGATTTAAAAGACAGAAATGTAAAAATCAAACGATAGATCCAGTATGAGAATCAGGAATCAAACTCTGCTTTCTGACAAAACTTTTGTCTTAGTTCCACTCAATACCAGGAGAAAAGCCTAAGTAGCTCGTTGCATACATATATGTGTGCTTCTCACTAGCTCATAAAACCAAAAATAGATATTTCCAAAAGGAAGACCTTCAAGTGTCTTCTAAGTTTGTGTCAAAAACCCTTGACTTCTGACCTCACTCTTCCATTTCTTCCCCTCAGTTTCTATTAAAAACTCCATTAACACTTAGTCATTAGAGATCAGGGCTGGAATCTGAAAACCTTCTACCTAAAAAGTGAACACCCTCAAACCAAGGGGAGCAGAACATCAGTGTCCTATACAACATACTGCAGACTGCTGTGGAGGGGCTAGCCAAAAATCCTCTGGCTGGTGGAATTCTGCTTTGTGTGACAGAATTCTACACACACTGGGCAATAGAGTGCACGACACTAAGACACTGCACAAGAAGGTTCTGGATGTGGTCCAATGACTGTTCATCCCTGGATGAAACTTGATACTATGGGCATAGATCCTACAGCAGTGCTATGAATACCTTCATTCTGTAGAGATCACATTCTGTCTGATGCCAAACACAATAAAATCTCCACGTTTATGTTTTCTCTTTTACAATATTATTTATATAGTTGAAATCACAGGAAAATGATTGCTATTATCAAAAGAAGATTTTTTTTTCAATATAAGTAATCTGCTAGTTTGGCTTCTAGCTACAGGTTTTTAGATTAAATATGTCTGGTGTTATTTCTCTACTGTTCTTTTACTCAGAGCTACTTGGAGCTCATTGTGGAGGTGATATCTATAGGAAAATATTTTTACTATTGTAATGTACACCCTAACTGAAGTGCAAATGAGCATACATTGACTTTTTAAGTATCAGGAGGAGTTGGGGGTACATAACTTTACAAAAAAGGGACTATATCATTATATTGGACAGAGAACATGGGTATACAGGTGTATATATGGTGTTCTGTTTGCATTTGTACTCTTTATTACTACAAGGGCTGCTAATAATTCTTTTATATCTTGTAGCTATCTGGGAAAACTTAAATTGAGTGTCAATATTCATATTAATATACCTAATTTTGAACAAGTTGTCCTGAATGTTTATGAGTGCATGCCGTGGCAACTACATGCTGACAAGCAGGGCTTTGCAATTTTGCAGCAGTTTGCATGTTCACTGCACCCTGAGCTATTTTCCTTTTGAAGGATGGCAGCCTGATGAGCATTCTGTCCTGTCATCCCTCCGTGGGGCAGGTGAGTTCCTGTCAATCAGCTTCAGATACAGCTTTTGCAGGAGGTTTCCTGTTGCAGCAGTGGGTAGGCTATTCCTGTTTGGAGAAGATGATTCTCTAGCTAAAGGTGTGCAAATCTCCATGAAATCCTACTTTTTTTCTTTTACTGAAAGCTGCTTTATCACCAAGATGTTTCTTTACTTTCTGTCTTTAAGCATGTTTATTGTGCAGTGACTGCAGCTCAGCTGCATGGAGCCAGCCTTCAACAACCTGGAGAGTGCAGAGGGTGTAAAGTGTCAACCAGCTGGCAAGTTCTGGATAGGGCACCCTGCACTGAGCTCTGCTCCATGGCTGTAGGAGCAGTGGGGTGTACTCTGTGAGTCCATGTGGGTTACAATCAAGGGAAGGTAGAGGAATCCTTCAAATTTTCTATCTCCTAGCTCGAAATCCTACTTTCAGCTCCAGGCTTGTAACTCCAGGAAATCTTTAATGCAAATTGCTTATTTGTGACCCATTGCTTGCATGGGTCCCAAAGATGAGTCAAATGTCAAACATAAACAGCTTGTGAAGCTGTTGTGTCCCTTGGAATGGCCACAACTGTTCACAAAGTGCATCTTCCACCTGCCCTGCCTGATTCTCCTGAACAGGATAGCATCTTCTGAATGCTCTTGTGTTTATCACTCATAATTCAGACCATATTACCACTTTCTCCCATAAACATAGTTGCCTTGTACTCTCCATTTCTTTTGGAAACTTCTCATTTGGTCTTGTCTACCTCTGGCCAAAATTTGAATTTTATGTCATTAAGACATTACAGTTCAAAAGGTTAAATCATGTAATTACACATCACATCAAGGTTTATGCCTGATGTTGATGGCTCACTCAAATGGTGTCGAGCAAACTTAAAGCTAAGATGAATTCTGACTATTTTTGTTAGTGCCCTGTATGGCATTATTTTAATGACATACTGGCCTTAAAGTCATTACCATTAGTTCCTATAAATTAAAGAATACCATGCAATATGGTTCTCTCCCCTCCTTTGCTAATGACACAAAGATAACAGGAAAGTCTTCTTATAAATACTTTCTTCCCCCTTCAAATGATAGTTTTTAAAATTAAAAAAATACTAATTATTGTGAAAATTTGTAATATTAGGAAACTGCATTAAAGAGACTATAAGCTGAATAAACTCTGCCAAACTTGAGTTACAATCCTGAGACGTGAAAGCCGCATGGTAGTTTGCTCTCACACCTAAGCAAATAAGAAATGAGCAAGCACTATTTTTATCATGTAGTGAAAAAGGAAACTTTCATTTATAGCTAAACCAGAGCCATCTTCTGCCATGAATATTTTTAACAGTCAAATTCCTTATTTACAAGCATTCATTAACCTGTGTAAATATACAGAACTGTAGGCATCAAAAGCACAGAGCAGGTGGACAATTCAGCATGGTGATGAAAACTACAGAGAAGTACAGCTTTTTCATTTTTAGTCATCTTCTCCCATTTTTGCCATCCTGTTGTGTTTCATATACATTTAACTGTTTCCTTGCCAACAAAGCTCAGAGAGCTGTGGCAACAGGTACTTGCTTAGCTACCATAGACTCTCATTAATGAGCCTGTGGGAGTTGATCTGCATCAAAGCCTCCCGACAAAACTACCTGATTAAGAAAACATCTGCTCAGATGTCTGATCATTGCCTAATAATTACTTGCTCTTGAAAGTTTTTTCCACATAAATGAGCACTGTTGTGATTTTCATACTTAATTTACTGTGTCTCACCCACTGCTAAGCTGATGCATCACGTCACCCACACGCATGGGGCAAAGGCCCAGCAGCAGAGGATGAGCTAGTAGGGCAAAGAGAGTTTTCTCTCAGGTGCAGTGTTGATTGCTCTCTAGGTGCATTCTCCTGTAAAACCATGATGGGGCCACGACTGTCCCTTAAGGGGATCCTTTTCTTATCACAGGTTGAGGCATCCAGGCCAACATCACCACAAAGGGGAAGGAGTCACTGGGATCCCACCCAGTGGACACCCATGACCACCCAGAAATAGGTTTTGTCCCTTGGAAGGCAGCAACAGCAGCACAGGGGTTCCCCCCTGAGAAAGGGACATTCCTCATCCATACTTGCTGATCCAGAAGCAGAAGCCAGCACAAGCCTGAGGGCAGATCTCATGCTGATGAGGAGAGGAAAAAAAGGATGGGAGGGTATCTAATACTCCTGGTTACTTGTTATAAGGGCTTTGACTTCACATCATAGGAGCAGCTTGGGAAGCTGAGGGTAGTATTGTCTACATCCATACTCTTATCTTTTTGTTTATGTGGGAGATATGCTAGTGCTATTTGCATATAGCAGTATTTTCACATCCTGACCATTTCCAAGAAATGCATGGGTACTCTGCATGTGAACTAATGCTGATGAGTAGTTCTCCACCATCTCTTAATCTGAAAGGGGACAAGGGGATGTAGTTTATGGGGTAAATGTCAAAGCACTCCTGCATGTTCAGTGCACAGGGGTACAGACTGATGCCACTGCCGTGTTCTGCTGGGTCTCCTCGGGGCTGAAGCTGTGCCTGGTGGCAACACATGCAAGTGGGTAAATGCTGGGGGCTCAGGGGGATTTAGAGTAACTCTGTAGTTGCTTAGCAGAAGTTTTCTGTGACAAGAGGGGAGAAAACGTCCTTTCTAGAAGCCAAGCTGACTCTTTTTCACTTAATTTGAAAGACAGTTCAAAAAGTCATGATCATTAGGCTTGATTGTGAAGGGTAGAATGGGGTAGGTTGAGTTCTGGTTTGTTTTGAAGCCAGTGGTGTTGTTTCTGTGTTTAGTCCAAGGAAACTGAGCTGCTGAAATGATATTTTCTGACGTGCTGAGGACCAAATGTTCTGGCAGGGGTTTGTGCCAGCAATGTGAGAGGTGATGAGGCTCCAGAAGCTGTTTTTTGCTCACAAGGTGCCAAAACAGATGCGTTTCTTTGATACAAGTAGTTGTAGGGTACATGAGCTCTACATGGAGTAGACAAATGTAACATAGTGGTAATGTCAAAATGTATGCACTTGTGGCATAGCTGTGAATGCCCTTCTGATAAGCATTTTGATTTTCAAATGCAGATGAATATTATCCTTACTGAAAAGGGTCACATGGGTATTCCTTGAAGCTATTGCCCTCAGTTTACCTGCAGGACAGATCCATACATGCAATTGCAAGTGACACACTCTTTCCTCAACCCACAACATTAGTAGGCTCCACCCAGGTCTGGAATCATATGTGATATTCAATCTTCAAGTCCATTTATCTTTGGGCTGAGTGTGCTGACTGCAGTCCAGCAAGCAGGGGCCAGTGTACTGGTGCTGTCAGGTATACAGATACTGGTGCTTCTGAAGCAGAACTGAGAACAGCTATTTTCACACAACTCAGGCTGCCAAACAGCAATCTAGTGGTGAAAAGCTCCTGATATCTTTGCTATTATTAGAAGCAGCCCACAAAATTACAAAGATGGTAGATGAGCTGCAGGCAGAATCCTGCTCTTGGGGGCAGTGAGTGAAATTAGCAGGGGATCAATTTGAAACAGATAAAAGATAGTTCTTTAGCAGTCAGTAGTGAGCTTCAGGAACTTGCTGCCATGCAATGCTGGAGAAGCTGACAGTATCAGCAGGTTTAGAAGGGATTAGACAGATTCAGGGACAACAGGCCCATTAAAAAGATAAGGCAGGGACGTGCCCTCTGTGGTATCTATCACATCAGATACTCAGCTGGGATGCCGGGGGAGCACAAGGGGAAGGGGCTGCAGAAATAAGTCAGGTTTGAGCACACTTACTAAAAACATCTCTCTTCTTGCAACTCTGTGACAAATTACTGGTTCAAGCCAGTTTCATTTACCTAATCTAGAAATTAGTTTTATCCCCAAAACACTGCATGAGTATTCAGTTACTACAGCATCCTAGATTACCATGAGCTGACTCATGAGCTCAAAGCAACACACAAGCAAGAACTAGGATTCTACTTTGTTCCAGGCTCTGATCCTTAGTCCACCAATTCCTTGCTGTATGGTCAGTCCCACTACACAGCTCATTGCCAGCCCCCAGCACTGCCCCTTTACTGTGTGCTGTGCTAACACATGTGCCATGTTATAGACATTCATATTGCCTTGCAAAATCCTAATGGAACCACGTGAACAAATCTTGCATGGGGTATAGAAAAAGATGGAGACAGTGAAAATTAAATGCTAATGAAACACCGCACAAGTGAGGAACACAATAACATCCCATCTACAGCTCTAAAAGCTAAGAATAGTTCATGCATAGTGCAGAAATTACATCAATTTTGAGCTTTCTCAGATTTTCAGAGGCTGAAATCTTCAAAACTTCCTCTGCCTCTTGCATTTATTCTTTCCCAGCAACGTAGGAAGTAAGCCAGCATGCCAACTTTTAAGCATAAAATAAAATTAAATTGAAACTGATTATTGTTTTTAAGCAATTGCCCTTGAGGCCACCCAACAATAGTGTTTCTAAAGCAGTCCTACCTTTGTTTTCCAACTTGAGCTCCTCTGCTAGCAAGCTGTCTTGTCTGTTTCCAAGCACAAATGCCAGAAATGAGAGGATCAGGGCATCCAAGATTCCAATAATTGCCAGGATATACGCCCAGCGGACTGAACAAGCCCCCAGCGTGTACTTGTCTGTCTTTTCACCACACATCCGTTTTACCTCATCTGAATCCCAGCCATCAGGAAAAATCATACAACCCAGGACGAGACAGGCAGCTTGGAGAAAAAAGAAAAGGAGAACAATGGGATAATGAGACCAAGCTTTCATTTTGATGAGAACCTACAAAGTTATCATTAAAGCAATAGACTTTTTCATCCTGAACTCCAAAGCTAGGCTACTAAAAAACAAGTCACAGAATTACATGCTGTGATTTAGTATTTAATATAAAAACCCAAGATGCAACACCAATTGCACACCTTGCTCAAAAAGCTGTTACATCCTGAATCCCTGGTCAGGTTTTACATGAGTACAATCACATTGTCCTCACAATCACAGTTTCTACAATGCAATATGAAACGATCACACAAAACCAAAAGCGAAAATGGTTAATAACCTGGATATTCAAAGGTAACACTGCATTACTCTCAAGTCATCAGGCAAACAACCTCTTTAAAATTAGAGAGGAAAAAAACTACCTGTCATTTCTGTTAATCTGGCCTTTTATCCTAACCCATAAACACTGGACTTGCTCAAAGACAGAACTCGATACATTCCAAGTGTTGCCGCGCAGAGGGCAGCTCCCCCCAGTGCCTGCCTGGTCGGTCCTAAGCCCTGTGTTGCCCTTCAGGATGACATTTCAGTCATGGGAGCAATTCCACCACATCTGTAACTGCAATGACATCAAAGCCCTGTGACTGTACAGATCTCTAGTTCCTCCTGTTTGTCCTGCACTCTGCAAGCACTGGTGTACAGGCACTTTATGGAAATATTTGATTGTGACAATATTCTAGCAGAGGTGCAAAGGGATCCCCCACAGTCCTGTCCTGTGGCTATGTCTTTGGCTGCTTGTGCTTTGAGATGCTCTCTCTTAAGCCTTCTTTTGTTACTGAAGTGGTTACTATTGTTCTCTCCTTCCCACATCTTATGTCTGTCAAGCCTGGCTATGTCCCCATTCCCCTTCAAATCCAGTTTAAGGTTCTCTCAACAAGCTCTGCTAACTCTTGATGTGAAATTCTTTGTGACAGGTGGACCTTATTTGTTTCCAGCAGGCTTGGTGTTGTATAAATTGACCTATGATCAAAAATCTCCAAATTTTTCTGGTAACACCTGTCTTGAAGCCAAGTAGTGTCACCTTCAGCAGGAGAGGATAGCATACAAAAAGTAGCATAAGAAAATTCTAAAAATAATGATTATGTTGAATGGATTAATTCCTCAGTTTTTATTGCATTTAAGAGAATCAGAAAATCCATGTGCTTTCAGTAATTACCTGTAGTGCCTTTTCTTACTTGGAAACAGGCACATTTCCATCATTAGCCCTTCTATCTTGGTATGGCTGATGAGATAACATGGATCCTAAACCTTCTGTCTTAACATTATCCAATTAAGATCCAATATGCCCAGAATTGCAGGTAGATATGCTGATTGGAAAGAATACTTTGGGTGGCTTTCAGCCTTTTAAGTTTTTGTGAAGTCAGACCTCTGCTTGGAAATGACAATTTATGCACCAAGTAGCTTGTTCCCCCAACAGCTGCTGTCACTGTGGGATTGGTCTCTTGTTGTTGTGACAGGTTTCTTGTCTTTTCTGGACAAGCATAGGCACTGTCATTTTACATACCTCTAATGCCCACAAAATAAGAACAGACTAACACTGGATCAATATAATGAAATACTGGAAGAGGAATGTGTAAAGAGAGTTCAGGAATGGTAGTTTCCTTTAAACAGCTACACAATTGTGGGAGACAATGTCTTGAAAACATCTGCAGAAAACATCTGACACGGCAAGGCATTTGAGGAGTTCCTCCTGAACAGCTAATTTGTGTGAAAGTAAAACAGCTTCTAATACTTTCAAGGACAATTAGGCTTAGAAACATGGATGATTAGATAATGACCAATCTACGCAGAACATGCAGGTTGGACAAAGTTTAGATTACATATTGCCTACCTTAACTCATTTACACAATTACATAAGATCTTTCAAAGGCCTTAGAGACAAACAGTACAATTTATTTTCTTGCCCTGGTTACACACACTTCCAGAGAGTGGGGTTGCCCTCACACTTAAGAGTTTCCCTCACACTTGCAAGGAACTCCACTCAAATGATGCAGCAAATCTGCAAACTTCTTGTGTTCATGAAAATGTCCCTATTTACCCAGCTAACTGTTGACAAAGTTCTATTTACTATATAATAGCAAATACCAAAGCCAGTTTACTTTTGTTAATCATCCTCAACATGTGAGAAAGCCTAATGCTCAGGTAATGATCAATAGATGTGGAATTTTTCTGCTAATTGTGCATGAATAATTAGCAAATACCAATATCTCTGTCATTTTTTATTACATAGGAGATCAGACACATTCTTAGCACTTCCTAAAAGTAATTTAACTTTGTTCTTTTGAGCATAGGTAATTAAAAAAATGGACCCTTATCTCAGGAATTCAGTGTTCAGCTTCCCGGCTGTGTTCTTAAGATTTCCAATTAACTCATCTTTCCTGAATTCTGTTCCTGCATTCTTTGATATACTTGCTTAAATTTCTAGAGTTATTCTGTTGGTTGCAGTTGGACTTGTCTTGGTAATAAGACACACAAGTAAAAGGTGTCTGGGCGAGATTCTTTTGCATAAAGACAGATAGCAAGGAGGGGTTATTATTTTCTCTTCTCCCTACACAGTTAAGATGGTTTCTAGTAGATGACTACTTAGTCAACATCTTCAGGTACACGAATCATACCTTACCTGCAGAGGGTAACATGAGCAAGATTAGTCAACCTTGAGTCTTTATTTGTTAAGGGAATATTTTGCACTGAATGCCTTTAAGAATACAGACTTACTCAGTAATACAAGCAGGTAATGATTCTTTTATCAGCTACAGGATTGAAAAGACAGATATGAAATCCACCTACAAATCTACTTTGCATTGCTGGAAATCTTTACATTTAAATTCTGCTACAGAAGATTAGAAGACTTTTCTCTAAAAGGAAATGATTTTCAGTTTTATACAAATTTGTAAAATGGAAATAATTTTATGCAATTTCAGTGAAACTGCTAAGAGATGATTTTATAACACTAACATGGGTCCCATATCTTTGTCTAACTTCCACTGTCTGTAATGGCAATGTTACTGAAATGGAAATGTAACAAAAGCTACTACTGTTTTACTGCTAAGTAGTAATAGCGTTCTAATGCATTCAGAAAGTTTTTTATTTGAAAAGTTCACCGACTAAGTGAAAACCCTTAAATCAGGAGTTCCTACAGACTCTTTGATTCAAGTAAGAAAAAGCTGAATCTATACTGGTTGAAAGCAGCCTTCTATGTGTGATCTGGATACATCAGATCAGCATCACCTTCCTGACAGACAGCCCAGCCTAGGACCTCTGCAGCTAACCAAGGGCCTTCATGATAAGCAGCAGGGGGGGAATTGATAAACAACTGACTAGTGTCACTGACACCATTTCAAACCATATGGGCAACTGCAAAACTTGCAAGAATCATATTCACATTGTTTTCCCTTTGGTTGCTTCAGAAAGCTCCTGACAGGATTATTATCTTTGTAAGGGTGGCCCTGGGTTTCCTCCATGTCTTCCTCTCCTGTGATGACAAGGTGACTCACTTGCTTTGGAAGGTCTTTAAAGACCATCTAGTTCACCCACCACATTGCTCAGAGCCCCATCCAATCCAGCCGTAAATATTTCCAGGGATGGTATCTATAAGTTCCCTGGGCAACCTCTTCCAGTGCCTCAAAACCCAAACAGTTGCTTTCTCCAACATATTGGAGTCTGGTGAAGCTTTTCAAACTTTTAAAAACTGATTAATAAACAGTAGTTAAACATGCCTTATGTATTTGCTTTTCTTTTTAAACAGGTTTTTCTCGTGTGAAGAGCTAACAGGAACTGTCACATGGTTTTCCTCTAGGGCCGTGAGTGACAAGACAAATTATTCATACTAGGAGAGAGAGCCCAGGATTTTTACCTCGTGGGATGAAAGGATGCAGATACAACACTTTCAGAGATTGGAAACAGACACTGAATTGTTGCTGGCACTGACAAACTTGTGACTCTGACCAAGCTAATATTATCACAGCCTGTGCTCTGTGCATGAGCTCAAATGGTAATTAGCAAACAAGTAGCTCACGATCCTATGGTTGTGCCAAATACAGTGACAGATTAATATTATATCATTGCATGAAATGAGGTTCTATTTATAAAAAAGCTGACTGCTATGCAGGAAACCAGTGCTGAGAAATTCCCGCTGGCAGGACTCCTCTCTCATCTTCATTCTTTTCCTGACAACAGACCAAATTTGCTTGCGTGTAGAGTATGATGATGGCAAGTTTCCTGATAAAGGAGTAAAAAAAATGGAATGGAAATTATGCTGACCATCTCTTTTATTTCCATGCCCACAAATGCAAGAGTCTTCAAACCTCTGTGGTTCCAAAATGGAAGAGGTTTTTTGTTTCCTTCCCCCATGCCTCCCCCAAACGGTGTTTACAAAACCAGTGACCCATTTGATCTCCAGTAAACTGAATGGCATTTTTGCCAGCCATGTTGGTGATTAGGGTTAGTCTTTCAGGAGCTTGTAGCTGGGAAAGAAGGACATGCTGAGTGGAGGTGGCTGAAGACACACTGAAGGTGGCTGAAGACACAGGGTCAAACACAATCCTGAATGAGGACAGAGGCTACACACCAATCAATTGAGACTGATCCAAGTGATCTGGACTGCACTTCTGACTGGGACAATAATCCTCTGTGTTTATATTTATGTCATGGCTTGGAGGAAATGTGCAATTCTGAAGCAAATACCATGATTCTCTCCATTTACTGATTCTATCCAGTTCTGCTGCATGCAATCAGAGTATTTCTGGTGGGGCCTAGAATTTCATTTTCAAAAGTTCTTCAACACTGATTAGGGACCTTAAAATTCTGGCTCAATGTGGGCTTCATCACCAAAACACCTGTGCCTAAGAGAAAGCTCTTGAACTATGAAGAGCTTCCATGATATCTGGAATAGTTCTTGTGCAATATGAAAAGGCAAATGTCATGTACGACTTCTTACTTGATCCTGTGTTTGAAGGCTGCCTGATACAATGTCCACCTTTGAAAAGGGTCTTCAGAGAGCCCTGAGGAGGTAACACAGGCAGTTAATTTGTGTATAGGACTGAAAATTCCTGGTGGTGCTTATAGATGGCTGCTAACCACATGACTGCTGTTGAGTATGATACAGTCAGTGAGAAAAGTGTAATGAAATTTAAGATTCAAGGGCAGTATTCTTAGAGAGCTGGAGTGATAAAATCCTATCTGGACTTCAGTGACCTGAGCTTCCATGTGGGACGAGGGAGGTGCCCTGTGGAATTGCTCCAGGACATTGATGTGATGCTCCCAACAACCTCCTCCCCAAAAGTGAATGAGCAAAGGTTTGTGGGTTAAACTTCCCTCAAAAAACTTCAAACAATATGTATAATGGGGGCATTTGGTCCAGGAAACAGACCTATTTCTGATTTGAAGCAAAATCCTAAAGCCCTATGTGATGAGGATGCAAGAGGTGCCAGCAGTAACGACTTTAATCTACTTATTCTCTTATTTCACATCATCTTACTTGGTGATATAGACAAGCCTGAATCCCTCTACAGGATTAAGAATATTTATAGATAGTGCTAAGGGGGAGAAAAAAGTAGGAGAATCTCCCACTGCATTCCTGTGATAATATTAAAGACATGATGCAATTATGGCCATTTGACTTATTAGGGCCTGGACTTTCTGATAAGGAATCTGATAAAAACATACATATATATATATATATATATACACACACATATATATGCAGATATATATGCTGATTTTAAGAGGAGGGAAAATGAAGACCAAGCATTCAGTGACTGGACAGTAAAGAAAATAATATTGTGGAAAGTGGTAGCAAGGTAGGTGTTATGGGCAGGGGGAGACAGGTACCAGACATTTTGATGCCTGCTAGGCAGACTTAGGCATAAAATGGAATAATTTGATCAGCTGTTGCAAGATGTGAAGCTGGATATAACAGAAAAAGGAGTGACTGACAGCTGTATCCAAAGATGAGCACTATAGAACATGAATTGTTCAGAAAGATGGAAACAGTTGAGAAAGTGGTGTTATATAAAGAAATGTGTTAAACTGCAAATAAATAGAAAGGAATAGCAACAACAGTGCAATCTACTTCGGTTGAATCAACTGTAAGAAATTTCACTACACCAAGACCTCATGTTTTAAACCTCATGAGTTGGATTCATGTTTGGATAGAGAATTCTTTGATTTGATAGAAACAGAAATTCAGTGTGGTGTTGTATCATCTTGGGAGCATTTAACTTCCAAGTTTTGATAATTAGCCACAATAATTCAACTTTGAGATGAACATAGTTCTGTGAATAATTTAGTCAGCACAAAACTATATTAACTGGAGAATAAAGATAACATAAGAACATTATAGATTTTTATAAGTGTGTGGCAGGTATTTCACAAGGTGGGTCTCAACAACTCCTCGTGAAAGAACACAACTTCTGGTGTTCCAGCCATGGTTATTTGCAATAGGTATTTATAGTGCCTTGTCCGGAAAAAATATGGAAGGTGAGGGCTATTAAAGGATGCAGGCCTAATCAATATGTGGGCTAAAAATCTTTAGAAATGTCATGACAACAAATTGCTAGTAGCTGAGCAGAGGTAGATGACTAACTGATGAAGAGTGGGTAAACTGAAATCATATACAGCAAGAGATAAAATAACTTCTTTATGATGGATCAGGTATGGGAGGTGGTACAGCTGGAAACCTACAGGAAGGTGCATGTCAAAAGTTACATTTACACTGGATCACCTCCTGTGGTGTCCAAAGGCCCTGGGATCTAAAGACTTATTTTTTTTCTCATTTTCTCTTTAAAGTGTCTAAAATAAGATGAGAACTGTGTCACAATGCACTGGAGTTTTCTGTAGTGTGTCTTTGTACCAGAGAATATGTGTTCTGAGGTCTGTGCCAGCTGGGGTCCATGGCCAGAGATCTCAGGAACAACAAAGGCAAACACCTGAACTGAGGGCCATGGCCTGGGTGTCAGCTGTCATGCAGGAAGGTTTCTGATGCTGTGGCCATGTCCAAAAAGCACTTTTCTCACATGTTAGACTTACCATTAAAAGTGATTATTTCGAAAGCTGTCACAGAGGAGTGATACATCTTTCTAACTTAATGTTAATTTCTCTTTGTAGAACCTGTTCTTCAGCCAAAACATATCATGGCATACTGACATGTACTAGATCGAATTAATTAATAAATTCAACACAAGTACTGTGTAGGCTGCAGCAGACAGACTGGAGAATAGGTGTTAATATGAATGGCATAGGTTAGACATTTCTTGAGATATATACAGCTGACATTCCACTGCAAGCTACTGATCCAAATAGCAGAGATATTTTAAACACAGTTTTGGTAAAGACAAGGGAGAGCTGAAAATAACCTTACTTTCAATGACCATGAGTCAATTCAATTTAAATAAAATGAGAATATGAATAAAAATGGTTTTGAACTTCGGTTTTAATGCATATTTTAGATGGATGAACTTTTTAAAAGCCTAAAGAAATGGCTAACAAGTTAACTAGACTGAAGAAGTTCATACTAATTGTGGAGCAAACCTTGAATTTTTTTGGACAAAGATGTAAATTTTCTGAAGTATCTTGACAAGATAAATGAAATTCCAGGGATACTTTCAGCTCTTTATCGATGACTAACAAACTCTGTTTCATTCTACCCTTATTACCCATCTTCCCAAAAAAGCCTTGGGAAAAAAAACCCCAAAAACCTATGTGAGCAGAGACCTTAGAAATTCCAGGAAAAGAAACTTATTGGCAAAGGACGATACATTTTGAAGGTCAGGTAATGCAGGTCTAAAAGATAGCTTTCTAAAAGTCAAGCTGTGCTAACTCTAAGACAAATCGAAACAAATAGTCAAATAATCTTCAGTGAGGTTAATAAAGAAAGAAGAAAAGCAGATATGGAGTTGGGCTGGGGTGAGGACCTAATTCTTTGCTTCATTTTTCAATGAAGAGGATGATGGAAAAGAGGAGGATGATGCCATGACTGCTGGACATGAGCATTTGGAAATGGTAACTCCTGCCTTCAAGTCCACAGCATAGAAAGCAATCACAACGCGCTGAAATGGGAGTAATGCACCCTCCAACCCCAAACTATGAAACGTGAACCAACACCTTAAACTGTCAAGATGTTAGGAAGGTTTTTAAAATCAAATTTATCATTGTGACAGTGGTGAAGAGCCTATGCATTACCTAAATTTTAGGAAAAAAGACATAAAATTAAGAACTGAAAAATAATTGGAACAACCAATCATCGTTCAATTTTATCCCAGTTCTTTGAATAATTATTGAAGGAAAGAATAACTAAAGACATGGAAAGAAATACAAAGGAACACACTTTTCAGAAAGCATTTGATCCTGAGTCATACAGAAACACTTATTACCTGGAAAACACAGGGGCTGACATGAGAATTTAGGGTGTTTATGTGTTTTGTTGATGGGGAGCTGTCATTTTTTGCTTGAAAGAAAAGCCTCCAGCTGTTGTGAGGATAATTGGGCACCTCAAGGATCATCTTGGGTGTCAATCATTTAGTGCTTTCATTAGCAGCTTTGGCAAGAGTAGAGGTTTGGTAGTAAAATCCACTGATGGGAGGCATGATCAATGCAGAGGACTATCAGGACAAATGATGGAGAAAACGTGTATGTTGATCATCCCTTGGAGGACCATGAGACATCAGTGAAGTGAACCAATGGAAAAGAGCTTTAGCAGTACTATGGAGGGTTTTTAAAGCAAAATATAAGCACTAGACCCATCTGGTGCTGGTGGTTTCTAAGCTTTAGAAGAGTGATGTTTGCCATGACCAGTTAATCAGAGAAAGGTTATTTTAGGATGTAAGGTATTGGTATTTTAGGAAAGGTATTGCATGAAGCTCATGATAAGGGGACTAGACATGAGGATTGAGTAGTTCTTTTCCTGGCCTACGTTCTTATGAGGAGGCTGAGAAACAAATATCTTTGCAATTAATAAAGAATGAAACCTAGAGGGAAGAGCAGCCAAAGAATTAGGAGCTTGATGGAACTACAAAACAAAAATAGTGTTCTTTAAATCAAACTGAAATGAAAATCCAACAGAATAAATGGGGGTAAGAGGCAAAGAAGCAGCTCACTGCTTGGCTCTCTCACTATGGTCTGTATACAAATTTGTCATTCCCCTCCATTATTAAAGGTTTTAAAATGTGATAGCAAAGAAAGAAAGAAGAGAGGCATAAAGTGATTTTCTTTTCCTATCAGTCCTCACCCAAGCTGACCTGTCTCCCCTGACAAACACCATGCACCTACAACAGCCTGCTTTTAGACTTGGGCAGTGCATGCCTCCAACTTGTTTCTGAAATTACTGCAAATGCAAGCAAATTTCAACATGCTGGCAAGAGAGGAAGTCTGGGACTGCATCAGCCACTGTTTTCAGGATCAAAATGGCAAAATTCTGCAGGCTATTGAGGTAGAAACAGAATGAAGAAGAAAAAGATATTAATCTAAACCGAAAATTTCTACCTCTAAGCCAATAGTGGTGCCCATAATAAATACCACGTTTAGTCTTTTGTGTCTGAAAACGAACAACTTCACAGCCAGTAAGCACTCATTTGCAAAAAAGGAGGTGAAAACCTTTAAAAAGCCATGATAGTGTTGCCTAGAAAACAGATCTGCATGTCTTACAGTAAACCAAAGAATTTTATGATTACTCTGTATAAACACAAGGGAATGGGTCCCAGAGAGAGAGAAGGGTTATTTAACTGAAAGGGCAGTCTTGGCATCTGAACAAATGCGTATAACCCATCCAAGAATACATTTACGCTGCAAAGAAGGCAGTTTTGAATTGTCAGGGGATAGGTTCTGGCACAAACTCAGTAGCTGTGGCCATGCCAAAAAAGTTTGAAGCTGTCCAGTGTATGCTGTAAATAGTTATTAAAGACAGAGTTTGATCGGTGTATTAAAAAATTATTAGGATGTGTTTCTCTGTGAGGCTAAATTGAACTACTCGGGGCCTTTAAGATAACTGCAAGAACTCAGAGGTCTTGTACCAAGTATCTTCAGACATCAGAAACCTAGGATCATCATTTTTCTCAGCATATGAGCTTTGCAATATCTGCAGAGCTGGACACACAGACAGTGCAAACGGCACTCAACTGAGCCTCAGGGCAGGAGCAGCACTGAAGTCAAGCTTCAGGCTTAAGCATAACGGGCATTTTGTGGAAAAGCTTCAGATTTATCTCCCTTTGACCATAAATTTAGCAAATCTCTCTACCTGGCTAAACCCTGCCCTGTACTGTAGTCAGCAAAGCCCCTTGCTGATTTCTCTGCTACAGTTACACTCTGTGAAACCAGTTCAGCTTGCACCGCATAACCGTGGAGGTCACAACCAGCAAGGCATCCTGACACTGTAACCAAACGCCACTGCCACCTGGGACTGCAGGGGGATGTCTGTGTCTCACCTGGTAAATGCCATGTGCCACTAACAACAGTAGCTTTATTAATAATGTGTTAAGGAATCAGCCCCCACAGACTGCTTCAGAGAAACATCTGCCCTGACGTCCAGGTCGTGTTCACAGTTACATTTCCATGACCACTTGAGGGTGTTTGACAGCCATAATCAGGAATTATCGGAAAGTGGGGTAACTCACCCCTCCAGCACATGAAATAGCATAGGTCAGCACACAACAGCTGAGACAGGGAGTTCAAAACTACCACCAAGAATTACACCAGTTGTTATCTGACCTCCACTTTGTTGTCATGCCATGAAAGGAACTCAAACAACAAAATCACTTGCAAGACGAAATGAAATAAAAGATGCTGGGTGTGGAGAATGTAGTTTCCCTAAAGTTTCAGAGCCTCTTCTCCCTCTGTATGGCTGCCCTTGGGGTGCTGGTGCAGAATGCTTACTCAGCACAGTGGCTGCAGGTGGGGAGCAGTGAAACACCTGCAGTAAAAACAGCTGCCAGGGAGATGCCTGCACCTGCTCTTGGTCATTGTCCAGCAGGAGAAATCCCTCCTGCAGAAGCTGATTGAAAGATTCCAGAAATTGCTTGGCAGTGGCTAAGATCATTAGCCACTGGTGAGATTTCTCCACTGTGAGCCAAAGTGCAGGTTCATGGCCTCTGCGACATTCTCTGCCAAAGCATGACTATGATTCCCAGAATATAATGCATTGTGATAGGAAATATGATTTAATGTTGAAATGAGAAGTGTTTTAAGATTAACAATTTATAGGCATTCAATCTCTGTCTGTGGGCATGACAGTCACACCCTGTGCCCTCACTTGGAGCTTTGTGTTCCCCATGTACTTTAGTGGAGAAAGTGACTTTTCAGAAGGAGTGACTGAAGTCAAGTAGAAAGATGATAAGATGGACAAATAAATATTCTGTCATGAGCAAGACAAAAAGAAGCAATGGAATGCATGGGGAGAGAGAGAGGGAGGCTCTTGCTTCTCTTGTCTTTTATGAAGCATTAATGTTCTGCTAAAATACCCCTACAGCTGAGCCAATGCCATGCTTTCCTTGACATGCAGGAACTGGGCTTGCCCTTTTTGAGACAGTGGGCAGAAGACTATTGGGACAAGTGATCCAAGTATTAAATCTGGTCAGGATTCACCAGTTTCTCCCAGGGCTGGAAAACCTTCCATGTACTTTGCCAGAAGGCTCCAGCTAGTTCCATGTGGGAAGATCTACCTCCAGATTGGTTTCATTCCCTTTTTTAAAATCACGAGCCTTCCCAAAGCTAGCCTCCACCCAGCTCCCCATCTTCTCTGAATGAGGGGACCCATCCTTGGACCTCAGAATCGTTTCTGAGATAGGAAGAAGGTGGTTCAGGGTTTGGAGCACCTTTATACTGCAGGCAAGGGGGAATGGGCAATGCAAAGCTAAAGGCCTGCTGAGGAGGCAACCACAATATGAAGACAGGGAGCCAAAAGGGGCATATGGGGCAGCCTCCCCTGAAGAAAAAGGTGGAGGTGGAAGGAGGCAGCCTTGTTATTGAGTTGGAATGCTAAGAATTTAACTAAAGTCATTACAATAATTGAAATCTGATTTTTCAAGCAGTGCTAGTTGATATTGCAAATGGGCTGGCAGAGAGGAGAGACAAGCTCTGAACAGATGATAAAGGCATTGACTTTTGTGTAGTTCCTTTCAATGCCCCTGAGGCACCCACATACATCTTTATGCCTGCACAGCTTGTCATGCACTATTCTTCACTTATCTCTGCTCTAGCTCTTCCTGATTCCTCAGCAGCTTTCCTTGGAAGAAAAGAGAAATGGACAATAGGCCCCAAGACCACTCAGCTGTGTAGGTTCTTTATTCAAGTTGACATCTGGCAGCAAGACTTTGCTGCCTTTTGTAAGCCAATGTCTTATAGAACCCAATGGCAGCAGAGGTGTCAGGGGCTTTGCCTCCCCCACTGAGCCCTGCATGGTGGGGGACATCCCTGGGGACTGAGACTGGTAATGCTGTTTTTGTCTTTTGCCTTTTTCCTGTTATAGGGAGATCTACTCTTACCTAGGGCCAAGTCTGTGGTATTGCTGAGCCTTCTAAACTCATTCCTTTTGACATGGCAGACTTGATAAATTTTGAAATATTTGAAAAAATATGGAAGAATTCTACATGAAATTTTTTAATATCTTATTATAGTATCTCTATATTGTCAAGCACATCTCATGTTATATTTGCTATCAAGTCAGTCTGATCATTAATGTGTCCAATTTTGTTCAGTACTAACACATCAGCCTTTTTTCAAGGTGCTTTGGTAATCCTGATACTCCTACCAGTTCCTAACTGGAAGGGTTAACATTAGAATTTCACTTTTACTGAACTATATTTCCGTGCCTGTAGTTTTTGATTCTTGTTGATTAACCCCAAGATTTGTGCTATACAGCCAAGTTTACTAGTATATATTCAGCAAATCCTTGTGTGCACATGCAATTTCAAGTCCTGCCTAGGTTTATGATATCCATATGTAATAGCTTTTTTGAACATTTTGGAAGTCCAGGAGATGTAGTAATCTAGTGCTGCAATGCCTCTGTGTTAAAGTAATTCTTAGCACTTCCAACACAGCAAACAACCACAGCAAACAACAGTACTGATTTTCAGCACTGATTTTCAGCAGTCACAGAAAGTAGGTCTCCCCCACTTAAAACTTCAAGCATACACCTATTAATATACCATTGCTGGCAATTTCTGCCTTAGAATTTATGATGGGTGGTCAGACATTGGAGACACTGGAACAATATAAGGCAAAGCAGCAGTGCAAGGCAAAGAGAAAAACCTGACAATGTGACAAAACCCACTAAGATTGCCATGGGCTGCCAGAAAAGTGGAGTGGGTACTTGCAAACTTGTGTATGAAGCTTGAGAGCTTGCTAGGTGACCTGTGAAACCCCTCAAGGGCATGCTGCCCATTGGCTCATTTAGGAGAATGAACCACAAGTGTTGTTTCCCAAAGGGAGTAAGAGGATTCTAACCCAACTGGATCCAGAGATGGGGCCAGAGGAAAGAAGAATTTAACTGGAACTGCAATAACTGTGTCTTCTTTCAAAAATGTTCGTAGGTCCTGGAGCTCCATGTCTTTTTCTATAAATAAATAATAGCTGCAAATGTGGATAATAAAATTGTTTCCTGAAGCAACTGCTTTAGTTTCACTCTGGCAGACACCAGAAAAAAATTCCACAAGCAACTCAGAATGTTCCTGAATGCATCAGGCAGCAAGTGCTTCTATCACTACATTGCAAGCAATTTAAAGATAGCATAAAAGCATTTCAATAAATGCACAGAAAATATAACATCTGCCTTGTAAACAATCCAGTATCTTGTAATTCAAATTACTTGGTTTTCGAAAATTAATGTCTAGATGAGACATAAGTCTCAAGACTCATCCCATCAGAATCACCACTGGCTTGGTAATTTATCAATCTCTAATGCATCATTCTTACCTCTCCTACCTCTATTGCCCCTGACACCCATGAATTAATTTCTCAGTCTCACAGGTCTATTCACATCAGAAAGTGGTACTAAAAAGTGATGAGGTTGAAAGCTTTTGACTTACCCCAAACAAGCGTATTGGAATTACACCAAATTTACTTCAGAGTTCATGAAAATTCCTATGAAAATCATTGGTTTGCGGAGGCACATTCCTAAATCTGCTGACAAACATGCTTATCAGGATGACAAAGACATGGGCATATCAAAAACAGGTTCTCCAATTCTCTCCAAAATTCCAAGTTCAAAGGAAGGAAAGGAGAAGGATATGAAGGAAAGGAGAGGATAGAGTGCTTAGTCCAGTTGAAAACAGGGACCCAGAAATACAAAGGGAAATGCACAAGATGCCATGCAACTCCAGAGACATCAAATACAGAGACTGCAAAATCAAACTTCCTTAAAACCTGTACAGCAGCAGTCATTCTGTATGGACTCTGTATATTTGGTATTGAAGACAAAATAGCATATCATAATTTTCATCTCATTAAGCCCATAAAAATTGCTGAGACAACCAGTAATTTTTGTAGAACCCTATGAAGATGGGACTGTAGCTTTGCAGCAACCTGAGACCAGAGAAATGAACATCAAACAGCATCAAATAAAAGTAACCTCAGCTGTTGGTATACTTTGGTATATTCTATTGGTATATTCTATATATTTTATACTGATAAATAAAATACCTAAGAGCTACCTCACTGACCAGAGAAGCTAGGCTGACCTTGTCCAGTGGCAAACTGGACAATAAGAACAAAGTAATTTTTTTTTTGATTCATTGCTAGAATAATTTTTGTTTAGCAAGAAAGTGTCACGTTGAATTGTACTAATAATAGTGTGACCATGGAAACTGGGTAGTAAGGTGCTGCTATAAATTTGGTGGAAGTAATTTATGTATTCAAGAATTATGTTTTCATGTGTTAACATCTGTGTTCCCAAACTCTAATGTATGAATTACTTAAAAGGTACAGTTCCTGGAAGCTTTGTCTTGTGTGCCTGTGGGACTCCTGTACCAGCCTGGGGGTATCCTGCTTCTGCCTAGGAGGGCTATGATGAGCAGAGCAAATAACTATCCTTATCTCACCAGTTCAAATAAAAAAGACTTTCTGCTTAAGCAAACCATTATTTCTTTAATAAAATCCTTGTGGCAAGTCAGAAACAAAACTCAGAAAAGTAATTATTCCAATTGAATATAACCAACCTGATCTGACAGTGAGCAGACTTTCCATCAGATCCTGTGCAAAGCCATACTTGGAGCCTTGTGCAGAAAGACACAATAAAGCCTTCACTTGGATTTCAGCTTCTCTCAATATAGGTATGTGGCCCCAACATCCTTTGCCAGTCAGGGCTGCCAGCTATAATGCCTTCCCTCTTACCAGGTCAAAGTATCTCTCATTTTTGGTAGTACTGAGTGAAACATTTAATCTGAAACTTTTTTTGCCAATAAAGAGTGCAGCAGGTTCAGTGGAAACATTTCAAACATTCAGGTTGATCAGTGTGAACTCTACCGACCGAGCACAACACAAAAGCACTTCTGAGAAAAACCATAAGTGCTCTGTTTTTATTGAGAATCTTTCAAAAATAAAGTGCATTTTCATCAGAGGTAGAAAAGATAGTATTTGACGTTTATTGGCAGTTGATTTTTCTTGCCAAGTTTGCCACCATTCTTTTTTATCAGATTCCTAAATACTTTTAAAATTATTCTCACCATCTTTGCTTAACTTGCTGACCCTTCCTAGTCACTTGGTTATCCATAAAATGGTTTGTAATTCTGTAATATAGCCCACATTTTCTTGTTCTGTGCACGTTGGCTGATGCAAGGTCTGACTACTTTGTTTTCATATTGACAGAACATATGGTAATTTTTCCTGTGATTTCCCTCCACTCCTGCATCTTATCCATCAGCATGTCTTTTGTCCTCTTGTATTTGTTTTATTGATTACAGGTTTCTTCTTCACCTTCTCTCATGCCTTTGGTGTCTTCTTAATCTTGATTAGAAAACTAATTAGATTAAGGTTATCACTGCTCAGACAGTTATCACGTCACCTACCATCTGTTGCTCAGGATATTTTTTCTCTCTGACAATCCTCTTTCCACACAGCACACAATGGGCAGGGTTTATACCTTGCCTACAACACAATAGACAGATTTACACAATGGATGGGGTTTATATATTGTCTACAACATGACAGACAGATTATATTCAAGGTTAAACATTTACCAATATATTTGTCTGAAATGGGGAAAGGAAAAAACCCTCTTCCTTGGACATGGGTACCAGCATTAAATATTTTTGCATAACTGCTTCTTATCTGTGGTGGTGAAGACACCCAAGCAGCCTCCAGTGTGAACAAATGCCTGATGAAGACTCAGTTAACCTGTGTCTCTTGGATGAAACCCAGCTAAAACTGCAATTCAAACTCAACCAGTCAGGATCCTCTCATGATCCCTCCAGTACAGGAGTGCCACTGTAATGTGTCCTTATATTGAAAGGGAGCATTGGCTGGCTGCAGATCCCATGGTTTCCACAGTTCCTGCAGTGAGACCTCCAGCCCCCCAAGGGAGCTGAATGAGAACATGGAAATGAACAGTTTACCACAGTTTTGGTTTGTACAACTGTGCACTGGTGTGGATCCAAGGTGTAAGAGATTTAAAAGGGACTACAGTAAACATATCTAGAGTACAGAAGGATGGAATAAGAGGAGGCATCTGATGGTCTTCCCAACTTTGGGAAGTACTCCTGAACTCTCCTTTCTTTCTTCTCAGTCTTCCAGTCTACTCCTTGTTTTTTCTGTTCAAATGTTTCCTCTAACTTCCCTGAAAGGATTTTCCCCACTTCTCAGTCGATTGTTTCCATATGCTTACTGCAGATAGTTCTTCATCTTCTCCTGTCTGTTTTCTTCCTCCTTGAACATGTCAGCAACATTTGTAGGCTGATTACTCCTTTGTCAGTCATTCAGACACTTTCCTGCTTTCCCTTTCTAGTGAGATGCAGAGGTATATTTTTTTCTCAAATCTTCCTGTTGGGACCTTGCTTTAGTTGATTTTATTTGAGTTTTGCAGAGCTTTAACTGTATCTGAATGCTTTACATGTCTACACATTTGGGGCCCAGACCACTCTAACTATCCCTAGTCTCAATTATTCATGCATCAAAATCCTCACAAACCTGTAACAAATAAAATTGCTAAACACTTCTCTGACAGCTGGTGCTAAGATTGCAATTCTTTTTGTTTCAAATTATTAGTTCACAAGAGGCACCTCACTGCCTTGCTCACCTTGATGGCAAAAAGAGGTCCTACAAGGACATTCCTCTTCCAGTGTCACTAGGCAGGAGCATTGTGTTGTCACAGCTCTGTCACTTCCAGTAATGCATCCAGCCTCTCCAGAGCAACAGCCCTTGCTGAGATGGAACTTCTTTGTAACAGACTCCATAACACTTGGAGCTAAGATCTGTGAGCTTCCATTTGAATACATACCACTCTGATGATATGTTTTAAAGAAAAAAAAATTCTTTAGACAGCAAATGAGTATATATTATTTAGGTGCCTACCACTTTTTGCCTGTTTTATCTCCTTTGAAAATCCACTGGAATGGGTAATCCAAATATCTTTACTAATCTGGTTCTCCACATATCTATGTGTGGACAGCCAAGAAAGAGAATGTAATTGAAAAGCTCAAAACAGCATAACATAATATAAATTTAGGTGCACTAGGTCAGCATTTTCTCCTTGTCTCATTATTTTCATTCTTGTATCCCCATATCCTGTCTCCAGCAGTGGGCAGCAGCATGTCCCTAGGGCATTCTGCCAGTCTCACACAATCTGGAGTTCAGTGGGAGTATCTTTATATTTAGAAACATTTAATAATTTTTTTCTTCTTCAATTAAGTTTCCCATATGAGTCTTGTTAATTTTCAATGTTCATAATATCCTGAGGTAAGGAGTTCCACAGTTTAGTTATCCATTAGATAACAGCAAAAGAAAAAAAAAAAAAAAAAAGAAAATTATCTAAAATTTTTCACCTGCTAGTTTCTTTTAATGGTTCCTAATTCCTGCATTGGCAATATTCTTACCCATATACCTCCCACTTTTATCCAGACACCATATCTGGTATGTCGTGGTTTCGGGGATGAAGAGTCCTGGCCTCCTCAAGCTGTCCTGGTATGGTAGAGATTTGCTGCCTCTGCTTATCCTTGCACCCCCTGCCTGAGCATTTTGCAGATCTACTCTACTAAACCATAATCTCCACTTCTAAAATCCATGCTGACTATCCCCAGTATGTATGTTATGTTTTCAAGTGGCCTCTAATTCAATATTTCTATCACTTTGCCAATACAACCACCAACTTCCTGTTCTGCAGTAACTTTTTTCTCCTCTAAACTCTTTGAAAACTGATATAAAATTAACTATCTCCCTGCTTCTAGTACAAAAGAAATTTTTAAAAAGAGGTTAGACAGTGCTGTTGAAATGCTGAATATGTCATTCTTAAGTTCCTTTAAAACTCTGTCACTGTTGATCCTTCTGATATGTTACCATGCATTTAGTCTATTTTTCCATGAACTTTGTTATCTCCATTTCAGTTTGAAAAAGAGCATTTGATAAATCTCCTAGAAGAAAGACTTCCAGTGTGAGAACCTCCTCAAACTCCTCCAAAGTAACTGCGTGTACAGAAGATTTATTTTAGATTATTTTCCTGGAATATCTCTGACTTTTTCTGAGACTTTTATCAGAGACTTCTCAGAGACTTTATTCTTTGATCATCTTCCTGGACTTCTTACAGATTTCCTCCTTCTGATGTTTTTTGCAGAAGGATTAGTAGTTTTATGCCTTTTACTAGATGCTCCTCAAATCTATTTTGGTTTGCTGTGTTTTTGTTTTTTTGGATTTTTTGGGGTTTTTTTGTTCTCCCTCATTATCCTTGAATTAAAGTCAGATTGACAGAGTTTAAAGTTGTCTTTGTTTCCCAAGCTGTAGACTTCAGAGATTACAGCTGTAGGGCTGATTCAGTGGGAAATATTTGAACTTTGTAAGGGCCCAGTGATCCATTTGCTCTTATGAACAGAATTAGCGAAGATTTGCAAATTCAGATGATCTTGAGTATTTGAATCTCCCAAGAAAAATCAGTAAATTTGCTCTCCCAAACACTGTCCCAGAAGATGTAGTATTTTAATCTATGATTGCTGCATTTTATCTCTGCTGGTGCAGCAGTTGTAAATTCTATGAGCCACACTGATAAATGAAATGTTTGTTTTAGAGCACAAGAATAACTATATAGTTCCTCCAACTGGAGAAGCATCACAGTGCCTTCAAACATTGCCTCTGGCTGACTGCATGGGATATTTCTAACCCATGGGAATGCTGTGTGAAAGCCCCCCAGGGTCCAGCAGCAGCCTTCGTTCCACACACTCTGTGTCTGTGCTGTCAGCTCTCAGGATTCCACTGTGAATCTCGCAGTGTGTTTAAACAGTTACCTCAATGTGAAACATTTTGACATTTTCTTAAAAAGAAGTACGGAAAGCACGCCTGAAGAGTCATATGCAGATAAAATAATTAGAAGTAAATTAGAACAAGTCCAGCACTTCCAGCCTTCTGCTGGGACCTACACCAAGGCCCATGCACACAGGAGCCTGTTCCCAGCGTGGTCTCCCAAGGCCACAGGGACCTGTGGGTTTGGTGTTCAGCCCAGATGCTCAGCACCAGCAGGAGAGCAATCCTGACACTGTGAGCACCATTCCTTCTCTGGGCAGTAGGACTGCCAGTCACATTGAAGGGTCTGCTCTACACGTTACATCCTGTTCCTAAATCCCACTCTTATTTAGAAATGGAAACCTTCAGGTCACCATCGTTTTGAACCCCAAATTCTTGAGTGTGGTAGAAAACTTTCTGGATCCAGCACAGACCCATCATTTAAAATTTCAGTTCTGCCCTGGAAAAGCCACCCCTGGAGGCACAGCCTCTTCTCAGGATGGGCAGACCCTCTCTGCCACCGTCATGGGGACCTGCTGGTGTCAGCACACACAGGGCTGGTGTGCAGGACAGGAATCAAGAAGAGCGTTGTCACAACTTCACTTTCAGACACATGCAGCTCACTCACTGTTCTTTTAAAGCACACCAGACCTGAGCTGACTGATTTCAGGCTCCATACATAACACTGTTCCTAAAGCTCTTACGTAAGGAGATATGTTTGAGCACGCACTTTTTCCTTCTGCAATGTGAACCAGCCTTCTGCTGTCAGACTTCTAATCTGACATATTTAAACATCCTGATAGATTAATAATAGTGTCTAGGATCGCAATGCTTGTAACAGCTTCAAACTCCAGGCAACATTTCCAGATTATCAGTACATTTTACTTACTATGTGGATAATATTGCTTAATTTGCTCAGGGAAGATTTATACTATGGCTGACACTGATGAAATACATGCAAGTTATCTAAGGTTTGTAAATAGATATGCACAAGACCTGAAAAGCTGCAAGCATGAATATTGTCAAAACATTCTCTCCCTTATACACTCCAGGTAATATTAACTACTCAGACTGTGCTTCACTGTGTGACACTGCAGTACTTCAGTACATTTGGCTGGGGAGGAATTTATTAAGTAAAGCTGTGTATAAAACACATCCTTCAACATCAAAGGCTGCACCTGATCTTAGATTTTACAATGTAAATACATTTTAGAGAAAGACAACGTGTATAAACCAGCCTGAGGTACTGAGAGTACAGTTTCTCAAAATAAAGAAATAAGGGTTTATGTTTGCTTTTTTTTTGTGTTTTTTTTTTTTTTTTTTAATTGGGCAAACATTTCATTGAAAAGCACCTGGGTGTAATTTCCTCTGGATTTACTTTCACCATGGGTCATCTTTGCTTCTATTGAAGTCAAGTGCAAAATAGATTGAATGACACCAAGGTCAGTTTCTTTGCAGACATTATAAAGAAATAAGTTTGATTTATAAACTTCATATAAAAATTGTTACAAGATGCAGTTTTCTTCACCCAAAAATACTCAAGATGAACAGTTATTCATGGGTACATGTAGGACATTTTTGGTTCTTCAGCATCCGGGCTCAAGCTGCAGAAATATGATCCTTGTCTCAAACACCAGGGCTTCAAAGGCTCAAATGTGACTGTATCCTTCCTGACCCTCATGCCCTCCCCAAACCAGTGCAGGGAGACTAAAAACTTTTAAGATGTATTTGTTCTATAAGTGGAGGGTTTTTACTATAGCCTATGGCCATAACCTTTGCTGCAGGTACATGGCCATGCAGCTGCATTCGCTCTCCTTGGTCCATGACCTGGAGTGTATCCATATCTAGTAGTGTTAAGGGAAGTGACTAGAGGGAAGGATGCTTTTAAAATCTTTCCCCTTGATCTGCTGACACTGTAATTATCTCTATTCACCAGAGACTCAAAGTACATGATCACTATGGTCCTTTGGTTCTTTAGAAACTTGTTGCAAATAAGGTGTGGAAATACACAAAATTGCAGCCAGTGATTTTAAGTACATCAGTTTCAGGTGCTTCAAACACTTAGGCAGATCTGGTTAAACAGCCAAACTCCCCAGCTATGTAAGAGATTCTTACTCATAATATTTCCAAATAGGATTGATTCCATTATTTCTTTTAGCTCCATTTAGTAATTCAATCTGACATGAGTAAGAACAGCCAGCAATCATATCATCAATGTACACAGAGATTAGGACAGATAAATTGAACTGTTTACACTTCAACTGCAGTCCATGGAGATGTGGCCAATACAGTCAGGGGTGTCTGGGTGGCAATCCACTAATCAATTGAACATGCCTGCTTCCAGGTGAGCTGAATTCAGGTCCCACTCGTTGTATTGACTGCACCCTCCGTAGCTGTATGGGGACTTAGTGGACACTTGAGTGCACAGGTGCCCCTCCACAGACAGACATGTAAGCTGAAGTATTAACTTGCAAGCTGAATCCTGCCCTGTGCATCTCCCCTGCTTTTGTCAACACTGCATTTGAGCAAACAAGGGACAGCTCTGACCATGCTTGGAACAGAATCCAATTTTTGTCAAGAAAGGGATTATCCACGAGAATACATCCCTGCAAATGATATGAAGCAATTCATAAGTGAGAAAAACTTTTGGAAGTATGCCAGTGAATTAGAAAATACTTCCATTTTCTTCTGTACTTTAACTTTTGGTTTCAGCCTAATACAATATTTCTGTAGTTTAAATCCAAACTGCATGAAGTGCCATGAAGGAAGTCATGACTGCAAAGTGTAGATGATGAAGGCCAAAGTACCCATGAACCATCAACAGTTTTGTAATTAATTAGAAATTTAATCATCACCCTGAGAAGTTTTGTCATGCTTTTTCTGCCTCTGATTCCAAAGTTTAGGGATTTATGTTCCTTTGCTGTAGCAATAACAGGCCAGGCAACAAAGGTAGACATTTGCCAGTTCTTATGCTCTGGATAGATCATGAATACCCTAGTGTGTAACTATAATTATATTAGGAGGAGCTGGTAGCAGAAACAGTGTGTCCAGCAGCACCAGGGCAGTGATGCTTCCCCTGTGCTTGGCTGGTGAAGCCACACCTTGAATCCTGTGCTCAGTTCTGGGCCCCTCACTACAAGAAGGACATTGAGGTGCTGCAGTGTGTCCAGAGAAGGGCAGCAGGGCTGGGGAAGGGTCTGGAGCACAAGTCCTGTGAGGAGAACTGAGGGAGCTGGGGGTGCTTGGCCTGGAGAAAAGGAGGCTCAGAGGTGACCTTAGCACTCTTACAACTGCCTGAAAGAAGGCTGTAGCCTGGGGAGGGGGGGTCGGGCTGTTCTCCCAAGCAACAGGATAAGAGGAAATTGCCTTAAGTTGCACCAGTGGAGGTTTAGATTCTTTTTACTGAATTTCCAAGGACTGGAAAAGGCTGTCCATGGAAGTGGTGGAGCCACCACCCCAGGAGGTATTTAAAGGATGTGTAGATATGGCACTTAAGGACACTGTTCAGTGGTGGACTTGGCAGTTCTGGGTTGATGGCTGGATCTGATCTTAAAGGTCTTTTTCAACCATAGTGATTCTATGAATCTATGATTTTGTTGTTGTTCCATTTGTAGTTCGTACCTTACAGCATAGGTTTTTTTTACAGTTTACCATTTCTGAATAATTGTTCAGCCTGTCTAATATTTTTAAAAAAAGATTTAGAACTAAAGCTTACTGAAGCCTTCTTAAATGTGACTCTTTTTATGTCTTTAGAGTTTACAGTTCCTTCAGCATATCTGTTTCCAAAGTGTGTGAGTTTCCATTTATATACCAACCCTACAGAAATCTCATCTCACACAGTGCACTCACACTGGAGTTAGTCTAATATTTTACAGTAAATAACGAATGTGAAATAAATGTAATGTAATATCAATGGAATACAGACTACAGTAAATTGATGTAGCTGGAAGGAATTAGAAGTCAGATAGCTTTAGAGAGAGAAGATGACAGGTCAGCTTTGTTGACCAAGGGGTATCTCAGATACTTTTTCTCAACAACTGCTTTTCTTTTTCTAGTCAAAGTCCTCTTCACCTACGTGCAGACACCTCAGAGGTATTCAGGCAACAAGCAGATTTCTGTCACAAAATGTATGATCACCTGCTGTGTAATAAACTGTGTGCTTATACTAATGCATTAGAAAGGTTTACATGTTCTGCTCATGTGAAAGTGGTATCAATTAAACCAGATTTTAGTATTTGGTTTGGTTAAGTCAGAATTTCTAATATAGAAGCTCTGTTTCAGTATAGTGTATCTGAAAAGAAAAACATTACTGCAGGCATTGGCCCAGTGTTTTTGGAATATTTTGTCTCTAATGGAGTTAAGCAAGATGTATATTAGTGCAAGATATATTCTGTTATCCTCCATCCTTGTTAAGATGCTCAATATGGCCCCCAAAATAATATCTCCTCCTGGGTAAGTTGTGTCCAAACATTTAAAATGCAAATGCACTCTGTATGCTATTTTCAAATTCAGAAATATCATCAAAGTTGGAGTGGAAAAATTTTGTGAACTTTGGATTTTCCTTCTTTTGATCTGCCTCCACTGCCCTAGAGCCATTCATATAGTTGTATTTTCTCTTTAATTAGTACCAAACCATTCATGGTATCTTGGATACATCACATGCAAATCCTGAAGCAAATTTAAACAATAAAGCTCAGTGCACTGAAATTGCAAGGGAGGTAAGTCACAGCAGATGGGGAGACCACAAACAAATTTCTTAATACTTTTTCAGTTTGCATTCTCAAAAAGTATCATTTTCTTCTGATAAATATTTGTTTTCTTTGAAAGGAAAATTATTAGTAGAAAGTGATTTTGGTTTGTGAGTAATGCAAAGGTAACTCGCAGGGGTGGAACATAAGCAATAAAAATCACAGAGATTCCAAGCCAAACAGATATGCCCCTGCTGACAGTACTTTGGGAAATAATTTTTTAAAAAGTAATTATACACTCATTATGTCAGTGTTGCTTTCCTATTAAAAGAGACATTTCCTGTACAAAATTCTTCTAGATTATGAGTGACGTTCTGTTTTCCAGTTGGAAGAAATTATTTATCTTGGCAACAAAGTCTGTCATGCAATTTGTCAAACGTTAGTTTAATGCTAGTTATTAACCACAACATTATGATTTTGACTGTAATTTTAAAAAACCTGGAAAATTAAATGTGAAATTCAAGCAACCTCTGTAACTCACCAACCATAACACACAGATTTTGAGCTACTACAAGCAGTGTTTTGCCCGTAGCACCCGCACAGCTGCAAACACAGCTCTGCCTGTGCTATATGTGTGACATTCTTACTGAAATGGCAAATTTAACCTGTAGATTTGTGGATTTACTGTTCCTTAACGAATAATGTTCTTTAGTAGGATATTGCTGGCACTGATGTCATTACAGCATAATGATGCCATTAAAGCTTTACACATAAAGGAACATCATGGTGTCACTGATCTATCCATGTGGTGAATTTATTCTTTGGGACATCTAGACTTATAATTGAGATTATGAGAAGTCAGAGCAAATTCAAGAGCTGTGTTCCTTAAAAATAATTTGAAATATTTTCACATAGATGTTACAGTTAATGCTGTAATGGAAAGAAACAGCTACATAAAGTGTTTTCAGTGAGGATAGTAGATATTTCCAATTTGTGATCTCTAATGGGGATAACTGATGAACTCAAGCTTTAGAAGCCACTCTTAAATTTATCTTCATTAGCACTTAACAAACAGACTTTTGCCCAAACATTCTACAGCTTATAAAGCCTACTGAGCTACAGCTACTTTCTCTAGCATTCATTCAACTAACTCCAGGTACTCCTGTTTGCACAGGAAACACAAACCGGTGCCAAATTTTCTTTTTGACTAAAAAAACTCCCAAACCCCAAAACCAATTTTACAATTCTACTGAACCAGATGGCTAGCTTTCCTCCTGGTTTCTCCTCTGGCCCAACAAGCATGGACCCAGAATGATTTTCATCCTTGAATTTACAATCTGTGCCTCAATGTGCAGTGTGCTGCTGGGATGGAGTGTGATGAATGTTTATCCCGGGTTATTAAGCTGTTGATTAGTCTGTGGGAACTGACATTTGAGAATTGTACATCAGTCAGTTCAAATGAGCTAAGCATCACTTGATTAAACAGTAAAGTCTAAACATACTGTGCAGGGAATAGAAAAATGTGGGTTTCCCTGGTGTCAGTTCGTTCAATTCAGAGCTTGTGAAATACGCAGTAGTTAGCAGCATGGACTCTCATGTAGGTTACTTGTCACAGAGCACTGGAAAGGAAATACACTTCAGCTGATTCAGAGAGTTGGCTGCATAGGACTGCACGTGATTTCCCACCCAAGACAAGGCAGGGAGACAGGAGCAGGAAAGCTGATAGAGATAAGGGCAGCAACAAGATGATGGCATAGTTCAATGGGGCATGAAAATATTATCATGTTTGTTTATATTCTCTCACTTTGCACAGGTAAAATGACAAAGATGAAAGCTCAGAAGGGCACTGAGCGAAGAAAGGAAAAGCTGAACTGCTGACAAATCCTTTGGCCTTTAAGAGTGCTGTACTGGGTGGCACAGGAAGGAGGAGGAATGAGAGGCTGTCTTGATGGAGGAAGCTCTGCTGTAAAGATAAAGAGAAGATTGGTGAAAGAAACCCAGGAAGTGTAGCCTGGAGAGGTTATATAGAAGAAAAGAAAAGAAAAATATAAACCATGTTATACTAACAAGAGGGTACTCCTCAAGAACAGCAAAAGAGAAGTAAAATAGTAATGGGAATACCCTGGCAATACCATGGCTCAATTTTTAAGTCAATGGAGAATCCCCATTTCAAACTGAACAGCAAAATAATGGCCCTTGCTTTTAGTCTTTATGGAAGCTGAGTCACCATTTGACTCTTTCTACCATTCTGCTCTTTTGGCCTGTTTTTAACCCATTTATTACCATTTTTGTGTTATCTATGTATAATTTCTATCATTTATTTTTCCATCCTGTCTTACTATTTTGATTTCCATAGCTACAGAATTGAAATGATAACTGCTCAATAGACTCTGTAAATAATTGTAGATAATTACAATAGACTCTGTAGATCATGTTGTTCAACCATTTCAAACTTGGAAAATATTAACACTTGGGTTCTACTGAGAAATTGGTAAATGGGCAGTGCTTTAAGTAATCATGTCCTGGACAGATGCTGAATGCAGAGAATTCAAAGTGAACAACGTGCATACAGACACAAAAGAGGATAATTTGAGAATACTTTACAAACATCAGTATTCTGGGTGTTGGTTCTAAGGTAAGTGCTGTGAAGTGAAAATATTGGTTAGTATTTAATCCAGTGGCATTAAAATCCTGGGCTTTTTAAGCAGTAGCAGAGCAAGGCAATGTTTTTACTGCTTTGTCTCCTATATCACTAGGTCTCAGGTACAAGACATCACAATCTCCAAGTCTCTTATTCCTTCTCTTCAAATTCCCCAAGCAGACAGAGATCTCCTCACTCCTTTATTGTCTAACTGCTGACCATATAAAAAACAGCAGATGCTGCAACTGGTTGTCAGCTCCATACTGAGCACCATGTGTTTATTGATTTGTCAGTACACAGGTTGTCACCCACCAGCCATGGGGTCAAACTGATAACCACTGGGCTCTCACTGCTGTTTTTCATCCAATGATTATACTAATTTGGGACTCTTTTGTGAAACCAGTCAGTGTCAGACCTCTCAGGAAGATACGGCATTTGTGCCTCTTGCATTAGATCTGACTGAAGTGTGCCCATTGATAATTACATTTCTGAGAAGGACATGACAGTTAAACAGCAAGATTACACATGCTTCATTTCAAGGGGAAGCCAAGCTAAAAATCCTGTTATACAGAGGAGTCCATGGGGTAATTTTGTTAAATATCACACAAAGCTAAATTGAAAGTCTCTGCATCTCTTTTTTCACTGTGGCATATCTAACAGACCTTCATGTGTTTCTCATGGCATCAGATGATGTTGATAATCTGAGTGTGATAGCCTAGATGGGCACTTGTTGCCAAACCCAGAACAGAGGCTCCATGAACAAATCACCCTGCAAGTACCTTTCTGTGTCCCTCCAGTATTTACTGGAGAGAGCCACCTACAGAGATCAACTAGGAAAAAGGAATCTGATGTATCCTTTTCTTGAATTACTTTTAAGTTTATTATTACTTTAATTTATTAAGTCTATTATTTGACTTTATAAGAACCTGTAAGGCTCTTATCCTGCTAATTAGGTGTAGGCAATGTTCCTGATGCCTCTTCAAGACTATGAAGAGAGATTGCTTCCAGAGATGCTTTTGTCTCTACTACTATCTCCTTGTTCTTCCCATTCCCTCCAGCTCTCCAGTTGAAACTTCCTCTTAACACCATTTAACACAAAGATATGCAGTGACAGAGATCTCACAGAAACCAGGCAACGTCTGAGAGAAATTCAACCCAGCATAGCTGTGCATATGTGGGTTGTCCAATTCCACTGTGCAAATGGCATGGGACAGGAAAACAGTGACTCTCAATGGGAGATGCACTTTTTCTACTGGTCTGGTCAGGGAAGTTCCACAGGTGCTTTGTAGCTTTCTTGTCAGGAAGCACATCTGCACTTCTCCCAAGGTAAGCACAAGTAGGCTGGGAATGCACAGTACCAAAAAGTTCAGGGTTTCCCCAGATAATGCTGAAGTGGCAAGTTCTGAGATGGAGAGGGATAGAGGTTGGCAGTGTGCACCTCTGTGCAGCATCATGCTGTGCTGTACAGGTCAGTTTGTGTAGAGTATCTTAAGGTGTCCCCAAGATGGAAGTGCTTGAACAACACCCCTGGAGCGCCTTCAGAGCAGAGACTTGCTGTGATGGAGAGAACAGACAGTTGACTTTTCACTGTAGTATCTTCTCAGACAAAACTCCTTTGTTCAGGGGAGAGGAGTTACCAATTAGTTAAAGATTATCAATTCCTGATCTGTCACACAGAAAAACTTCCTCATCATTCCTGGACAGGACATTTTCATTTAAGCCTAAATATAAAGTCATTAGTCTATAATCCCATGCCAGGCCTAGATTTTGAAAAACATTAAATGTTTCCTAATCTAGAGAGAGATCACCTTGCTCTCTTTTAGGTAAGAAAAAAAATCCCAAAGCAACACATTCTTTGAAGGCTATTCATCTTCATTTATACTTTTTCTGTCAAAGGATACCAGACACAAGAAAATTACTTTTTGATCTAAAATGGCAGTTTCTGTCTCCTATAACAGACACATGCCAGGAGAGAGCAAGTTGGTAATGTTGGTGTCAGAATAGCATAAAGTAGTTGAGAAAACTGAAGAGATTAATTTCTGTCTTTTGTGGGATTCTGTAACTTAATTTGATAAAACTCATAATAAACTCCCTTTCGCCTTTCCTCCTTTGCACAGCAAGAATATCTGTAAAATAAGCAAGTTCACAATCTCTAAATACAAAAAGTGTTGTCAGGCAAGGCAATGCTATCATGGAAGTATGATGGAAAGTACCACACAGTGCCAACATTTAAAGATACTTACTTCCAACCATTCTCCTAAAGTGCTGGAGTAGACGTTGTAAAATTCTCCATGTAACCAATTTCATGGTCCAAGTGGAATGAAATGCAATGCATATTAAGCATACATTATGAGAAGGGAGAAGGAATGAGATTTGTAATATTTTCAGCTGCAACCTTCTAAAATGGGATGGTCTAAATACAGCCTCTGGGCAAGAGAAATCATTGCATCCATATTAGCCCTGAAAGAAGCAGTAGGTGGAAGTATAAATGCAAGAGACTACTTATCCTGCAAGATGCTCTCATTGCTTTGCTGGCAAAGGGGGTTCTGAAACTGTTCCCTAACCACCCCTACTACAGGCAAGCAAGCTGCCATCATTCGTTTGTTGCTTAAGACAGAATGTAACTTATGGCCCCTCAAGTAAAATTTTCTTATCTATTCAAAATATCCAATTACTTGAGATAATAATACAAAGATGTAAATCAAATATTCATCAAATTTTATACAAAACCTGTGTCCTTCACTTTTTCTCAGTTTCACTTCTGTGTTACAGAGTTTTTCTCTGTGCTGGTTTTGACTGGGATAGTTACACCTGCCTGACCATGACATCCTTCAATTGTTTAAAAAATACAAACATTACCATTTTTATGTAATTAATAAGGATATCTTTTTTTTTCTCAGACAAAAGGTCACTGATGCCCTCTAACCTTTATCACAGTAAAAAATCAATAAGACACCATGTTTAACACCAGAAATTTGCACCTCAATCACAGAAAGTCACAGTAACCAGGGAAACCAAACAATGGCATGGACAGGTTTTCATTAAAGCATGGATGGGAGGAGAATTAATATGATTATTATAGGATACTGGCTTTTGAACAATAGCAGTTCATTGTGATTTATTTTGCTTTTGATGGCGAGGAAGAATGTTGTGTCTACGGAGAAGCATACAGAGTTTCTAAATGGATAGGGTTTTCTGTAGGTGAAAATGCCTTTGTCACAGACCATGATGATGATGCTCTTGTCTGACAGGCATGTGGGGATGATACTCACAGCAGAGTCCTCTGCTAACAGACACAGGAGCTGGGCTGTGGATCGCCGCCATGAGCCATTTTCCCTCCTCTGTGTAACCCCCTGCTGTGACTGAATCATGAGAATATATTTAAGATGTTCTTGGCAGCCACTTCTACACCCGGCAATGCAGGGAAGGATGAAGCCCTGTTCTGACAGCAGTTTCAAGAGCATTGTCCACAGCTAGTGATGCTTCCCTGTGGCAGACATGCACAGGCAACAATGCTGGCAGTAAGCTGACGACCAGAAAAACAGGAGTGGGGAAATTAATGTGTATTGCCTGCATATTATTTCATCCTCCTCTTGGTGAATAAAGTGCATTCTCCTGCAGTCATCTGCTGATGTTGGGATGGGGAGAAAGACCCCTCCCAGCAGTTTCCTCCTCTCCAAGGGCTGACATGGGTCCACATCTGCTCTCCTGCCACCACAGGCTGCCTACCAACCATTTCACACTTCCCAGCCATCAGCTCTTGGCGAGGACCTGACCTGGGCACCAGGACCTCGTGAACTGCTGGAGCTCAGTGGGAGCATTTTGCCAGCCCCTGTCTGGCAGGAACCAGGGCTGCTGGGGTGGTTCCTGGCAATGTGGGGAACTTCAGCAAGGATTACCCTGCTCAATAGTATTTGTGCTGCCTCATGTGAAGATCCAGGAGCAGAGCTTCTCTTCCAAGCCTGCTGTCTGTGACTGTGAAAAGAAAGCAGCACACCTGGCGAGCGACTCGACCTGCACAGCTCAGGCACCAGCATGGCAAACTCTCCTCGGAGATACAGACCCTCACTCCCTCCTTTACTGGTGAGGAAGCCTAGAACACCAGTTTATACTACATTAACTTTCTGAAAGCAAGGCCTGGTGAGGTGCTTTAGGCCTTAGCTTTCTACTGAGCAAAATATCAGCAGTTTAATTCCCACTGAAATACACAGTATTTACGGGACTATACAGAGGGCTCCCACAGCCTTTGCATTACACCTGCCCTTTTGGGACATTAACTTGCAGAAAACTGCTTTTTGAGCAAGGCTGATCAGTTTGCTGATCTGAGGAAGCCACCAGTCCATAAAACTTTCCAAAGAGTAAAATACATATAATGAAGCCTTTCTGATTTATATTCTTCCTTATTAGATGAGAGAACAGCAGCTGTATGACTACCTGACTGCAATATTTATATCACCTCAAAGGACACTAGAAGATAAAATAGATTTTCCCCTACAAACACCTGAATATTTAAATTTTCAGAATAAAACTTTGCAAAGATGGCAAGCATTTATGTCAATATTAAAATAGAGAAAGAGGTACGTGGTAAGGTTTGGACAAGGCATAGGACAAAAGGAGCCTACATTAAAAAAAAAAAAAATATTTGTAACCTTTTTTCAAATGTGGAACTAGAGAGGGGAGAAGGAATTAGAGAAGAATTGCAGAAACCCTTAAAAATGAAGCTATGAATTATAGGGTGTGGGTCTTGAACACTTCATCATGTAAACTATCTCCCTGGAGCTCTAGTCCTAGTGGGGGCTTTTAATTACTGTGTGAAAGCAAGTGGTGTTAATTAAATAGAGTAGGTATTCACTTGCTGTGAATGTCTATGCCTGTAAAACTGCATCACCCAAATATTCACGAGAAGCAAACACTGAGTGCTAGTCAGCTTAAAATGGATTAGTTATTTGAAATTAAAAATTGATCAAAAAGAAATTTTATGTTATGTTTGCCTAACTTTATTAACTGGAGTAAATAAAAACTTTCCTTGGGAAGGCAAATTCTTAGTATGCCCTTCCCTATTCAACTGAGGTTTTTATAAGGATAACAAGCCAATACAAGACCCAAACCTTGAAAATGCTCTTCAAACATAAGAAAGATTTATTAGTTTATTAGTTGTAGAAATACATCTAAATTCCTTATTTTTAACTTTCTGTGTTTTAAAAGCAGTGAGGAGAGGCAAAAAGCCTTTTCCTCTCCCATGCAGAAGGATAACAAGGTATTCTTTGCTTGCAATACCTCTTGTAATAATTTGTAGGGAGAATTACATGAAAAAGACTCTGAAGACTTAGATTTGGTATTCTTCCAATTTCCAACAACAAAAAACTTGAAAGCTTCCCCTTATTTTTACCAAGTTGTTAATTTTTATAATTAAGTGTCCTAAAAGTAAAGTAACAGGTGTGTAATTTGCCATAGAAAAAGGTTTTAATCTGAATTAGTTACCTTTTTCCTTTATTTCTCTTGTCTGTCAGCTATACCAACAGGAGCCAACAACTGATCAGCGATGCTAAATCCTTGCAAGCACTTGAGTTACCTTTCTAGCCTTCCATCAGGCTTTATGATGAACTGTAATCATCCAGAAACTGCTGGTTGTAGATTATTGAGCTGAAACCTTTAGACTGGTGTGCCTCTAGGAGAATTTAGTGTATGCATCCATTCACCAAGATCACACATTAGCCCTCAGTTTATTTTCTGTTCAAGGTTCACATAAAAAATGGCATCTCACACTTTTAGACATCTGCATGTGGCAAAAAGAAACTCAATAAGAATTAAAACTACAGTATCCTTATAATGAAGTCCTGTGTCAATGCAATGGCTCATTTTGGCACACAGCTTTCATGATGTCTCCACATGGACTTGAGAAAACTATTATAAATTTAACTTTGGCAGAAAAAAACCAGATTTTTTTCCAAAATAAAAATTGTATTCAGAATCTACAAGATGATTACAGGATTCGGAGAACCAGCAGCTCTGCTGTGGGTAGCAATATCTCTCACACTCAGGAAGCAAAGGAGCCTTCTGGAAGCAAGTGCCCTTCAGTGTTACTCCAATCACCCAGCTAAACAGAGAGCTCTGAACATTACTGAAAAGGTTAAAAAACTAGATCTGAAGTAACAACTCTATGTGGTAGCTCAAAATGTGTGTTCATCTGTTTTCTGCTGGCACACAGACAAGAAGAGTTGCAGAAAAGGGTGTTTGCTACTCATCATGGAACACCCCTGCCTCAGCACAGAGAGCAGGGCACAGCCAAGCAGCCCAGAGCCTGCAGTCTCAGAGCCTGCTTCCTACCACAGCGAGCCACAGACACAATCTAATCCAGAGGATTTACTTCCAGATTTCCTGTACCTTCAAGCAGTAAATGCAGTATCAGGTTTACTAAATCGACATCAGAATTACGAATGGCACTGTTGAGCTTGTGTAATCAGGCTGAATACAGCTTAATGCAAAGATTACTTTGCTAGAGATTTCAATGACTACCTTCACAGTTCCCCTATAACATCTGGAATTATGCTAGGAAACGTTGAACAACCTGGAATCACCTTAAAATGGTCACTAAGAGCTCAAGCAAAAGAAGCCATACATTAGTGAGCAGATTTTCTTACCAAACAGGGTCATATAGGAACTCTCAGGTGGCACAGAAGCTCAGACTGAATTAAAACCCAAAACCAAACACACCTGAGATTTCTTTGAGTGTGTATCTACCTTTACAATTCTTTCTGTATGGAGGATGAAGAGTTTAGTCCAGGTTTTAATCTGGAGGACAACTGGGGAGACAGCTTGAGGAACTAGGAGATACCTGCAAGTGATAGGGTTTTTCCTGATAATCATACACAATGCAAAACTGTGCCTCTTCTAGTCAAGACAGAATGCAGATTTTCATTCCATGATTACTTAGAATTGTGAACCTACTCTTTTTTCTCACAAACTAACCCATTAACCTGAACAGTGCTATTTATATATCTGCAAGGCTTACTAGTATGAGTAAAAGTTGCTGGATTAGGCTGTGTGTTTGCAGTGTGAACTTTATTTTAGGTGCGTGGGAGCAGTCCTGAGATTGCACAGAAACATGTTGGTGTGAAACGCAGAGGAAAGAGCTTCTGCTGAGCTCTGTGGAAAACAGATAAAGAAATAAGGGAGAGATAGAGCAGATGAATGGACAGAATGATAAAATAGTCTCATAACAAGCCCCAGACATTTGACTATTTATTTTGAATTATTCTAGTTTTGATAGCCCCCCAAAGAGCACTTTAAAGTGCTTAATTTGCTTTGCTCCATTGATTTTAATTAATCTTGCCCTAGGCTTTCAAACTTCACGAGCATGGAGAACTTAGGAAAAAAATTAGCAGCCTACTTTCTCACCATATAAAATTTCTTAACTGCCTCAAATCACGGGCAACTGCAGTGCAGCAATGGACATGAGCACTTGTCATGCTCTGGGCACTACCCCTGTAGGGGTAATACCTTCACAGGCTGAACTCAAAGCAGAAAAGAAATATCTACTGCTGAAGCCTTCTGGATGGATGGAGCTGATCCAGTTCCTTTCTCTCCAGCCAAGAAGCCATCAGATACCTGCCTGCAGAATGAGTAGTTCTTTAGTTCTGTCCATAGCCATGGCTCCACAGTGGCCCAGAGTCACACAGACATCACACTTCTGTTTTGTGAAAGGCTCCTGCCAGCACACAGATGAGCTTTTGCACTCCCCAGGGGGAGGTGCCTTGGCTTTAGGAAGGAAGGATGATTGACAAATGAGAAATCACAGGATCCTCTGTCCTCCCTGGAATGACTGACCCAAGGCAGCCCCTTCAGTGACACATCCCCTGGGATCTTTTAAAGGGACTGATAATAACTGATGACTGCAGCATAGGGAGAGTGGCACTGGCATCATCTAATGAAGGTGAATTTGACTACTGTCAAGCAGTTGAGTGGTACATAACCAGGTGTTAAGCACCTATGTAATTTAAAAATCTTGTTCCAGAGTTACTAAATTTGTGATTTAAGAAACAGTTTCTTCCAGCAACTTCCATTAAAGAGTCAGAAATCCCAGAAAGATAGGGACCTTCTGTCTGACAACACAGCTCTCCCACCATGCATGGGATGTGTGATGGGGTCAGAGACTGGTAAGTGAAGATATGCCATTTTCATGCTTTCCTGACCAAGCAGAAACCATCAATCAGGTGACCAATTTGCCATCACTTCTGCCAAACTCTAGTTGTGGATATGTCGTGTCTTTTTCATTCAGCTGAGAGCAGCAACCTCCACAAAAGTCCCCAGTCCCTCAGCATCTTCCTCTTGAGAAGGGCTGCTGAGTCCTGGGGGGGAAAGCAGGACTACCTGCAGGACTACCTGCCTACTTTGTGGGCAGCACCGTGGGAGGAAGGGGATGCTCTAGCATTCCCAGGCTGTGGGAAGGAGCCCCAGTCCCACATGCAGGGGGATAATAAGGTCAGCCCTCAAGTGGGATTTACACCTTGTCCTCCTCAAGGGCAAAACACTGACCAGCATGAACTAATCAGTGCCTAAACTGTTACTCAGAGGCTGTAATTTAACATTTGTAACTTCTCTAATTACTTCCGTCTCATTCTGCGTCTTGCCTTTCTGGGAAAGGTTATTAGAAGGTCAGATGTTTAGATAACAATAACTTGTATCTCCTGCCTATGAATAAGTAACCTCAGAGATTTTGTCTGTAATTCTGAGTGTGCCTGTGTCCTAAGAAAACAAAGGAAAAATTATTTGCTTTAGCAAAGGAAGGTATTGATAATGTATATCCACAAGAGACTTACAAAGAAATCCACAAATAAAGTAATTCTTTAAGAACATTAATCAGTTTTGGACTATCCCACACTGTAGTAATCAATTATTTTAATTAAAAGAAACTATGTGTTCTTTCCCTGTCTTTTACCTCAGCTGATCTTTGCAACACAGCTGATCAAAGATGTCACATTTCAAAGATGCTGAGTACAGTTTCTATAATATTCATAAAAGAATATCCTCTGTATTCAAGTGCCTGCCTTCTTATGGAAGCTTTTGCTCAGCAGAAAATGATCAGATAATTGTTCAGCAGCTCCAAATTCCTGCGCTCTGTGTAAGTGAGGAGAGCAGTCCCAGCTCCCTCACAACGAGGTGTATGGGCTCACTCTTGTTTCTCTGAGACAAATCTGGTTTTCCACACCCAGACAGGCATCACCACTCAACAGCTGTCCCTCTTGTGTGTCCCAGGAGAGCTGGATCTCACAGAGGTCTCCATCCTGCCCATATCTTTTCTTCAACAGCTGCCAAGAGCAGCACAGAAAGAAAGGAATGAATGACTGCATAGGGGAGGTACACAGGGATGTTTCCCCACTCTGCAGGGTGCTCGAGGTCAGGGACTTCTCGAGCCAGTGGCAGTGTTTATTGGCCAGAACAGATTTTTAATGTAATGCATTTCTCCAGTCCTTTTTGAATCTTGTAAAAAGCTGAGATAAATTCTTTTTAATACCAGCTGCTTTGTTCTGCAATTTTCAGAGCAATCTAAAAATTATGGGAAAGAATGAAATATTTTGTCTCATAATAGGCAAGGAAACGGTTTTGTTCCACTCATCAATGTGGTGCAGTCTTCTAAGATCAAAGAGCACTGCTACTTCCCTTTTAGGAGCACAAGGGAGAATGAAGGCAAAAAAAAAAATAGAAAATGCATTTATAAAGTAGCTGCATCTTCCTTTCCTTAAGTTGATTCTGCTGCTTAGCTGGTATCTGCCAATCAGCATGAAGTTTCAAAGGATATCTGGCTTCAAAGATATCTAATGTTGATTTAATTTAAGATAGAGAAAGACAAGGGCATAAAAGGGAGAATCAGTCAACAAGAAAGGCATAAGTCAAATGTTGTAGCAGGGAAGATTTTTCAGTTGTCCTTTTCTAGAATAAGAGAAACAGAAGGCAAATGGATCAGTCTCAACTATGATTCTTGCACTGCTTAAATTGCTGCTCAGAGAAAGGAACTCAGAGAGATAGTTCTGTTTTTCACCACCCTACGAGATAGCAAATGGAAACAGAAGCAGCTGACATAGTTCAGCAGCAGGTTCAAAAAGCCACTGGCAGAGTTCTATTTGAGAAGATAAGTAAATCATGGTGTGAAAGATAAGCAGTGATGTGGCCTGTAAACACTGTAGGAACAGATGAATCAATAAAGGGTCACTTATCTCCAGACAGAAAGTTACACTTGAGCATGAAGTTCCTGACTGAAACTAGGGTGTTATTATATTTATATATGACTTGAAAAAAAAAAAGAGTATAGACAAATAGAAAAAAATTATTAATCAAAACTAGAAAAAGCCAGGAGGATCTCCTCAAGAGAATCCTGCTGAAACAATGTGACAGCTGGCAAACAGACAAATGTGAGGGAAGTGGTCTGGATGACTCTTCTGCATTACTAGTATGGAAATGCAATGCAGCCACAAAAGCCCTGTGTCCATGCTCACTATGAACTTCTGCTTGCAGGTACAAACAAAACATTGGGATATAAAAGGACGAAAAAGAAAATTCTTAACTCATAAGGTCCCAAAGTAAACAAAATGCTCACCCTTGCTTTCAACAGTATGACTGTTCTGAGCTTCATACCTCATGAAAATAGCGTATAACTAGAAAAAAAGGAATAGTGCAAAAATTTATGGATATAGCACAATAAAGGCGGAAAATAAGTCTTGCTTTAGAGACAAACTGAAAAGACTGTGACTCTTTAGAGAATAAGTGAACAAAAGCAGATATACCGAAGAAAATTTTTCTTTATCCTGCTATAAATCAAAAGGAAAGTATCACTTGAAGTATTTAGAATGCAGCACTTATCCACATCTGAGGAAATGCCATCTTTTTAATTAGAAAACAAAAAGGTTAATAGCCCTTGGATATCCTTATTTCAAGGTATCAAGTAATAAAGAGCCTTACAGAGTAAACAACAGGATCAAACACCTATGGTGCAGCAACACACACTGACATTAGACCAAATTAAATAGAAAAAGAAACTTCTGTTTTTCAAGCTAGCCATTAGCTTGACCACCGTAAGATTTTTACAGTTTCCGTGGCTTCCTGGAATGTACACCACAAAGTGGTGTATGATGGAAAGAGAACTGAACAAGCTCAGTGCAGCACTCCCTGGACTTCACTGGTGTGATGTGGGGGCAGTCCAGCCAAGTCCAGCAGTGCTTTGTCGAAGTGAAAAAGTGCAAATGTGGTTTCATACGAAAAAGTGCAAATGTGGTTTCATACAGCCACACTGAATGTGGCTGAGGACCACCAAGCACTGCTCTGCCACTCCTGCGCACCGACTGCTGAGCTGCACCTCACCATGGACTATTTTGGGTTCCTGGTTTGATGCTTGCCTGGCGAGTCCTGGAACCGCCACAAGGCTCGGGGCGGCCCCTCTGCCGCGCAGGCCCAGCCGCCCCGGTGGGTCCAGGGCACCAGGGCAGGGGTGTGGTGACCATGGAGGCGAAGGAGGAGGACTCTGACTGAGGCAGCACCACGAGTTTATTGAAGAGCCCTGACGGGACCTTCTCACCTCCAAACTCCTGCCCAGTCAGAGCCCCAGCCAGCTCAGTCCAGCACCTTTTAAGGGGAGGTGGGGAAAGGGGCAGGGACCAGGGGATTGACCAGCTGGGTAGCTCAGGGGGTGACCTGGCTGTTGAATGATACTTTCCACAGTCAATCTCCCTGGCAGAGAAGGAGGCTCCCTGGGCCACAGCCTATCACCTGGCACCCCAGAGAACTTTCCAGAACCTGGGAAAGGCTCCAAAGTGACAGGCATGCCACTGGAGGAGGGGATAATGGGGTACAACCAAATACAAACACTTGTGGGGTACATGGAACAAACCATTAATACATACATTAATATAAGGCACACCACTACCAGACTGGGTTATGAGGAAATAAGGACCAGCTTTATTTCCTGTGATACCTCCTGTGATTCCAAATAGAAATCAAAACAGTGTTGATAGAAATGCTTCCTCTGGACACAGACAGCAGTCACTCTATTGAGGACACAATCAGAAATAGGCCACCTCCCTCACTCAGCTCTACTATTTTGTCACTTTACTGTTTATTTTCCTAAGCAAAAATAAACAGCACTCCTCACTGCTGCAATCTTCACTGTAATACAGCCAAAATATTTTATAATTTAATTCTGTGTTCTTAAAATACACTAACTTCAGATGATCACATTGACTGGGGCTTCCTCTAAGAGGATGACACAGCATTTGCAGACTTCAGAAACCAGCTGTCTCTGAACAAGTGAAAGACTTGTTAAATGGGAATTCAAGTAAAAAGAAGAATTACTGTAAGAAAAGAGATGGTGAAGACTGACAGCTGTTTCTTTGCTGTCATGGAAATACCTTGTGGATGACCAGAAAATTTCATTTGGACCACAGTATTGACTTGAAAATGGGTGAGTTATATTGGGAGTGAGCTCTTACAGAAACTTCTAATGCATTATTTATTTTAAAAGAAACATGATCACCAATTTTTATTCAAATGGACTTGAGACACTGTTGCCCTGTGGAAATAAGCAGGCTTGCTTAAAGGGACTTTTCACAAAAAGTACCACTCTTTAGTATTTATGAGACTTTTCCTAGGTTTGCTAAAGTTCAAGTGCGTGCCTCTTTTTATTGCATGAGTCACGATATTTAGAGTTAGTTAAAAATAATTTATTTCCACTAATTCTCATGTAAGGAAATAATTCTAAAACCATACAGCCAGGAAAATCTGTAGTGCAAAATACCCAGTTTCTCCCATTCAGATGTCTGGTCCACTGATACTCCTGGCACTGCAGCACACCTAGGTAAAACACTCCTCAGTGCATTAAAACCATTTATTGAAGGTACCTCTGCTTAAATATTTGAACACAGGAAATCTCTGGGAGTCTTGCTGTTCAGTTCTCAGTTGAACTGTTTCTTTGTTTGCAAATGCAATAATTACTAGAACTGGTAACAGAAAAATAGTTGGCAGACCTTGAAAAATAATGTATTTTATGGGTCAAACTTACCCATTTACAATTTATGGCCAGATTGTAACTGGACTCCTGCAACAAAAATAATAGCACAGGTACAGATCCTACCATAAAAATCACCCTTTCCCCAGTATACTTCTTTTATAATTTCTCTCTTTCTCCCTCACCCCATACACCATTTTTGTGATGGCAGTTAGCCAAAGGCATGCAAGAATGAATTGCACTGTTGTGGCATTTAAATTATATCAATACTGAAATGCAGAATAGAGTCCTTTTCTATTTTATCTCTAAATTGAATGCTTTCACAGAGAGGCACTGTTATCTGCATTACAATTTGAGAGCTACATTAGTAAATCTTGAATGCTCTGAATTGGCGTATTCAACTTTTGAGATGGATGGTTGAGCTCAACACAAAAAATGTATTAAGCTGAAGATATGGCTTCATTTGGAGTGAACATGTATCTTGAAGAATATATGGCATTCAGAAACCAAGCCTAAATTTCCAGGCAGCCTGCATCCAGATGAATGTTACCCCCTTCTTAAAGTAAATATTTTTAGATTTTTCTATTAAAAGGTATGCCTTCAAAATTATTCCCCAGGAACCATTTCCCTGTCAGATGAGGAAATTATGCAAATTCTCACTTTCACACAATGATTGGAGCAGTCTGGAAATGCTGCCTGTGAGTAGAGAAGGTTCTCATCCCTTTTGTGGCACTCTGTAAGCACACTAGTAATTCTGCAAGCATACTGATGGGTCCTTCAGCTGCTAAACAGTTGTAAAGGTCTGAGAAAATGAATTAAATATTCAGGTGTATTTCAGAGGTTTTATCCTTAAGACTTCAGTGACAGAAACCTCTCAGTGCCCCACAGCCACCCAAAGATCCTTTTGGCCTCTAACCAATCTGCAAGCTTTCAGGTTTCTGAGATGCCACAGCTGCCAGGTGCCTCTCTGGGATATGCCTGGAAGTGCAAGAGGCTGTCTTTGCCACTCTCCAGGGTGGGTGCAGAAATGAAAAAAATCCCTCCCTTTCACAAAAAAACCACACAGAGCAAACAAGTGCATTTAAAATCTATGTTTGTGGAAAATTGATAAATAACATGATAATCAAATTGTGTTACTATCTTGTGATAAGTGAAACGTATTCTGAAGCATAGTCTGTGTTTTCTTTTTCCGTGCATGGGTGAAATTTGCTGACAAATACCCAAAGCGCAGCTGCTTCTGATTTAAAAAAAAACCCACAGAAAGACTATTTACTTCACTTGAGCTTAAATGATTACTACTATGAACCAACTGGTAGTGTAAAAGAAAAGTATTCCTACAATTGAAAAAATGAGGTCAGAAATAGTTATAAAAAAAAGTTCTTTGCTACTAAAATTGTTTCATTTGTGAAACTGATATAAGTTATATTACTGGAATAAAATGTGCCCTCAGTATCAGAATTATTTGAAAATGCTGACCCAGAAACCCATCTGTGAAAAACAAAGTCCTTTGTTCAAAGAAACCTGAAAAAGACAGAAGGACTTTGGAGAGAAAAACTGAGATGGGCTATGTTTGCAACCTCATAACAAGGCAAGTTTGAGAAGAACCCCAGAGATCTCTGGCCATGGCTGGAGATGGATCAAAAGCACTTGCAGCACAAGGAGTATGCCTTATGCAGGCAAAGGAAGGTCAGGGCTGAGGCTGGAGTTCCACCTGTCCCAGGGAGAGGTGTGACCTTGTTCTCAGCTGGAGACCACCAGCTCGGCCACCTGAACCCAGGCAGAAACTGCAAGGACTCTTGTCAGTATTTTTAGCCCTTTTCCTCAGATATCACGTGCCAGCAGCTGATTTTCCTCTCTTGGTAGCTCCTTACACCGGAGGAGCCATGCTGACCTTGGTGACATGGATACACTCCAACACAAAAGGGAAAGGAAAAGCCTCCAGCCCCCAGCATCACAGTTCAAAACCAGCCTGCAGCTCACCCTGGCCCCACCCCAAGAAAATAGATTATTTTTGCCAGTGCATGAAATAGTGTTATATGTTGAAATGCAAAATATCCCTTTTCTTTCCCCTTTGGCTTGAAAAATCCTAGAAAGATTCAAGTCTGCATTTCAGTCTAATAAAGAACCATTTTTTATTGAATTCTGCTGGTGATGCCCATTAGGGAACCTGTTAGAGGTTTCAGGTGAAGTCTTGATCCCTTTGATCTTGAGTCCATGGGGATGAGGAACAGGTCACATTACTTTGATCAGAAGGAGACAATATGGGATCACATTCATATGCTCCTTGATCTTCCTGTAACCAGAAACCTTGCTTGCAATTTTTGTGCAACATCAGATATTGATTTCTTTCCTCAAACAAATCTATGGAGCCATCTCATAGGAGAAATGGATGGCCCCTGCCAGGGCAGGGGTTGCAAGTTGTTCAGTTTCTCAAAGACCTCCTGCCTCACCTCTCCCCCACCTGTTACTGACAGCAGTTAAAAAGCTGTCTTTTATTTACCATTCTATGATTCTGTTCGATTTGATCCATTGCCATTATGTGGCTGATGCTGTCTGAGTCCGTTCATGCAGAAAGCTAAAGTGATGTTTATCTACTTGCACAGCACATAAATTTTGTCCAGGATTTTCAGATGCTCACATCAGTGAGTCACACAGAAGCCAGAAGGAGAGACTGCTTTTCTGATAGGCTTGTACACTCATTTTCTGTAGGTTTGCTGTATACAAAAAGAATAGTTTTAACGCATCACTGCATAAATGAGCATATGATACCACCCATGAAGGATCTCCCAGAAGCTCTTGTGTTTCTCTCTCTTTTCCTGACAGATGCCTCTCAGCTATGGCGTTTCTAGTCCAAGGTGCACCTGATAGTGTTGTTTGTGGAAGCATATGGAAGATGTGATGCATCATTATTTATTTATTTATTATTTATTATTTAGTTGCTATTTATTTATTTATTTATTATTTAAGATTTATAAGAAACTAATTCTTCACTAGGAGAGTGATGCTACACTAGAACAGGCTGTCCAGAGAATTTGTGGATGCCCCATCCCTGGAAGTGCTCAAGGCCAGAACGGATGTAACATGAGAAATTTGATCTAGTGGAAGGTGTCCCTGCCCACAGCAGAGGGTGGGAACTAGATGATTAAGATTCCTTCCAAACCATTCCATGATTCAGTTTGATTTGATCCATTGCCATTTTGTGGCTGATGCTGTCTGAATAAATTCCTGCAGAAAGCTGAAGTGATGTTTGTCTACTTGCACAGCAGATAAATTTTATCTTGGGTAAAGCACTGACCCTCTTGGCACCTGGATGCCTTCCTGCAGGACACTGCTCTTGCACACCTCTGTAATGGGTGGGATGATCTTTATCTGGCTACTAAAAGCTGGAGGCAGGCACTAAGCCTGACCAGCCCTCAGCTGGTTTGTTACCCTTTGCTCCCCTCAGAGTCCCTGGAGAGAGCAAGGCAGGCATCTGAGGGAATTGTTCTGAAACCCTCTGATTGCAAGGAATGAGGCCAGGGGCTTCTAGTACAGCTGCAGGTCTTTAAAGAATAATTTCATGGCAATTCATGCTGTATCTTAAAGGACATATTTTATTATTTGATCCTTACACATACAGACATCCCTCCTGTTTATTCTGAGCACATGGTGTTGAAGGACCCACTGAAGGCTTTGGGCTTTGGTTCTTTTGGCATTACCCTGTTCTGGTTCCCTGTGTGTGGGGGATGATTCCTCACGTGTTGTAGAGCTCAGCTGGAAATCAGCTCTGATTTTATCCATTAATTTTGCCTCTTCCCTCTGCTCCAGTTTTCACAGTATTTACTTCAGAAATAATTTAACTGCCATCTCTCAGCCTTCAAAGCAGTTTTGTCTTCCCTCCCTTACATTACTTATGCCTGAAAAGCTCAAGAAAATGTGTTTCAAGAAACCATTGCCCCCCAGCTACCTTCTCCTGCACTGGATCCCACATTTCAGCTGGATTTGAATCTCTAAAGGTTCACTAAAGGTACCAGGTCATGGTGTGAAATACAGGTGGCCTGAGGGTCTCTGGCTGCTCTCCCTGGTGGTGGTGGGGATGCTCCCAGAGGTGGCAGATGACAGAATCACACCTCATTGCATGCACAGATCCAAGGCATGGCTGCACTTGGTGTCTGCTGTGCTGGGGACAAAGGAGAGGAGCAGTTTCCAGGAAGAACAGGTTGAGTAAAGAGGAGCCACAAAATTCTCCAGAAGAGCACATCATATGGAGGTGAAGAAAGAGCCTTCCTTTTGGCTTTGCCTGGTTCCTTGTGTTGCATGCACAGCAAGGGGCCAAAAAAATGATGGGCAAGTCTCCCCTACAGAAAGCACAATACTTGGATACAGGCAGACCCAAGACTGAAGCAGTTCTGTGTTCTGGGACTGTTAATGTGTGGAGTGATTCACTTTCACTTGGTACAACAGCATAGGTGGGCATGAGATTAGTGTGGGGCTAAAAATAGCTTATGAACCTCTAACTGAAATTTCCAGAATACCAGTGTCTTTTAGGGTTCCAGCAGCCAGACTGCAATAACAGAGACCTGAAATTGTCTTCAAAAGCTTGAAAACAGACAGACACAACAGAGCAGAGAAATGTTGCAATGTGAATAAGTGAACATAAAGTGTGAGTAGTAAGGAAGTATCATGGTCCAGAGAGATAACAAGTCAGAAGAATGTGAGGTCTAAAAATGGAAGTGATGGCATCATATGTAATGAAAGCCAATCAAGCTCCAGGAACATTTTTTATATTTCTTGTGATCCACCTCACCAAAACACATAATTATTGTAGCAGTTGTTTTGCCCCAAATTTATTTTCTTCCTGCTCTTAACAGCCCCCTTTTGAAGCCAACAAATTCTCTTGGATCTCTGTGGAGAGCATAGCTTCCTTTAAATTGATAAATTATAGAGCATAGTATCCTGCTTTTAAAACAATACTGATGAAATGCTTTCAACCCCACAAAATATGTATCCTTCTTTTGAACAGATTCTTTCAAATGTGAATCTGTTTTAATTGGTTATTGCTAAAGGAAGTGATGTATGTAAGATTAAGAAGCTAGTCCCTACCTCAGGCATTACTGTGCCATGGTTCCTATAAAAATTCTCAAGCCTGCACTAGGCTTTTTGTTCTAGCAGCTTCCCTGTCCTATATATCCCTGCTAGGTTGGTTCAAGCTCAGGTGTGTCCCAACAGGCCCCATCTGCAGCTGGGACAATGGCAGCAATGGGCCTGAAAAACTCAGGATGTTCTAGAAGGACTTATCTAATTTATTTTTGTCTCTTTTCTTCTGAAAATAGAAATATACCACTTTGTTTAGGAGCTTCATGAAAACACAAATGTATATTCACATATCCTACACAAACATTTTACTACAAATGGGTGTTTGCTTCATGCATTACTTTGGCTTCACATGAAATCCCTTTTTTTGTGTGTGTGTTTAGGAAATCAGAAAGACAGAACTTTGTTTTCCCGTGCAGCTGACACTTTACAATTCAGGCTTGAGAAAACAAGAAGAGAGTAAAATGTATTCATATTTAAGTATCAGAAGGTATCCCTCTTTGGTCTTATTTTGGCTAGGGTCAGGAACACCCAACAGGCTAATGACACCAGTGGCATTATTTTTTGGGAGTACTAGAGAGACTTGCCTTCAGCACTGCTCCCTGCTGCTATAAAATTTATGAGCATTATATGCTACCTGGACCAGAAGGTCTCTGCTCTTGTAGCGTTTATGAGCTTTGCAGGAGAGCCAGGAGTGAGGAACTCTGAAATCTTACAGAAACTATTGAAATTCCAGAGACATAGACTGAGACATTTGCAATTCTTATAACCTTTTTTGCATAGGAAATAGATTTCCATCAGTCAGGAGGTATAGGGACATTCCTATGGGAGTACCTAACTGAAATCAGCCCAACATTCTCACTCTAAAATAGTAAAAGGCTCTAGAGTGAGCTGATATAACAAACCCAAGTTATTAGGTGTAGCTAGCTTTGAGATAAGATTTCTGTTGTTTTTCCTCCAGCTATTAATAGCAACAGAGAAAGATGAAGGTTTATGTTGTTTTTTCACAAAGGTTGAAAACTCTGGTATGTGCTAGGGATCCTAAATGTTGAAAAGTGCTGTAGAGTAGCCCTGAGGTTCCTCCATTGCTTCTGTGACTCAGAAAAATTTACAATTAATTTATTTAATTTTTATGTGTGTTTAGGTAGATTTGTCATGATAATAATAATAAAAAAAAATCACTATAATCTTAGCTGGGAAAGATTTTTGCCCTTTTGCAGCAAGTCTGGTGAAGCAGTCACAAGGAGAACCTTAAAAAGCAACACATGGTTCAATTTAACCCTGCAAATGCCACATGCTTCAATGTCCCAGACAGCACTGAAGTTATGGCAGACATAATCCTGAAACCCTGACTGTGAAACCTGTGAAGTGACTGATATCCAGGGGAAAGAAATAAATTAAAATCTAAACTACTTCATGGTTTACTGCAAGCAGACTCTTGCAGAAAATTCAAAGCTTACACTGAGTATGGTCTTAAGTAATCTTTTCAAATATCCAAACTAATTTTGTAAACTGAATTGAATATTACATTTGGCCTCCCATGTAATCCAGAGGAAGACAGATTTTTACTACCTTAGGGAGGAGAAACCTCCAGATGAATAAAGTTGTGCCTCCTCAATTAGGAACTGTGTGAGTGCTGGGGCAGTCGGGCCCAGACTAAGAAAACAAACACCACCAGGAGCAAGGAGAACTAGTCTCAAAGCAAAGCTTATGAGCTGCAATCTCATCTTCCTTGCCATTGAGGAATGAAAGCAGGACTGAGAACATGTCTAGCAGGTGAACTGAGGTGCTAATTGTACAAGAAAGCAGCAGATTCACAGGAGGGAGAAGCACCTTCAAAGTCCTCAGCCTAGAAAAGGGTGATGGGGGTAGAAAACATTTAGAGACAAGAAGGAAGGGAAAACTTGAGTGAAGTGCTGTCTCCTGTAACTCATTCTGTGCTAATAAAGTTTCTAGAGGTACGTTCTCCAAAGGGTCTGTCTGCAAATCACTTAGGAAAACTGGATGGGTCTCCACCAGCCCCAGCAGCAGCTTCTGGAGGAGGAAGCATGGTTTGGCTCAGCTGCAGCTACACAGATCTGCCCTGGGAGGCCTGGTAAAATGTGCCATACTTTTCTACATCTAGAATGATCTTGACTAGCTTATTTATATACTTCCAGCTTCTAGCAGACCTGGAAAATACTAATTCTGGAGACCAGCTCCTGGTTATTCTCATATCACTCTGCACTGCACTGAAAAGCACATTTTCGTGGATGCTTAACTTTCTGATCTATTGTCCAGTTTCAGCCATGCTGGACAATAGAGCAAAAGTCTCAGAGAAAATCAGGATCCTACAGATTCCACAGAAAGCTGCAGGCTACACAGAGAAGACACTGGTTCAAATACCCACAGGCTTACCTCAGCCGCTTGAAAGTCTTGAAAAAGATGTGCAGTTGAATGGTTGCCTGTGTATTGCTGTCAAACTACTCTGCAGGGATTGTACATACATGCAGAGACAACAGAAAATCTTACTATAATGCAGTCCTAAAGCCAATCAAACAAGAGACATAAATCTGTAGACAACTAGGTTCTGAAAGAACAAGTGCTTGCAAAACTGTTATCTAATTAAATTTTCTCTCCATTCTCTACATGTTAATAATCTCCATATGAATATTTATGATCTGCCTGAATCTACAGACCAAAATCAGTGACTCAAAATGCACGGGATAAAGTGATAATGTCAGTACTGCATGTTCCTCCTCTTGGTGTACTGGAGATTAAACTCTTTAGGCAGGGTAACCCAGCTGGCTTTTCTTCCTGTACTGGCTCAAACAAGAGTTTCATCTACAAAGTGTTACAGTGGGCAGTGATAGCATGAGTAGTAGCTCAGCAGGGCCCTGAATTGAAGTGATCAAAGCCAATGAGCATGTTCTTAAATGCATGCTTAGGAGTTTGGCTAAACTAGGTAGTGGTCTTGATTATAACCTAAAAAAAGTTATGACTCAATTTAAAAGAAAAAGTCAGATTTATTCAGGTTACAGGTAATTTGGGCTGTATTAACAATTAAGATTAGTTAGAAAGAAATATACAACTTGCATTGTTTGTTATTAGACTTGGATTTATCTGAAAAGATTCATTTATGTGAAAGCACATATCTCATTTGTGGAAAAATCCCAAAATAATAATGAAGGCAAAATGACTACTTACTTCAGAAAGTCAATATTTTTAATTGCTTCATACCAATATTCAATGATTTTGCTGGCTGACTTTTGATGCCTTCTGAAAAGGGAGAAATTAGAGGTTTCACAAGTAAACAGCTTGTGGAGAGAAAGGAAGAATTTCAGGGAAATTAAGAGAGGTTCATTGCAAAGTCAGAAGGAAAATCATGAAGGTATGATTTTGAAGGCTGAGTGAAAGTTGAAAAGCTAAAATGTCAGATGATTCCTTTTTCAGACAGGGGAGATAAATTCCTTGTATACATTCATTAGGAGTAATTGTGATGTATGGTAGCATCTCCCCCAGTTATGAATACCATAATCAAAACTGTTACTCATAGAAGAATTTATGTAAAAAGAATGGATATTTTCCCTTCCCCATGAATTTCAAAAAGCTATCAGAAGGTATTTTATCTGTCCATTAGCTCTCATCACAGCCCAATTACATCAAATTACAGATAGAGAGTTTTTCATTATTGCTTTGAAACAGAAGTCCAGTGTTGAAAACAAACTGAAAATGTAGGATGAGTACATAATGTACAGTTTCACATACAAAGTGAAATCTCTATTATGCATAAGCACTTTAAAATTTCTTAGGATATAACTTGGGACCTTGCTAGCTCCTATTTTCTTCCTAAGTCAAAGAATTTAAAATCATTACATTCTCTTTCATTTAAATGGGAATTTTAAACAGCCTGAAACTAAAATATTTTGTCATTGAACTATCAGCTGCACACAGCAGAATGAAAGGAATTGCTTCTGCATCATAAGACTTGCTCTGGGTTCTGGTGCAAAGCTTTATGTTTTGGATAACTTTGTCTCTCAAGACCTGAAGGTCAGATGTTGTAATAATAATCTCTGTATTTCAGAGAACTATGCCTTGCCCTCTCAGAAGCATGAGAAGGCAGAATTGCTATCAATTAGGAGCCAAAATATCTATGATTCTATGAGAAAAAAACTTATAAAACTCATTAGTAGATGCCCTAAAATGTATCCATTATGCAGCTAATTTATTTTGAATGAAAGCCACAAATAATTTTTAAAATAGAAATGCAAGGTTTCATTAGACATTCTTAATTATACAAGTATACAAATACCCTAACATGAGCCTTTGCTGTTTTCTTAACCAAAATAAAGATTTACATGAAAAAAATTCATAAGCAAGGTGAGTAATTTTCACTGAATATCCACAGCTTCTGAAAAAGCTCCAAACCAAACATTAACTTTGTTCTAAGAGAGCTGCTTGCTGTCAATTACTTGTTTATTTGATGTGCAAAGGAACACCATAGCTAAAAAGAATGCAACTGTAGAAAAGAATTTTTGTGTCCTATTCCTCTGTTAGAGATTCCAAATGTGCCTTTTGCCAATAAAGGACCTGAAAGTTGACAGAAAAGCATTAGACACAACAGAAATCCATCACTACAGAAAAGCCTGGGAAAAGGAGATATGACAAATCACATGGGCTAAATCTGAGCAGTCTGTGGAGTCCCTGCAGATCCTGTGAAAAATGAGGCGTGTGGATTGACAATACAGGTAGCAGAATGTCTCTCTCCTGAAATGTAGACTTGATCCAGCTCTCAACCATTTTTGGGTAACCGACAAGTGAGGCCAGTAGTTGTGTAAAACACTAGCATGAATGAGATAAGAATAAAGGGGAAAATGTCCTTTGGTTAATTACTACACCTTGCAGGATGTACAGACAGCCCATGTTAGTGTGGCTGCTCCAGTACAACAATGTTGTGGTGAGATGAGATCTGAGGCTTCAGCTGAAGATGGGCAAAGGGAAAGTGGGCACCAGCCACTGAGAGGAGCAGGGCACCCAACTCAGTCCCCACAGAGGAGAAGGATGATGCCCTTACCCTGCCAGGAGAAGTTCTGCAATCACAAATGTGAAGGAGAGAAGCTCATATTTTATCTGGTACAGCAAAAACCAGGCAAGGAAGGGTGGAACAGCTCACTCAGGATGATACAGAAAGCATATGGCAGCAGTAGGTTTTTGGGGAAGGGCACTTTTCCCTTTAATACCTCATTTTACTGCCCATTTTTGGCATGAGGCAGCACAAGTTTATCCTCTGGCAGTTTATGCTATGAGGTCTCTTGTGTTGAAAAGGAACTGGAGGAAGGAGCAAATGGAAAGACACAGTAGTACTCCAGAGCAGCTCAGGCAGAAATGCAAACTAATAAAAATGATGATGATGTTAATAATAATACGATATGTGAAATAACTACAGCTGACATATGATCTATTGATTAAAGTCTTTCATATGACAGGATGTCAGCCAGCAGAAACAGGAAATCAATAACTCATTTAACTGCAAAGAACAACTCAACCTCCTCCAGGCCAAAGAGAGACAGGGCTGCTTCAGCAGACAGTATGAACTTATTTGATCTACTTTTGTGTAAAAGAAAGGTTTAATTATACTAAATAATGTGTTTCCTTGAGTCCAGCAGAGAAGGGGGAGTTGTTAGGTAGCTTATGAGCAATTAGTCAATCTAACCAAACAGCAGTGTTCATGCATTTTAATGCATGTTTCTGGGATATCAGGTTTTTTGGATAAACCAATGACTGCAGATTCCAGTAAACATGAATTTAACTACATATAACAATGGCAGGAAAGGTAATGTTTTCAGGAACTTGCATATTATTTATATATTTGATACAAAATGCAGATTCTGCCCCCCAAAAATTGGTTGTCTGCCACTGGGAGTGGCAGGCCACAAAAAACATGTCCATGAGGAGGCCTTGATGGAGGAATGTTCTTCACACTGGATATGAGAACATTTCTCCAGGGAGGAGCACATGGGTGTATCTATTGTTCCTGTTGGTCTCCTGGGCCACAGGAGTTTTCTAATCCATGCACACAATCGAGAGATTTTTGCCCCATCTTTTTTTGTTTTTCTTTTGTTTTTTTTCATTTTTTGAGGTAAATGTTTTAGTTCTAAGCGTTTTTGTCCTAATTCTTATAAATGAACCTCTGGTGAAAACAGACCTAGAAACAACTCACAGTTTTAATGGAGACAGAAGGATAGCCTGGGAACTCAGGATCCATGGATGGAGTACACATCAGATGATATTTTTGTAACTTGTGTACAAAAGACATGCTGCTTCATGAGTCCAAAGTTACTGAGATTCACAAAGGACTCAAAAGGAAATAATTCTACAGTTTGCAGGTTGTGATTTGTGGGCATCTTATAAGGAGTCATAGTTGCCTTATTTCTCTTCCTAAGAAGAGAATAAAGCAATGAAAAAAAGACATGAATACAACAAAACAATTTGCAAAACTACCCAGGAAAGCACTTCACTGCACCAGAAATATTGCATTTTCATGCATACAAACCACAAGTGATCTGCAGAGAAAACTGATTCTCTACAGTTTCACAGAAAAAAAAAGGTGTTATACATGTAGTTTAACAAGAGAAAGTTTACCACAAGCACACTTGTACCTGCAGTATCCCCCCTGCCATTTTTCTTCTCCCCCAGAGCTTGCTCCTTCCTGCAATCCTGAGGGAAGAAATCCTTCAAAGGCATGTTTGTTACCCAGTGTGCAGGGTGCACGTGTGAGAACGTAACACTGAGGGACACGAAAAATGAACACCTCAACAATACTGGGTACTCATCCCTGGAGGGAAAAAAATGACCACTTTGATTAAATTCCTTATTTTATCTTTGCCCACATCACTTAATCTCACCGTAGTGTAACTACTGCTATTTAAGTTGCCAGGATGGTGGCACTTGGGCTCCCAGTCAAGAAGAAGGGGTTGAGGGAGGGACTGAAGAATATTCCACCACATTCCTTTTTGCTGTGTACATCTCCCCTGAACACAGAGATCCTGTCCTGAACAAAGCCAAATTCCAGTTGCTTCTTTTCAGGAACTGGAATTAATGCATTTTGTTTGTTTGGATAAATAGTCTGTTTCTTCTTTCAGCAGTTATACCAGATGGATTTTATTTAATATATTATTTACTACCAATACAATGATCCCCCGATAATATGGCTGTAAGTGATCTTTTCTTGCACCCTTGTTGACAATCTCAGTGAAAAGCCAAAGATCAAAAGAGTAGAAATGCTAAATAACCTGTTAATCAAAAATATTGCAGCTAAAATTGACTGGCAGTGGATTCTGGGGAAATCCACATAGTCATTGGTAATCTTTGTCAGTTCTCTCTTTTAAAAGAGGTGTTTGTTTCCAAAGCAATAAACGGTTCACAAAAATAAATTAAAACCAGACTATGGAGAATTAATGAATACGTAATTTCAGTATGCAGAGATAAGGATGAAAGCTCAGAGTTAGGCAAGCATGCATTTTAATTCTGCTTATATTTGTAGCTTGACCAACAAAGAGTTAATTTATTCTTGGTTTAAAAAAAAATATAAGCACACACTCTTGACTTGATTTTGAAGTTTTCCTACTAATATAACTATTTTCTATAACTATCAGTACCAAGTACCATGTTCAGAGTATTGCACATCCTCAGTATTTGGTACAGCAGAGTGGTTAAACCCCATCCCAGACTCCAAGGAAATGCAATAACCCAACCATGTCATGGACTCACTAGTTATAAGGACAGCACCAGGCCTCTGGGGATCTTGGAAAGGTTCCAATATCTCAGTTGTCTTTTCTTAACAAGTGATTAGCTCAAAGCAGTGGTGACCAGAGTCCATGTCCCCTGGTTTCAGACTGGGCTGTGGTTCAGAGGACTCTCTCATTGCAGCCTTGTGTCCAACAATGTGAACACTCATGATCTGCTGACACAAGCACGCTGGAGTGGCACAACCTGCTCCTCTAGGGATGGGTGGAAGGACTCTAGCCCAAAAGGAGCTTTGGAGCATCATTAGCTGTAAAATCATGGCTTCTCTTGGGATTTGCAGTCCACTTGTTGCAATATTGCAAAGAGAAACTCTGGTTTTTTTAGCCTAACATAGGCAAGGCAACTGCCTTTAAAACCCCCAAACGATACTGTTATTTTTGTATGGACATCTAGAGATTCAGGAATTCACATGTTGAAGAGTTTGGTGATGTTGCCTCATTTTAGGAACAAAGCACATGATTATTTAGTTTCACCTCTAGAGTTCAGGCAAACCAGTGCTGAAGTGAAGAGGAATCATCCAGAGTAGCTAAGGCTGGGATGTCCCAAACAGAGTTGCTATAATTTCCCTAAGAGAATATAATCTCCCTGCTTCTACATGGAGGCTGAAAAAGGTGACAATTATTTGGAACAGGAATGAAAACAAATCCTAAGCTATTTTTCAAGGCCTGAAACCTGTGAGCTGCCAGCTGAGCAGGTGCTGGTTGGGACATGGACATTCAACACAGAGACTTTCCTACCACAAACTCTCTCTGAAATCATGTCAAGAGTGGCCCAATTCAAGGACATTAAGACATGGAAAGCTGTACTTTGCACAATTCAATGTTCATTTCTATTCTAGAAATTTCTATTGTAGGCTATTATTTTTAAACTGTCCCTGTGATGGAGATATTCTTCTCCTTTTACGGCTGAGGAACCCAAAGTATTTAGACTATCAACCCTGTATCATATTTTGTTCCAGGCTGTCCCATCTGCCTCCTAAAAAACCTGCCTGCAGCTCTGCTGGCTCCATGGAAATGCAAAAACACAAGACCTGAAAGCCCACAACTTTACACTGCCCCAAAGATGTCTCTGTTGGCACAACAGCAGCAGTGGAAGATCCAGAACATCACCAGAGCTTGGATCAATCCAGAAATCCTCACGCCCTTGGCCACCATCAAGCATTCCTGTGCTCAGGTCTCCAAGCCTGGCCTGGCAGGTTCTGTAGCTGGGGTAATTCCCCACCTCAGGAGCATGATCTTCCCAGTGCAGAAACTGGGCATGATGTGAAATGCAGCTATGCCCAGTGAGCACCTACCTCATCCTTTGGACCCTTTGTGACTCTGGGATTGTTCTAGAAACTCTGTGGTTTGAATATCTCATGCTTTAATGCAGCATGCCTGCTGACATCTCTGGAGAAAATTTTGAACTTGTATAAATTAATTATCCCTCCTACCCACAGATCATTTCTTTGGTAGGCTTGGGCAATTTGTTCATTAGCTACCAGATAAAACCATCTAATTTTTCCCTTCAAAGCTATTTTTCAGTTAATATTGTGTGTGAGTATTTTCTGTATTCTTTTCCATAGATTAATTATTCTATTTACCATTTCTTGAAGCTTAATCTAAAACACCAAGGCTAAACATAGAATCACAGAGTTAGGCTGGAAAAGACCCCTCCTTGATGGAGGCGTATATAAAAGATGGGGACAGACTTATCAATAAGGACTATAAGGACAGTTGCTATAGGACAAGAGGTAATGGTTTTATACTAAAAGACAGCAGATTCAGGCTACACATGAGCAAGAATATTTTACTACTAGGGTGGTAAAGCACTGGAACAGGTTGCCCAGATATGTGGAGATGCCCCTTCCAAAGAAACATCCAAGGTCAGGTTAAATGGGTCTCTGAGCAACCTGATCTGGCTGAAGATGTCTCTGCTCATTGCAGAGGTGTTGGACTAGATGGTCTTTAAAGGTCTCTTCCAATTCAAACTATTCTACGAATCTGTAATTCTGACTGATGCCAAAAGCCAGTATCATTACTAAGAAAATGGACTTTCTTGGTTCAGCAAACAAAAGGCAGGAGAAGCAGCTGCACAGGGACTGCAGATGGCACTGGGAAAGGGCAGGGCTGGGATCAAACATCTGCTTAAAATGAGAAATAGGAA